>CM074955.1:433369-445164 GCA_037577455.1 Pangasius macronema
GCTGTGGAGACCCCTGAAGGGAAAAGCCCAAAGAAGAAGAAGAAGAAGAAGAAGAAGAAGAAGAAGAAGAAGAAGAAAAAGTTCAAATGCAGCTTGTTCCTGAGCAACCGTGAAGAACAAGCGTAAACTCCTCCGTGCTGACGATGACGGAAAACTTGCTTTACACTGGAGACTCCTTCCATAAATAATGCGTCTCCTTACAGAAGAACCTGATCAGTATATTAGATATATATAACTCTTATAACTTTACAAACTGACTCCAATTTACTCGATTTTTTAATCACTCTTTTCACTTTTTCCTTCTTTTCTGTCCATCTGAGTAACATGAGCTTCACCGAGGTGAAAAACAAAACATTTAAACGTTAACAATAATCTTTGCTTTGATGTTTGTTTCTATGGTTACACAAAATCACAGTCCTGATTCGCTCCCACGTGGATGAAACCGTAACGGATCTTAGACCGTCAGAAACGTCGCTCTCGTCCCAAATCAGCGTCACGTGTGTGAAGAGGTTCAGTCCACTTTCCCCCGCAGTGTGAACGGAGCCGGAGCTCGTCTGGGTTTTATGGGCTCCAAACATTCCACATGCTCCTGATTTTTTTTTTTACAGTCCTAATGTCTGTCTGTGTGTGTGTGTGTGTGTGTGTGTGTGTGTGTGTGTGTGTGTTTGTAAATGCGAAAGTGAAGATGAGTGTTAGTGTTAGCATCTGCGTTAGCTTTACCTCCTCCACTGGCAGTTCCTTGAGCTTGGGCAGTGAGCTGGACAGGATTCCCACCAGGAACGGAGTCGGGCAGCACACGATGTCCACCATGGAGGAGGGAAGCACAGGGATGAAGGTGTGCTGCCAGGAGAACGGGTAAAGCAGAGCCACCACGGCGTGCACACAGCTGGACAGGACACTGTGGACGAAAACACAACACCACACGCTTAAATCACCTGATTCTGACACACACACACACACACACACACACACACAGCTAATCCCGTGATGGACAGCACTGAGGAACCCAAGCCCAGATGTTCCAGCTGATCCTGGCTTTGCAGCCGAGACGGTGGAATCTGTGATGATAAGCAGGACTCGGTGATCAGGTGCTGAGGAAGTCTGCTGGGAGACGCGATACTTTCATTCATCACCACCAGAGAAAGCAAAAATATCTGCAGCGCTGGGAGCAAACGCAGGCCAAACGTATCCTGTGACAATTTGTTTAAAGGGTGGGAAAAGCTCAAGTTCTCAGGTTTCTCAAGGTCAGGAATATCATGATCAGGAACACGGAGAAACGTGAAAAGTGAAAAGTGTCTCTCACACCGGGCTTTGTCTAAGACACAAAAACCCACAACATTCTTTTACTTTGTACTGAAGTCTGCTGAAGCTTGTGGCAGAAAAGTGTACAATAAGCATCAGAATTCTGGATTGTGATTGGCCAGAAGGTGCTGATGAATCTTCTACAACAGCAGCTCAGAGAGCAGTGCAGGTTTATATTAGTGCAGGTTTATATTAGTGCAGCTTTATATTAGTGCAGGTTTATATTAGTGCACTCTTTCTTATAATAAAAACCAGATTAATAAACGTGTGAGTTGATAAACGATGTGGTGAAGTTTTCTGTGAGGAGAAATGTGTTTATTTAACGTGTATGGAAGGAGTCTCCAGTGTCAGCGCTCTGTCACAGTCAGAGGTGAAGCTGTAGCTTTAAGTTTTCCGACATCTTCAGGACAGAGGAGTTTACGCTGCTTTGCGGTTTCCTTCTTATTAACGTGAAGAGAGAGAGTAAAGAGCGGCTGGTGAGGGAACGAGTGTTTATAGCTGCTATAACGTAAGCGACAGCAGGAACGTTTCACAACAAGAGAGCTCTGTGCACAGAATCAGCACGTCCCTTTAAACGGTCTGCTGTGACGTCAGAAGTGAGTCGTGAGATCTTCCAGCTGGAGGTCATGAACAGCACGCAGTCCCGGCGGTCGTTAACACGGACTGGCCGTTTTCTCATTAATGACCAGAAGCGTGGTGAATAAATCACTACCAGAACCATCTCAGAGCAGATCAGGAGATCCGATGTGGAATGTAAACATCATCTCTGATTATGAAAGCCGTCTACAGCTACGTTTTCACAGACGAGCAGAGCGCTATGATATATGCGCTCACACTCCTGTTTAGAGAGAGAGAGAGAGAGAGAGAGAGAGAGAGAGAGAGATGAAATGATTTCTTCTTTACCTCACATTAGCTCCATCCCCTCAGCCTCAGAACGTTTCACAGCTCGTTAATCACGCTCGGTTGTGTTGTCTACCTTTCCGTCTGAGAGGAGTGTGAGAGATGTTTAATAGCGTAGCCGAGGGGCGAAACTGGCAGAGTATCAGATGTTAGAATTTCACACTGTCATGGCGATAGCTCGAAGCTGAAGCGTGTGCGAGCACGGCGCTGTGGGGTAACGCTTCGGGTGAGCTTTATTTCACTCAGAGAAAGTGACAGAATAAAAGTCTAACGAGAGGCAGTCGGTCTCTCCAGGCTGTGTGTGTGAAAGTGAAAGAGATCAGCGAACACACATGAGGTTCCGTAATACTCCATAAACACCGGCTAACAAAAAGGAGCAAAGCGTAACAACACACAGCGAGCGTAAATGTGTGGATACTATATACGTTTTTTTATTTTCATTTGTTTTATGTCTCCTGGAGGGGGAACGTTTGCACTCAGAGGAACGCGCTATCTGCCCTCTTCCACATACATGAGCTCACGGACGCCCTGATTGGCTAGTGTTACTGTGATTGACAGGACACAGAGAGTATGCCCCTCCCACCCAGACAGCACAATTTTCTCTGCAAAATACTAATGAAAAATTATTGGCACCCCTGCAATTACTCTGTGGACAGAACAACAGCACTGAGACTCTAACAAGATTAAAGACATGTGTCAAGAGTTTTTATTTATTTTTACACCAAAACAAGTTAATGATGTTTACAGGGACAAAAAAAATGTAGATTTGTGTCTCAGGAAAAGATTCTTTAGTAAAAATCTTATAATTAGCTTGTTGTTGCGGATTTAGTGTCAAGTAAACGTTCAGTTTCTAGCATTTTCTGTTTTATGACTGTGTTTAATTTTATTTTTTCAATTATCAGACAAAAAGTCAACAAACATCTGTATATGTTTTTTTTTTGTTTTTTTTGCATTTTTTAAGATAAATTTTTAGGATTTTAAACTGGTATTATGTTCATATGTTATTTATTTTCTATATTATTATATATTTTACATCATTTTTCTTGTTTATTTCTTATGAGAATAACCGTTGTTGAGTAAATGTAAACGCTTCCTGTAAAACTCTGAAAGAAAGATTTTATTCACTGCGAGTAATCATTACTTATTATAATTATTTCTGCCCATACTTTTAAAGGGTGCCAATAATTATAGCCTGAATATAAGGCTAATTTAACAACGTTCTCACATACCCTGTGTATAAGGCTATGTGGGTGCTCCAGCTCTCCCGCAGCTCTCCTGAGGAACACGCTCAGACTTTGGGAAAGTGGTTTTCAGAGTTAATGAGTTTATCAGATGGTTTGGCTCCTGGCTAGAGAAGCTTGTGAGTTCAGCTGGATCTTGTAAGTTTCATTCATCACATGTTTTCACATGCTGCACCACGCTGCACAGGGCCACGGGACATAAAACATCTTCATAACTACGCTTTAAAACGCAAAAACCTTCACGGCTGTGTAAAAGTGTAGACGTGGAATGAATAGACTTTTTGCGTCCCGGGTCTAGCTTTGGGATTTAAGCAGAAGTTAAACAAAAAAAAAATCAGACACAGTAAATATTATTCTCTTCCTTTTCTCTTTGCAGTCTGTGTTTTTCTGCACAATGCATCATGAAATTCTCACGCTAGGCCCAAAAAAAGAAAAAAGAAAAGAAAAGAAAAGTAAGGCGAAGGCAAGCATCTACACCCACGTTCTGCCCCTGACGATGAACCCGAGCCAGGGAAAGCCATTTCCACAGAGCAGGAAGATCAAACCCAGCTCCAGGGGTTAACCCTTTCCTCCCATCCAGCGCTTCTCCAAGCACAAGGCAGAAGAGAGGCACGAGGAGGAACGCCGGAGCAGTTCATTCAACCCAATTCCACTTAGATAATAAAGTCCATATGATGCCGAATCTCGCGGATTTATTACACCAGGAGGAAGTTTCATTTCCTCTCAGCTCACACACTCACTGTGCGTTTCTGATCCATTCGGAGCCCTGTTCGGACTGGATTAGCTTCCCATGTGGAGGTGTGTAACGTGAAAAAGCACTTGTACAAACACTTATAATAAAGAAGAACCCTTTCTAGCAGCACGCTCGCGCTCCATTCCGCCGGTGGAATGAGTCTGTTATGAGATTGGTCAGGACGCTGTTGGGTTTCTGTGTGTAGAGTATCGTGACTCTGTGCTTAGATTCGCTCTGCTGGGGAAACAACTCACGGCTCTCCACAGTAACTGCTACTGAGATACACCACAGCACAGCTCAAGCTTTTCTGATAGTTAAACACTGTCTATAACCGTTGCAATACAATTATAACATTTAAACCTAGCACGCTAAGCGGGGAAAAAAGAAATACTTATGAAAAACTAAAAATTCTTAAAGCCCTGACTGTCGACTTTGGGGTGTGACATCACAGATAAATTCAATGCTGAATTCAGCCACAAACAAAACAGGCACAAATTCCATTCTCTGGCTCCTGGTAAAGAGTTAAAATGATTAATTACTAATGACATCCTCAACATTACTCAACACACACGTGTGCAGAAATCTGATCTCGTCCGATGAGTGCTGCTTTCCTAACATGGAAGCAGTTTGTTTGTGGATATGCGTTACAGGGCACTGAGACATTTAGCACGCGGTGCTGCCGAGGAATCCTGGGAATGAGCTGCGCTGGGTTTTCCCAGGAGAGGCTCCGGTTATATCAGTGATGTGGGAAAGAGAGGAACACTGCTTGTGTATATGCTGTACACACCTCAGACTAAAGCCTGGACCTCTCCCTACCTGCCCAGGTGCTTATCGCTGTCACAATTTAGTCTCAATGACTGATGAGGAAGTCTTTAAAAAAAATTGCAGTTTAATCAGTCTAATGTGTAACGTCTGAACGAATAAATAAAAAGCAGATGATGTAACTTCAACCTCCTCACGTTACATACCTACACGTGTAGCTGTGAGGGTCAGGCGTCCACATACTTTTGGCCATACAGTGTATATGACTTCTAAAGCTAACAAGTTAAACTTGAATTAATTAATGCACTCATCAGTGTGAAAACCGGTTCTTAGATTAGATTAGATTAGATTAGAGCGCTCACCAGACACCTACGATCTCTGCGACTTCCCGCCGAGCTTCATTTCCGTCCTAACGTCTCTACATACGCTTAACGATAAAGACGGCTCGTATAAGACACAATAAGATGAAACTACGCTTTACACGTTTTCTTACAGTTCTGTACTGGACAGTAAACGAGAGCTGACTGCAGGAAGGAAAGCTGTGAGCGCGGAACAGAAGGAGCGTCGGACCGCATGCGGGATTCGCCCGAGGAATCGCTCAAGCCGCTCGTTTGGGATTAGCACAGCATAGCTCATTTAAAACCTAAAAATGGCTGATAAATAATTATCATAATAATAATAATAATAATAATAATAATAATAATAATAATAATAATAATAATGCCTGTCTTTAATATTCAAACATTTATATTCATATAAACATATAAATACTAAATTCAAATGTGATATTTGTTTTATTAATTCAGAGCTGCAAGAGAATTTAATTACGCTTTATACTGGTTAAATTTAGAAAATTTACTAATTGACTATTTTCCTGTGTCTGTGTCCTTAACGACAAAATTATTTGAAAATAAACATCATTAGTTTAGAAACACAGAAAACAATTCCACAGGACAAGCACACACACACCCGCGCACACACACACACACACACACACACACACACACACACACACACACACACACACACACACACAGGAAGTACATTCTTTCCCCTCGGAGTCACCGCCTGTCCCAGGTCCCCCCTGCTGCTGTTTGTTTAAACGAGCCGCTGATTTGTGGAGATTAGACTTTGGAAATAACTCACTCCCTAAGTTCTGTCACCGAGTGCATTCTGGGAAGAGGGAGGATGGACAGCAGAGCCCCCGGGGAACCTGCCCGCTGCCGGGCTCTGCCCTGACCCACTTCTCCACCCAGATCATGGTGATGCCACGGCGGGTGCGGTTCTGAGATGTGTCCTCTGATTAATCCCACAGCGGCCCGGACACGGCGCGAGTCTCCTCCAGCGACGCGGGAAAACGGAACACCGGACCGCCGGGATCGGTCCTAACGTCTCACTCGGACAGTGTGACCGACTTCATGATCTTTTCTCCTCAGCTCAGCCGAAGTGCTGCAGCTTTATCACCACAGTGCATCATGGGAGTTCTCTTCCTGCCGCAGTGCGGCGTTTAGACGCTAGCCTTTCGCACTGCATTGTGGGATTTCATTAAGCCAAAACATAAACACCAAAATTAGGACAAAGAAGACTAGCTATTCAATCAGGACAAAAGTAATGGCACCCTATAAAAAGAGGAGGAGTTAGTGTGTGTCTATGGTAGCGGATGCACTGCACTGGCTGAGCTGCGCTATTGGAAGATTTAGGAGGCGCTCTTTCACCGTTTAGTCGCCATTTTGTCGTTTTCAGCTCTCTTTGCCTTTTATGGAGTTTTGTGGGTGGGGTTTACATGTAATTTACGGCAAATTGGCATTTTTATTAACACGTGAGTACGAAGAAAATCAAAAACTTTCGCAAATCTGAGAGAAATGTTTAGTCCAGTTAGGACACAAATATCTTCCCACAACACAAAAGGACGAAGCAGACTGTAATGTAAAGCAGCTTACGTGCAGCTTTGTTAGCTTAACTAGGTAACTAAATATATATATCTAAAGTGATTAGCTGTTTGTTCCTGTGATTAGGTGTGTGAAAGATTAACATGCAGGAAGACAGAGTGAGAAATTAGTTTCTATGGCAACGGAAATCTCGACAGCACAGGGTTATCCTCCAGCCGTGACTCTGGGCATGGTACACTTCCCACAGAATTAGATTTAGATTTAGATGAACAAAAACAAAGTTTCTGAGCATTGTTAAAGTTAAAAGTGTGTTCAGATGTTCTTCTGTGTGTGTGTGTGTGTGTGTGTGTGTGTGTGTGTGTGTGTGTGTGTGTGTGTGTGGAATGAGAGCATGGAAAAATGGAAGTGATATTGCAGATCAGTGAAGTGGGTCGTTATTGAGAACATCTGCTCCGGGCTCACACTCTCAGCGCTCGGGACACACAGCTCGGGATGTTTCCAGCGTTATTTGACCATGTTTGGTGTGAAGAGGAAACTCGTTGTCAGGAGAAACTCGGGCTGCTCGGAATGTCGTGTGGTGACGCTAACTCACTCCAGAATCAACAACAAGCCGACGTGAAGGTCAGAAGGTCACTCCGGCGACATCTCACCTGAGCTTATCGGCCACAAAGATGACGCGGCGCTCCAGCAGCAGCGAGGCGAACACACACACCACTTGTCTCACACTCAGGCAGCTGAAGAGGCTTTCGAAGTCCACGTGCTCCAACCTGGAGTCCATCGGCCTCCTCAGCTCCATCACCTGAGAAGCCATTTATTTATTTATTAAAATATGTGGTGCATTTGTGTGTAGTTTTTGTAATAAATACTCGAAATTAGTATAAATGTTGGTGTCGACTCAAGACCATTCTGATTGGTCAGAAGGTGTTGATTAGTTTTCTATCCCAGCAGCTCTGACTGTAGCGCAGCTGCTAATCACAGGTTTATTATAATTAATGCGCTCGTTTTACTACGTTATCGTTTCTATAGCAACAGCGCAGTGATGATAAACAGATAAAAGCGTGTGTCAGTCATCGTATCTTTAAATATAAGGAAACATGTGACGAAGCCACGCCCACTTTTACATCAAATCTGCTACTTGTACAGGATAAAAATCATTACTGAAGTTTCAGCTCCTCCACAGAAACTCCTCCTGCGCTCCGTGGTGCTGCTGCGTGATGGGAACAGGGATCTGCTCCGGGTACGGATGCCAGTAGTGCCATATAAATAAATTTGCATTCCTCAATATTATTATTAGACTGGAGCAACGGACGAGGTCCGTCCTTCCATTTGACTTTGATGGTTTTTCCGGGGGCCGGAAACGGAGACTCCATCAGACTCCGCATGAAGGGGTAGACCAGAGCTGCCGAGATCCCTCTCCTCCTCTCCACTTCATCCAGGATCTGGGAAAAACGGCCATGTGGTTGAGAACGTGTGAGGAATAACATCCTGAGAGTGGCACTGCAACAAATCTTTCGTTCTCATTCATAAAGCTTCTGCTACTCAGCCTTTAATTTTCTATAACTTCATTCTTATTTAATATTTGTTTTTCTGTAACTCATGTCGGCTCGAGTCTTCAACAGCGCTTTAAATAAAACCTATTTTATTGCCACTAATAAACCCGTTACCGCTAAAGCTGCGAAGGCGTCTGTTTTATTTAAGGCCTAAAGTGCGTACTCGTGTGAATGAAACAGCCCTGGCTTTAATCTTCCTGTTCTTCTTCCTTTACACCTCCACAGCTTTTCCCACGCAGCGCTCATGTTTACGCTCGAAGATTCCCACCGATCCGTACGAATTCTTTCCGATTGACATTCCAAACGTCGACAAATATGCCTATCATTTTAGCCACAAATAGGTCTGGCATGCGCATGGGGCCACGTGTTCGCCCTTCGCTCCAACAGTGTTTACATTACCATGACAACGAGGAGCGCGGGTCCGGTCAGCGTGTTTAGCTTTCTGACGGCGCGGCTTGTGTTTTAACGAGTTTTAAATGATTTCGTCTCGGTGAAACACCATCCAGGTGTGATTATTAAACCGACAGCAAGAAGAAGCTCGTGATGGAAGTCTCTCAGAGTCACATGGACCCGAGAGTAAGCTGCGCCACATTGTCGATGTGACGTGGAAATGAGTAGAAATCGCAATCGCCGTAATTTAGGGGGACATGCCCTTCTTTGACTGGCTAGGAATAAAGGCTTTACAGTTGAAACGTTTCTCTGTGTTCTACCTCCTCTCTGCATTTCTGATGAACATTTAACTCAATTTACATTCAATTCAACTGGTTTTATTGGTTTTATTGATTTATGGACATCCTACGCCTGCCTCAGAACGCTAGTTTGTGAAAGTAATCAGACACTGGCGTTTACACCGCATGTTATTAAAGGAGATTAACCACCTCGCTCTATTACACACAAACTTTACACTACACTGCTCCGACTGAGGAGTATACATGATCACTCTGATGGATGGATGGATGGATGGATGGATGGATGGATGGATGGATGGATGGATGGATATACCTTTTCCACAGGAAAATCTGGGAATTATTGTGAGTGAGCTCTCAATTGAATTATTAGTGGGTTACTAGTGGATCAATAGTGGATTATAAGTGGATTATTAGCAAAACAATAGTGGACAACTAGTGGNTAGTGGATTATTAGTGGATTATTAGTAGGTTAAAAGTGGATTATTAGTGGATTATCAGGCTGCATGTAAACACACGAGATTATAGACTCATATACAGGAAAGAGATAAACAAGACACACTAAATTTTATGAGATGTCTGAATCTGAGAAAGGATCATGAAGACAGACACAGGCCGAGCGAGTGCCAGAGAAACGACGCCTGGACCCACAGGAGCTCAGGTAAAGGAGTGGCTTAGTGAGGGAGGAGGAGTGCAGAAGAGTTCACGAGCAGGTATGAGCTCACCTTAGAGAACAGGTCGAAACATCCCAACCTGCTGATGACACAATACACCTCCGGGAGACGCTGCCCTTTCCCGCTCGGCTGCACGGGGACAGAGATCAAACACATGAATCAGCCACGAGCGTGTAACAGCACACGGACAAGCGTGCGCTCTCGTTTCCACTCTCACAAACTCTGGTAAAATTATTTCTTCTGAGAGTCACAGCGCAATAAATATTATCAAAAGACGAGATTTCCTGTTTAATTAAGTATGCAAATTGATGCATATGATTATACAAAGCCTCATTTGCATAAATAAATGTTTTGTTTTGAAAAAGTTCCAGTAGATAAAGTGCTTGTGGGAATATCAGGATATCAGAGATGAGCTGGTGAGGATGACCTGTGATATCTGGTGTTTTAAACTCGAGCCGTTTCACCTGCTTCATCTCGCTTTAAACGGGTTTTGTTTGAAACTATGAGGATAAGATCACTCGGGTGATGCCGGCAATCCGGGATGTTTTCTAAGCTTTCTTCCTGGTGAAGTATGAGTCAGAGGCGGCGTGGCGCTGGAGGAAAGCAGGTATTCATCCCAGAATGTCCTCTACTCTAAACAACAGGTGCAGTCCCACAATCCCATACACGACTCAGTGCATAATCACAAGCGAGCCTTTTACTAACGCAACCTGTGAGGCGGTTAGGAAGAGAAGTGTCTCTAAACACACACACACACACACACACACACACACACACACACACACAAAGAATTCTCCATTCCACATTTCCATATTAGGCATGCGTGTCTCCATTTCTCCCCTGCTGGCTTTTCAGAAATGGATAGTTAAGTGGAGAATGTGGAGCGGAGCCGAAATCCTCAGGAATGTTTCCTCCCTGTGCCGGCCCCTGGACTTCCTCCGAGCACAAACCTCACCACAAAACAAAAACACAAAACACGGGGACATCCGCACGCCACAAGGCCAAAGAGACAGCACTTCAGGCTCATTTATTATCAAACGTCCAACAGCAGGAATCTGATCAGGTCCCAGAACCGGAAACACGCAGCGCGTAAGAGACTGATTTTACACTCTTTCTAATTGAATATGCAGGAACTGAGGAGCTGACACACACTCGCTTTACTGATGCGGCGCGTGAGGGATAAAACACCTGGGGGTGTGCTGTTACAGGAAAACAATCCACAACAGGGTGGAGTTAACCTTAAACGTCAGCACATCCACGAGTGCTTTATTCCTCAATGCGGTGTCGTTAGAGGACTGTTTGTAAATAATTTCTTGCTGTGTAATGTGAAAAGTAGGCAAATGTCAATGTAACAAAGTTCGTCAAACGAGTCAGTTCCTGTTGTCGCTTACGTTATAGCAGCTGTAAGCAGCTGTTCCCTCACCAGCCGCTCTTTATTCTCTCAAAAAAAACGCAGCTTGTTACAGAGAAACCGCAAAGAAGCGTAAACTCCTCTGTCCTGAAGACGTCGGAAAACTACAGCTTCACCTCTGACTGTTACAGAGCCCTGACACTGGAGACTCCTTCCTTACATGATACATAAACGTCTCCTAAACCTGTGATTTGCAGCTGCACTACTGTCAGAGCTGCTGGTATAGGAAACTAATCAACACCTTCTCAACTGAGTGCTGAGGAGTAAGAGAAGCTTTATCACAACTAAATAAAAGTGAAGATCATCATACGACTCTAATCAACTCTACAGTGATAAATATTTCACATCTCCCTCTCTCTCCCTCTCTCTCCCATTCTCTCCCTCTCTCTCTCTCCCCCTTTCTCTCCCTCTCTCTCTCTCTCTCCTTCTCTCTCTCTCCCTCTTTCTCTCCCCCTCTCTCTCCCTCTCTCTCCCATTCTCTCCCTCTCTCTCTCTCTCCCTCTCTTTCTCCCTCTCTCTCCCTCTCTCTCCCATTCTCTCCCTCTCTCTCTCTCCCCCTCTCTCCCCCTCTCTCTCCCTCTCTCCCCCTCCCTCTCTCTCTCTCTCTCTCTCCTTCTCTTTCTCTCCCCCCCTCTCTCTCCCTCTCT
>CM074955.1:445264-461650 GCA_037577455.1 Pangasius macronema
AGATAGGGATAGGTGGAGAGTGATGATTCGCTGTGGAGACCCCTGAAGGGAAAAGCCAAAAGAAGAAGAAGAAGACAGTTTAAACTATAAGCACACTGCAGTCATGAAAGGATTTCCTAGTTTATATAAATATATATTCTTTAAACACACCCTGACTGTTCCACTAGCAGTGTGTTAGTGTGTTATCGTGTTATCGTGATCGTGAATAATGTGGTAAGAGTATTGCGATATGATATGTTTGTCGTATCGCCCAGCCCCTGCTCTGAGCTCAGAGCTGAAAGCACACACAGCCTGCATGTTCCTCTGGAAATAATCAGTGTTAAAACACACATGCAACCTCAATGTCAACCGAGGTGTTCCGCAGAACAATGGGCTCTTTGTTGATGCTCCACAGAGCCTCAGTCACACGGCCCGAAACTATCGGTCACCGTCTCTGAACGCCCAAACAAAGCGAGCACAAGGAGAGCTCCGTGCCAATGCTCGAACTCAATTGTACGAGTTAAAAAAAAAAAAGCCTAGAAGAACACCATCGGAGAAAAAAAACAAGAAGAAAAAAAACGAAAGGAAAGCTGCTGTACATTCGTCTGTCTGTCATCTCGTCACTCCTCGGGCATTTGTGCTTCACGGCGTCTGGTGCCAGAACCCCGTCAGCAGCAGGCGCGTTTTACGACCCGGCCACGAGGCGAGGAACATCCGTGAGAAGCTCCTCAGGGTCCGAGCGCCACAGCAGCTACAGGCCGCTTCCTGCCTCAGAGGAATGCGGCACATTAACCCCAGAGAGCAGCAGGTCACCGAGACTGGGGCGTCGACTGCGCAGTCACCGCACACTGAACACGGCTTCTACTGCAGCTGCAGGGTGTGTGTCTGACTCCACAACCCGCACGTCTGACTCCACACCCCGCACGTCTGACTCCACAACCCGCACGTCTGACTCCAACCCGCACGTCTGACTCCACAACCCGCACGTCTGACTCCACACCCCGCACGTCTGACTCCACGTCTGATTCCACAACCCGCACGTCTGACTCCACAACCCGCACGTCTGACTCCACACCCCGCACGTCTGACTCCACACCCCGCACGTCTGACTCCACAACCCGCACGTCTGACTCCAACCCGCACGTCTGACTCCACGTCTGACTCCACAACCCGCACGTCTGACTCCACACCCCGCACGTCTGATTCCAAAACCCGCACGTCTGACTCCACAACCCTCACGTCTGACTCCACACCCCGCACGTCTGACTCCAACCCGCACGTCTGACTCCACAACCCTCACGTCTGACTCCACACCCCGCACGTCTCACTCCACAACCCGCACGTCTGTCTCCACAACCCGCACGTCTGACTCCACACCCCGCACGTCTGACTCCACAACCCGCACGTCTGATCTGAGTACAGTCCGATCACACGCCACTCGGTGTTACACATTTCGCTCGGCTTTTCCTAAAATATTCAAAATAATATACATTATCTCTTACAGTAAAACAATGAGTGGTGTTTATTATTTATTACATGCTTTTTTATCCTTTTATAGTTACATGTGATGATGTGGAGCGTCCATGAAACAGATTAGTTCCTGTTCTCGCTTACGTTACAGCAGCTATAAACAGTCGTTCCCTCACCAGCCGCTCTAATAAGACATCGGAAAAACACCGTAAAGTTACCGACTGTTACAAAGCGCTGACACTGGAGACTCCTTCCGTCAATATAAAATAAACACATCTCTCCTTACAGAAAACTTCACCACACCATTTATCGATTAAACATGTTTTATGTAGAGTTACTGTCAGACCTCCTGGCCAATCAGAGTCCAGAGTTCAGCAGCTCTCTGGGATAAAGACACAGAAGGAATGTAATGAGTCTCAACAATCATCCAAAAGTCTGGGAAAAATATCGTTCAGGTCCATTTCATTAAAAACATCCCACAGGCACTGCAACTATTCCGACCTGCCAAGTTGGACTTTTTTCCCATAAGAAGCTTCACACAATTTAAACACAACTGCCAGGATTACATAATCCAGCTGTTATTGCTGTCTCTCATATCTGTATTAACAGGAAATATCAGTGCGCTGTCACAAATCACCACAAGGACAAAAACACCTTTACAATCAGAACGCTGGTGGGAACTGAGCTCTGATGCCAGGAGTGACGTAATGCCGGGGTCTCAGCCTCCACCTGACAATAACTACTCCTTCCTTCCAGCCAAACCGAATGTTTAAAGCTTAAATCTAATAAACAATAACACTGGAGTGGATTAGAGTGGACAGATGAGCGCTCAGGACCAGCAGATGGACGATTATTCGTTTTTAATCATAGCAACAGTCACAAATTCCTCTCTATCAGCGCAGTGAGCAATCCCCAGCACTGTGCACACTCGTGAGCCTTTGTATTGGTTCTAGTCCTGTCTCCGCCCCTGTCCTGTCCTGTCAGTGGCTGGTTACCTGACTGTGTTCACCTGTGCTGTGTTAAGTGCTTGATTAGTCAGTTTATACCCGGATGTGTTTTTGTATCTTCGCAAAGTCTTTCGTTTGTGTCATGTATTTCTGAGCCTCGGCTTCTCTGTTGCTCGCGTTTCCATTTTTCTGATGTTTTCGTGCCGGTATTCTCGTCATCGATTACCGATTTTCCTCAGTAAACTTTACCTGACTGTGTTTTTACCCCCTGAATGAAGGCCACGCTGAGGTAACGCATGTCACAGGAAGCTCCTGCCGCTTTCACCAGAACGTTACAGTCGTCTCAAGGACAAGTTCAACCGCAGCAAACAACCAGAGAAAGAAAACTGACTTTCTCAAAACACAAGTTTCAACTGGTGTGTGTGCGTGTGTGTGTGTGCGTGTGTGTGTGCGTGTGTGTGTGTGTGTGTGTGTAAAGTTTATGTACTTAAAGCTGTCACTGTAAATCTACTGCTGGCACTAGACGCGGTCTCTTCACGGTTAAACACAGCGAAGGGAAAATAAAGCTGCCAGTCAGGTCTCATTACAGTTTTATGTGCGACACGAGAAGAAAATGTCGCGGCTCATAGCTGAATGTTCAGCAGTGACTCTCTGAACTATTGTTGAGGGCATAAAGTTTAGAAACCATGACAGACGCGGATAATGATGATGATGTAGACACACACACACTGAGTCGTTCTCTCCCTGAGGGTCTGAAGTTTGCTTCCCTTAAAGCCTCAGAATATTTCATGCAGAGACGACGTTCCACAAACAGCGCGCTGTGATCGCGGAGGCTTCGCTCGTCGCTTCACACACAGCTGGACGAACACTGCACAACAAAGCCGGTGATTGGAGCATTAATACATGACAGCCGATTCGGACCCAGAGAGAGCTGAACTCATACCCGGAGAGAGCTGAACTCAGACCCGGAGAGAGCTGAACTCTGACCCGGAGAGAGCTGAACTCGGACCCGGAGAGAGCTGAACTCAGACCCGGAGAGAGCTGAACTCAGACCCGGAGAGAGCTCGCGAAGTTGGTTCCGTCGTGACAGAACTCTGCATGAAGTACTCTCAGGTCTTTACTCTGTACTAAAGCACGTAACTAACTAGGCAGCCATTAGGACGTGATCTTGGGCAGCGTTTTCACCCGCGTCAGTCAGGTTTCCGGGCCGGAACACGGGACTGGGCGGGCCCGGTGTAATGAATTTATAATCTGTCCACGCGTGAGAGTGTAATTAAATTTAGATAAACCTCAGATATAAGAAGTGAAGAATGAATCGTGAGTGGGGTTTGCTGAAGGTGTGCGCTCACCTGTAATGTCCTCGTACGCGTTTTCCTCCAGAGTGCTCTTGGAGCTGGGGCGGCTGTGGTTCTCCGTGGACGCGGTGCCGTTTTCTGTGGGTGAGGAGGGGTAAGAGGAGGGCAGGCTCACCGCATCCTCAGACTCGCACGACTCTCTAGAAGACAAACAGAAGAAGGTTTAGTTAAAGTCCAGTTGTTCTGGCTCCCGGAGGTCCTCCTCTCGACTGATTCCAATCAGACCAGACCACCTGAGCAGATGAAAGCTTCCTTCTCATGATGGCCAAATATGCGCAATCCCTCACCGACTCCGGGATACGGAGCCAATTAAAATCAGGAGCAGACACAAATCCTCGGAGCGCTGCTCAGAATGAATAACAGCTCCGATATGCTGAGGCTAACGCAGGACGGCAATTTCCTGTTTATCCACAATAAGCCAAACACAATGAGAACTTTTTAATGTCAGTAACGCATACCAAGCCCAACATCAAAGTGTCAGCGTATTAAAGAAAAAAACAAAACAACAACACCGAATGTCTACGGCGTGTAAACAGTTGACTCTGAAGCGGCCACAGGAATTTCAAACATACAGATCCTCCGACCCACACAGCATGAGAACCTGGCTCGGCTCCACGCTCCGAGAGCCATGAGGAACGAGCGCTGTAAACAAAGCGCTAGTGCTCCTCAAAGCCGTGAGGGCTTCTGAGCTGAGGCGCATTACATCAGCCTAACGAGAGGAGATGAAGCGGACTCTTCTGGGTCGGTTACAGAGCGCGGCGTCGCCGTACAGCACTTCACCGCGGCGTCTCTATAATACATCCCAGCTCGGGGCAGAGGTTCTGCAGGAGGTTAGTGAGATCCTGGGAGCGAGGTTCTGAAAGATCTGTAACGTTACAGCGCAACATATTCACAGAATCAAACTGTTTCAAGTACAACGTCGATTATTGTCATATAACAGCATCCCGGAGTGTTTTATTCCCGTTATACTGCAGCAGTTTGCCAAGATCTGTTTATTGTCACATTCCATGTCATGAAACGAGTCAGTTCCTGTTATCGCTTACGTTACAGCAGCTATAAACAGTCGTTCCCTCACCAGCCGCTCTTTATTCTCTCTAAATTAAAAAGACAAATAGAATTAAACACAGATTGTTTTTTTTTAAACCGAGAAACAAACAAACAAAAAAAAACCGTAAACTCCTCTGTCCGGAAAGTTTACTCTCACAAAGCGCTGACACTGGAGACTCCTTCCATCAGTGTGAAATATTCACGCAACTCATGTCAGCATGTGGCATGACATCACTGCAATGAAGTTTTAAATTAAAAAATCCCTTTTAAAAATATTTCTGTAGGTCAACACGAACACGTACGATGAAGAGTCTATAGCGTTTTGAACAAGTTTGATGATTAAATCTCACAAAGCGGACGGATTTGTGCTGCCTGAGGAGTTAAAGCTCCCTGTCGAGCCGCTGAGAGTCATCCCGAGACTCCTGCCACACTCAGCGCTGCGCTTCAGGTCTGAATCAGTGGGAAACGTTTACGCGTTCGTCACACGCCAGCTCAGATACGCCGAACACCATCACACTCAACTTCAGACACCACAGAAGCCTGAAGACAGAAGCCTGGCTCAGTGGGAATGATCCATGATTCATGCTTGTTGTGGAATTTGAATCGTTAGCGAGTTGTGAAACCGTTTCAGCTACATGACGCTCAGTGAGTGACTCCGCGCGAGGCGGAGAGTCAGAGCGAGGCATCTGCTGGCGTCATTACTGTTTGGGCTCAGTGGATTATTTACCTCCTGCAGCTGTAAGACTCATCGCCGCTGTAAAGAACGCCGCCCACGCTAGGAAGCGTTTTCCCACGAGGAGCTCGCAATGACATTTTTACACCAGAGAGAGCGACGTTCCAAGATCGAACATTCCGCAGCATTAACGGAAAAGGTGTTGTCTTTTCTCATCGTCACGTCTCACTCCAGAACAGTATTCGTAAGCGGAATGCGATATTCAGACAAATAGCTGTTAATGTTAGCATGAGATAACGGTTCGAAACACGTTACATGATTTCTGACTGAGCGTGTGAGAGATTAGTTAATAACAAACGTAACAGTGAGATAAAAAATAAATCCTGGAGCTAAACGTCACCGATTACAGAAGACAGCTCCTGAGTTAGCGTTACACACACACACACACACACACACACACACACACACACATACACACACACACACACATATATCAGAGCGAGTCTGTCAGGTTGGTGAACGGATGGTGTCTCACCTGTCAGGTCCTCTCCTGAATGAGCTCTCAGGTGTCTTAAGGCCGGCCGGAGGAACGCGAGTGTCGGGATTCGGAGGTATTCCATTGCTAGGCGAAGAGTCTTTGTGGTTCCGATTAGCATCGTACTCAAACGTGCGCTTGGGTTTGGGCAGGGGGTTGATGGGTGGGCCGGGTGGGCCTCGTGCGCAGGGCAGCTCTGAGCTCTCAGACGTAAAGGAGGCCACGCTGAACCTCTGTCTGAACTTGGAGAGTTTTTCTGAGCCGTGGTAAGTGTCTGGCTCGGTGGCGACAGAACAGATGCTGCTCCGCTTGCTGTCACACGTGCTGTCCAAGTCCTCATGACGTGACGAAATGGTGAAAGACTTCTGCCGCGACTTGTCCAAGCCGTAACAGTTGCTCAGATACTTCGGAGGAGCAGATGGACTTTCTTTCAACGCCTGCTCGATTTTCTGTATCCGGTTCAGCACGGCGGACGTCTCCTTACGAGGATAAAGAGTGCGGAGGAACGTCTTCTGTCCTTCTCTCTTCTGGAACCGTCCGCTAGACTCTCGATCCGAGGTTCCGTCCTCTTCCTCGGTCTCTGGATAGGAACACTCGGAAAACGCCGTGCTCATCCTGCGCACGGACTTGAAGTCGAAGGCTTTGTCGCTACAAGGAGAGGACAAGAGGCTGGGGCAGACTTCACTCCCACCGCCAGGCCTCTTGTCCAAGCACAGACTCATTCTAGGAAGAGTCACGTTCCGACACTCCCATTCCGAGATCTTCTTCCGGATTGTGACAGACGAGGTCCCGGTACCGTTACGGCTGAGTGACAGCGTGCGCTTGTGGCCGTATTTGGCGGAGGAGGAGGTTAAAGACAGCGTACTCCAGCTGACAGATCCAGGACAGGATGAATCTCCTCCAGGAGGTCCGTCTTTAAGTTGGTTCTCCTTCTGCTCTTGATCTTCTCCACTGGACGCCTTGTAGATGCTGAGCTTCGTATCCAGGCAGCCGATGCTCTTGGCCTTGGTGAGTCTCTGGGACTCGGTGGAAAGCGTGGAGCCGCTGCGCAGGCTAGCCGTTTTCTGACTCCGGTTCCTCTGAGACTGGTCTCTCGTGTCAGCTCTGGCGTATCTGCTCTGCTGACTGGCGTCTTCTGTCTCGCTGAACTGAGCGTGACACGGTTCCTTTACAGCAGAAAGAATAGGAGGTGGGGACGCAGACTGGCACCTGCAACAAGAGCACAAAAGCAGAAAGCAGTCAGAAACTCTACCATAGCAATTAGCTTAGCATTGTGCTTGACCACTGAAAGGACAAATCGCTGAGAAACTCTGTGTGGAAAAACATGTTCTGCTTTCCTCTGAGTTAATCTGGACGAAAAAGAACAAGAAAAGTAAAGAAGAAACTCTCAAAGCTGAACACACGTTTCAGATAATAAGCTGCATTTGCTTCGTCAAACAATCAGCGGAAAGTACCACAGCAATATGACATAACTTTGGCAAAGCAAACTCCGTGAACGGCAACGGCAACGGCAACGTAAAGCCAAAACAAACACGGCTCAATAAAATGCCTGTGTGGGGTTTTCCATGTAATTTAAATAATTTGGGGTGATTTTTATACGGACCTCACACACAAAAATCACAGAACACTCAAAAAAAAAAGAAAAGAAATAATAATAATAAGGCACCTACCTTCACTCAGCCGTTTCTCTTTTCTCTGTTTACCCGACTGCCACCTCCTCATCATCACTCGCACTCTCACGGCTCATGACGCAGACGCTACTCGCGACCGAGCGCTGGCGTTAAGGACAGCGCTCACCTCATTCCAGCTCCACGCATCTCAAACAAGACGCAAACGCTTAGCTCGTGAGATTCCAGGACTCGGGACTTGACTCGACCCGTACCTGAGTGAAACTGAGAAAGCCAGATCTGATGTCCCAACAGCAGTTAGAAAACGAGACTGTGATCTGGGAGGAGGCCAGGAGCATGATCATGCCTGCAGGTTGGGACAGATTTCTTAACATCTCACCATCACCACCCTTCCACAGGAGGGAGGAGAAACGCCAAAGCAGCTGAAATGCTGCAGGCTTTCACTGGAACACAACATTCCCAGCACCCGCCTCCACACGGTGTGAAACATGCCTCGCCCGTAAATTACCATTCTGTAATCTTATAACACACGTGACACACACCGTGCCTCATTTATCAATCTTTTAGTAAAATTGTGTGTAGATGCTTTCGTGTCCAAACTGAAGTAAAAATTCCCACCAGATTTACAAAAGTTTCTGATAAACACTTGGTAAATCATCATCAACTGGATTCACATTTAGCCACGCCCACAAAACTCCACAAAAGGCAAAGCTCACAGAGAGATGAAAACAACAAAATGGCGACTAAACGGTGAAAGAGAGCCTCCTAAGCGCGACATGCGCTAAATCTTCCAGTAATGCAGCTCATCAAATACCATAGACACACACTAACTCCTCCTCCTTTTATAGGGTGCCATTACTTTTGTCCTGATTGAAGGACTAGTCTTATTTATGTTAATTTAAAGGGTTGTTTCAGAATCACTTTCTTTCCCGTTAAATTGGTGTGTAAGTGAAATAAATGAGTGATTTAAATGTGACGGTGTAATCCGTATGTAAAATCACAGGAACTCACGGACTTATGACAGCGGTTCATGACAGCGAGTCTCCTTACACGCAAAATGCCGTAAAATGTCGGAAATGTCGTATATCGTCTGTAAATGTCGTATATCGCCTGTAAATGTCGTATTCTGTTTGTAAAATGTCATATTCTGTCTGTAAATGTCGTACATCGTCTGTAAAATGTCATATTCTGTCTGTAAATGTCGTACATCGTCTGTAAATGTCGTATTCTGTCTGTAAATGTCGTATATCGTCTGTAAAATGTCGTATTCTGTCTGTAAAATGTTGTATACCCTTGGCTCGACATTTACTTCTGTAAACGTTGTATTTTGTCTGTAAAAGTTGTTTATTGTCTGTAATTGTTGTGTATTGTCTCTGAATGTCGTACGCCATCTGTAAATGTTGCCGCGCTATCAGAGCTTCTTAATGAACGATTCTGCTGCCTGTCGGTTGATTTTATCTTCATGACAAGGCTGGATTGTTCAGGGAGGGTGTTTGTGGTAGCTGTAATGAGTGTGAATCATCCATGTGACGTTATCGGTTTGCAGAACTTGTGCGTACACGGTGTGTGTGTCAGGACAGACAGGTCCAAATACCAAATACGTCATACACACAACCTCAGATGTGAAATAAGTCTGACTACACGGCGACTGCCAGCCAATCAGGAGAGACTCAGTGAAAGAGTCTGATAAGTCATATCCGGACTGGATGAGTTAATCAGAGGGACGTCTGTAAATAAACACGTTTGCATCATGTGGTCATATGATCACTGGCAGTAATCTAATGAAAGTTTAAAGTCGAGGATATTGTGCGTTTGTGAATTTAAAGTGATGTTTTATTCCTTGTAGCTGCAGTAATAACGGCTGCTTTAACCAGCCTGCGGGATCTCGCTTTTATTAACCATTTCATTCTCTTTCTCCTCCTGAACATGCTTTCCCAGCTAGCGTGTGCAGGCGAGGTTTCACCGGCCGGACCGAGCGTAAGGTTCGAGTGCCTCTTCTAAAGCATCCACACTTCATTCGCCGATTCGGGGAGTGTTTAAAATCTGGGGGAGGGGCACGGATACGCGCAATACGTGTAATTCGGTCTGCGACGTTCTCAGAGGAAGATGGAGAGAAACGCAGACATGGCCGATCTGAAAGGAAATAAAATCTCAGAGCAGCTCCTGTGAAATGGGAAACGACCCCAGGACCCCATGTCCATGTAATCCCATCGGAATTGGGCTTTCGATGCTGATCAGGAGGTTTATCTCACCATTTGTATCGAAACCCAGTCGTAAACTGCTGAGATAAAGAACTTGACTTTATATTGTTTTTATTTCAGAATGTGCTTCATCAGGAGATTTTTATGTCTAACAGCATGTAGCTGGAGCTCTCCTGAGTGACCCTGAGCTCGTTACAGCGTTCTGGCCGTAACAATGGGCGCTTGGCTCCTTCTTTTATTCCACTTCATCAGGAGGTTCTGCTGAGAGAGCAGATATCCGAATAAAGGCTCATACTGGCATCGAGACCAGATTCTACCACACAAGCCTCTGGAGGTCCTGCTGGTCCTATCGCAGAAGATCTCCTGTAAATGATGTTAAACCCTCGCCAGCTCGTCAGTCTCCAGGCCCTCGCTATTAAATCCATATTCACATTCAATCAGCTGGAGAACAGCGCGGCACGACCGCGGCTCGGGTCCAAACTCTCAGAACTCTCCGAGTATTTCCACCACGACCGCGTTCAGTCGGAGCTGAACACACACACACACACACACACACACACACACACACACACACACACACACTGAACCCCACACTGAGCTCATTTCTGCAGTGTGAGGAGGGCCAGAAACAACAAGCCCAGCTCCAGGGGAAGTTCTCCAGGACTCGAGAAGCCCAGCTGCCCGGCCACACACGGACCGAGCGGCGTGCCAGGGCTCATCCGGCTCTTCCGAGGCTCGAGGGAAAGAGGGAACGCGGGAACGCGGGAACGCTGACCACAGGCACATTCCCTGCTCGAGCAGCGGGAGAGGAACACGGCGCTGAGAGAACATCAAACACACGTCAGATGTAGAGCTGATGATCCGTCACTCCACTCAGGCCTTCAGCTCCCTGCGGAAAAACACACTCAGGGCATGCCTGCCATCCCACTGAACACACTACTGAACACACTACTGAACACACACTCACATCCCACTGAACACACTACTGAACACACTACTGAACACACACACGTCCTCTAAATACACTACTGAACACACACTCACATCCCGCTGAACACACTACTGAACACACTACTGAACACACACTCACATCCCACTGAACACACTACTGAACACACTACTGAACACACACAAGTCCTCTAAATACACTACTGAAGACACACACACGTCCTCTGAACACACTATTGAACACACACACACACACACACACTCTGATCACACTGCTGAACACACACACACGTCCTCTGAACACACTATTGAACACACACACACGTCCTTCAGGAATTTGTTTGTTTTGTTTCAGCGTTTTATTGTTTTATTCTTCAGAAGTAAATTAATATCTGCAGCTAACACACTGCAGCAGTTCTCCTGTCTTTACCCAAACGCTCGTAGCATCGCGTTAGGATCCGAGAGCGAGGAACGTCCAGCTTTTCCTTATTTAATCACTGTTCTGTTTCATTTCGTTTAGTCTGTTTAATAATAATAACAATAATAATAATAATAATAATAATAATAATAATAATTAAACTTTATTCAGCACCTGGAAAAATGATCACAAAAGACTCCAGGTTTACTGCACACCCCTCAGCTACGCGAGAAAATGTCTCAACATGTTAACTGAATCACGGTCAGTGTGTGTGTGTGTGTGTGTGTGTGTGTGTGTGTGTGTGTTTAAACAGGTGCTGAATCCACAACAAAAGAGATGACAGTGTTTTTCTACCAGAACATGATGAAGATGGATTGGACAGAGTTTACAGATTTAATCCTGAAGTCGCGCTCATCAGCACTCGGAGCTCAGACGCCACTACAGGTTTAAACGCTATAGTCACGTGAGAGTCGCGCACGTGGGGGCGGAGTTTGTCCAACACAGGGGCGTGTCTCAGTCACGCTCGACACATTATATTCAACACATTTCATACAGAACATCGTGATCTTAATCAGAGACTCAAAGAACAAACTGTTTATGGATAAAAACAAAGAATTCAATTAAATTAAAAAAACAAAAGAAAAATGGCTTCTGCTCCTTCAGTCCGCATTTTCTGTCCCTGGTTCTTTTCAGGTTTACAGGTGAGTGTTTGTGTTTACAGGTGAGCGTTTGTGTTCACAGGTGAGTGTTTGTGTTTACAGGTGAGTGTTTGTGTTTAAAGGTGAGTGTTTGTGTTTAAAGGTGAGTGTTTGTGTTTAAAGGTGAGTGTTTGTTTAAAGGTGAGTGTGTTTAAACGTGAGTGTTTGTGTTTAAAGGTGAGTGTTTGTGTTTAAAGGTGAGTGTTTGTGTTTACAGGTGAACTGCACGCAGGTGATTTCAGTAATCTGAATGTCGAGCTGAAGCAGCCGCGTAACCCGACTCTGAATACCAGCAACTTTCCTCACGTAAATACATAAAGCCGTAACATTTGACGAAGCCAGAGTAGATGAGTTGCACGCTACTATTACACACTACTCACATGTTAGATCTTTAGACGGTGATGCTCACCTGTCAGGAATCTCCTGAGGGTTTTTAGCCCCTCCTGCTTTGGGCGTGGCCTTTGAGTTCTTGTTGGCCGTCATGTCCCTCACGCCGCTCACCCTGAAGAACAGAATAAAGATTTACATTAGGTGGTTTGAGAAGTGCCTTAAGATATAATAACAAATAACACAGAACAGTGCTGATCACGTGCAGCGCTGATACGCGAGGCGCTCGACCGGACCGTGAGTGCGGATACATAAAGCGTAAAAGTGCGAAGAGTGGTGTAGTGAAAACCGCAGAGTTTACAGATTGAAGATGTTTATTACACGCAACACCAACAAGTGCTGACTACAGGCTCACACACGTGTAATAAACCTGAACACGAGAAAAACGTGACGTGTAGCTCCCCGACTCTCGTCTCGAAGTTCTACTAATTACTAGTCGACTTACTTCCGTGTTGCGGTCTTACTCAGTCACAGTCAGTGTGTCTGTGAGTCAGTGAATCTGGGTGTCAGTGAGTCTGTGAGTCAGTGAGTCTGTGAGTCAGTGAATCTGGGAGTCAGTGAATCTGGGAGTCAGTGAGTCTGTGAGTCAGTGAGTCTGTGAGTCAGTGAATCTGGGAGTCAGTGAGTCTGTGAGTCAGTGAATCTGGGAGTCAGTGAGTCAGTGAATCTGGGTGTCAGTGAGTCTGTGAGTCAGTGAATCTGGGTGTCAGTGAGTCTGTGAGTCAGTGAATCTGGGTGTCAGTGAGTCTGTGAGTCAGTGAGTCTGTGAGTCAGTGCATCTAAGTCAGTGAGTCTGTGAGTCAGTGCATCTAAGTCAGTGAGTCTGTGAGTCAGTGTGTCTGTGTGTCTGTGACACGCACACACACACACACACACACACACACACGCACACACGCACATGCAAGCACACACACGCACACGCAAGCACACATGCGCAAGCACACACACGCAAGCACACACACGCGCACACACACACACGCACACACTGTTTATTACTTTTATATTAATAACATGTTTATTAAACGTGACCCTGACATCACAGTGCCACGTCTTTTACTCCACCTCACGTGAACAGAGAGGGTTTGAAAAGCTCCATGTTTTGGTTTACAGGAAGTGAGCTGCGTGTAGCTGCTCTGTGCTGCTGCAGATGGAGGTGGAGGTGGAGGTGGAGGAGGAGGTGGAGTTTGTTTACATGAAATTGTTGTGTGAAGTAACGAGCCAATCAGAGCCAGAGTTCAAAGCCCTGAAGAGACAGATGAAGGGAGCGACACATTCCTTCCTCCAGCCATTTCCTGTTTCAGAGCACAGCTAAGATTATCGCTATTTTAAATAAGGATAAAAAAATGCTCTGCTCTGAACAAAAAATAAATCCGACCCGGAATTTTCCTGCGTGACGTTTCGTTTTTTGCGCTTCTCCTGGAAGGAAGGATGCTCCGCTGTGTGATCCAGAGCGGCTCCAGTCTGGGTGAATCAGAAATCATGATTATTTTGTATTAGAATTGAGTATTTTGTGTGTGTGTGTGTGTGTGTGTGTGTGTGTGTGTGTGTGTGTGTGTGAGAGAGAGATCAGGAAGACCATCGATATTAACGTGAAGGCTTCACACAGAAACATTCCTGCACTTCCCCATGAAGAAAGACAGACTGTATGAATATGTAAATGAGGACCGCCTCCAATCGCACACAGGCAGCACTCTGTGGGAGCTGCAGGCGCATCCTGGAACCTGATTGGCTGCTGCGGGTCACATGTTCTCAGATTCTTTTAAAAGAATGCAGAGAAGTGACCGCTCTGATCATTTTCACACTCATTAGAGTTCATTAGAAATATTTACTCGTTTTTCTTTTTAAACATGTTTTGTAAGTAAGTTTTCTTTTCTTTTCTTTTTTTTGTTTTTATAAAGTTTTGATGAAGTATGAATTAAAAATGGCCAGGGTTCGGATTTAGCTGTAAATATGTGCGTATCTCTGCTTTATATTATTTATTATCTGTAAGCCGTGAGAATGATTAGCTTGTGATTAACGATGGAACCCTCACAGTCTGTGCCGCTGATGTTTTGTTTTATTATTTGCTAAAAGATTAGATGTTTTACGAGCGTGTGTCAGAGCAGATAACGCGAAATAAACACCAATGTTATTAGAAGCTACAGAAGAACAGTTGCTGTAAAAACAAAGATAAATCGCTGGTAGAACTTTCACTAAACATCACCTCTGCTCCCCTCAGCTCTCTGACACGGTGCTCCCAACACATTTACACACCACTGCTGCTCTACTCCAACAAACCTGAACATTTTTATCCAGCTGCTGAAGGATGAACAGCTGCACAAATACAGAGCACTGAACTCGGAAATACAGAGCACTGTTAAAGCACCGCTGCCCTGACGCTCACCTGCTGCTCGCCTGCCGTTCGCCCTGCTCGCCCTGCCTTCACACCTACAGCAGATCATCCTCAACATCATCATCATCCTCAACATCATCATCATCACCCTCATCATCCTCATCATCATAATCAACATCATCATCCTCATCATCCTCATCGTCATAATCATCATCATCATCCTCAACATCATCCTCAACATCATCCTCATCATCATCATCAACATCCTCATCATCATCCTCAACATCATCATCCTCAACATCATCACCCTCATCATCATCATCCTCATCCTCATCATTATCCTCAACATCATCATCCTCAACATCATCATCATCCTCATCATCATCAACATCATCATCCTCATCCTCCTCCTCCTCATCATCATCATCCTCAACATCATCACCCTCATCATCATCATCATCCTCAACATCATCCTCATCATCCTCAACATCATCATCCTCAACATCATCATCATCCTCAACATCATCAGCCTCATCCTCTTCCTCCTCATCATCATCATCCTCAACATCATCCTCATCGTCATCATCCTCCTCATCATCATCATCATCCTCAACATCATCCTCATCATCATCCTCCTCATCATCCTCTTCCTCCTCCTCCTCATCATTATCATCATCATCACCCTCATTATCATCCTCAACATCATCCTCATCGTCATCATCCTCCTCATCATCATCCTCAACATCATCCTCATCATCATCCTCCTCATCATCCTCATCATCATCATCATCAGCATCCTCATCCTCATCAGCATCCTCAACATCCTCATCATCCTCATCCTCATCATCATCCTTATCATCCTCATCCTCATCACTGAAACACTCAGTGAGCCCTCGCCCTGTGGATGTAGGCGGAGTCATCCCAGAAGAGACCACGCCCATCAGGAGAGAAAGGTTTCAGCGTAGGATAAAGAGGATCTACAGAGGAACTGCAGGAGCGATTTGGAGTGACGTTTACCTTCAAATCCACGAGTGGAGAATAAAACCATGGCAGTGGCATAAATAAACGCCCCCACGTGCTGTTTTACGCTATAAAGAGTAAAATGAGCTGATCAGTGAAAGGTGTTAGATGTGTGCAGGCCACAGCTTGGTGTTTGAAGGAGAAACCTGTTCATCACCACCTGCTGAAACGATAACGTTCGTAGAAGATGTGAGAAGCTTCTTAACAAAACCTCATCAGATTTATGTATAATATACCCGAATGACACGTTTATTACACTCTCTAACACGTGTAAAAGCCAGCGCGTGTTCTTCCAGCTCGAGC
The DNA here is from genome assembly GCA_037577455.1 of Pangasius macronema. Taxonomy (NCBI): domain Eukaryota; kingdom Metazoa; phylum Chordata; class Actinopteri; order Siluriformes; family Pangasiidae; genus Pangasius; species Pangasius macronema. Next base: position 461,206 of record CM074955.1, read on the forward strand.
CTCTGAATCACACAGCGCTGCTGTTTTCAGAGATCTGTTAAACAATCGCTTCTTTCAGAGATCGAGATCAACAACAGGAAGCGCTGGAGCTGCACCCAGTTCTGTGAAACGCGTCCATGGCGAGGTGTCGTGTGAAACAAAACAAATCAGCGATGGTCACTGAATCCGTCTATCGCGCCCTACGGTTTATATCACACGACTCTCCTCTGATCTGATTGGTCGAGCAGCGTTAACAGAGGACTTGTAGTGTAGTGAAGTGAAGTGAAGTGACTTTGTGGCCAAGTGTGGTGACCCATACTCGGAATTTGAGCTCTGCATTTAACCCATCCAAGTGCACACACACAGTAGTGAACACACACACACACACCAGTGAACACACACCCGGAGCAGTGGGCAGCCATTTTAGCTGCGGCGCCCGGGGAGCAGTTGGGGATCGGTGCCTTGC
>CM074955.1:485305-499047 GCA_037577455.1 Pangasius macronema
ACACAAACACAAACACAAACATGAACACAAACATGAACATGAACATGAACACGAACACAAACACTGACCTAAACACAACACAGGAACATGAACACAAACACGAACACCAACACAAACATGAACACAAACACAAACATGAACACGAACATAAACACAAACATGAACACAAACACTGACCTAAACACAAACATAAACACAAACATGAACATGAACACAAACACAAACATAAACACAAACACAAACCCGAACACAAACACAAACACAAACCCGAACACAAACCCGAACACAAACACAAACCCGAACACAAACACAAACCCGAACACAAACACAAACACGAACACCAACATGAACACACACAAACACCAACATGAACACACACAAACACAAACACAAACACAAACCCGAACACAAACACAAACCCGAACACAAACCCGAACACAAACACAAACCCGAACACAAACACAAACACGAACACCAACATGAACACACACACAAACACAAACATGAACACAAACATGAACACAAACACAAACACAAACATGAACACAAACATGAACACAAACACAAACACAAACATGAACACAAACACAAACATGAACACAAACACAAACATGAACACAAACACCAACACTGACCTAAACACAAACACAAACATGAACATGAACACAAACACGAACACAAACGAACACAAACACAAACACGAACACAAACACAAACGAACACAAACACAAACACAAACACGAACACGAACACGAACATGAACACACGCTGTGGCTCCTTCACTCGTCCTGTCAGAGAGCAGACTGTAATACAGGTTTATTATCTGATACACACACACACACACACACACACACACACACACACACACCTATGTTTTGTCTATCAGGACAAAGCAGGAGACCGGAGGTGTGTGGTAGCGGCCCAGTGCCTCAGATAACACACAAATACAGTCAGGAGTGTGAGCAACACACACACACACACACACACACACACACACACACACACACACTTATCAAAGCAGGTAGGTTTCTACAGACAAAAAACAGGATGTGAGTATATAAACACTTTCAGAGCCTTTAAAAGATTTCGCTTCTCTGATAAAACTTTAAAAACACGCGAACCGGAGGAGATAAAATCATCACCAAATAAAACCTAAAATATTTTAAAAAACTATAAACATATCATTATGTCATTATTTTAAAATAAGAGATTAACATAAAATTAAAAAATTCAACATTTTACAGTTTTAAAAAAGTTTAACATTAAAGTTTGTCACTGTATATATTCTGGAAGAAAATGTTTGGAATTTTATCAATTATGTAAAATTATTTAAAATTAAATCTGAAATTATGGAAAAAAAAAGTCTACAAATATGTTTCATAATAATATTTGTTTTATAATGATCTTAAATGATAAAATGTAGGGATTGGATTAAATAATATCTAAAAGTATTTTATATAAATTATTTTAGGTAATATTAGACATTATATAATTACTGTGAAAGATATTTAAATATTATAATAATCGTAGATTGAAATATTAAATAAAATTGTGATAATATTAGATTCATTTATTTGATATTGATTTTATTGTAATTGTAGATAAATTCCTTAATTAAGAAAAACATTTTAGATAAACAAAAACTGCTCTAACATCAGTCATGTGAAGATGATCAAATAATTCAGTAATTATTGAATAAAATATTAAATAATTAATTAATATAATTTTCATTCCGTTCCAGTCTGAAAGTCTTATTTTGGAAAATAAACGCTTGAAAGAAGCAAAAGTGTGTGTGAGTGGAAATATTATTTTAAACGAGTAAATTACGTTTCATCTCAATAACATTCGTAATAAATCGTAATAAATGTTTCACTTTAATAAATTAGTCGTGAATGAGAGAGAGATTTCGATGCGGCGTCTCACCTCCACACTCGGCGACGCTCCGGGCCCCGGCGGCTCTCGGGGTCGCTCTGCCCTTCGGCCCTGGACACGGCTCACACAGTAACTGCCCTTCCTCGTCTTGGTACGATCCGGCGGGACAGGACACACACCTCCCCTGCTCGGTGTCGTGGTACGTTCCGACGCCGCAGCTCACTGAGCGAGAGAAACACACGAGAGGTAAATCTCACTTCACATCAAAACCTGCACTCAGGCAATCACACACACACACACACACCCTCCGAGACTGTGTGTGTGTGTGTGTGTGTGTGTGTGTGTGTGTGTGTGTTTATCCCCCTTTCCCTCACCAGAACTCATAAAGGCTGATTACAGGGACACCAGCAAAGCCTTTTTTTAATGTTTGCTTTGTAAAGACAAAATTATACCGAGTCATTTCCAGCAACGGCTTCCAAAGCGGGATGAAACAGCCGCCTCGTTTCTCCGAGGAGACGTCGCGGTGGATCTGAGAACCAAAAATCTGTTATGTAAGTGTGATGGTTTGAAATTGGGAGATCTCACTCTGCCAAAATTCCCAAACAGACAACAAAAAAAACCCTATAAAACAACTTAAACTAAGAAATAATGAAAAATGTGATGTTTAAACGATTCATCGTGTTTGGGGTAAATTTAACACTTAAATTAAATTATTATTAAAGTCACACTTTTCTATTTAAAACAGAAAGATCCTCAGTGCTTTTGTATAAAAACGATTTGGGGCGGGGCTACATAATCTAACTAACTAACTGACTAACTAACTAAATGAGATAAACTCCACAGCCAGTAAACCAGTCACGTCTGATGTGTGATTATTATTACTGGATGACTTCTGGACATTTTTAGCTCCTCTAGCTGTGAGCTAACTTAGCCAACATTAGCAGTGAACTGGTTGGATGTTGGTTGTCATGGTAACGTTGAAACATATTCTGATTTCAGTCAAAAGATGAGGATTTCGTGAGTCGAGACTCTGAGACTCTGAGAAATAACGCTGGCTAATGTGAGCTAGTTTACTAGCAGTTGTTTAACAGTTAGCTAGTGCGTTAGCGGTACGAGGACATGGGGGTGTTTGGGTGTTTACATGTTTAAGAATTTGCATGTTCATGTATGTTTACGTATCCTGATATTTGTGTTGAGGTTAAAAGTGTTGAGAAAGTTTATTATTACGCACAGATTATTATTTGCTTGTTTGAAATGACGTGTTTGGGGTCACTTTAGCTACAAAGCCTCAGCAAATTGCTTGATTTTCCTTTTTCTAAAACTCTCCAGTTACTTTTTTCTTTGCTTTTGTTTCTCCTGAATGACCGTGAAGAGACTCACGGCATTGTCTCGGCCCGGCTTTTATTTGAGCTCCAGAGCCAAAGGACAAGAGGAGAAGAGGAAGATTGAGAAAAAAGTGAGAGAAAGAAAGAGAAAGAGAGAGAGAGAAACCTTGAAGCCTTTCAAATGCAAAGCGGGTGATTGTATTGAGTCCTCGAACTGACGGCCCGAAAGAGGTTTAAAGGACCTTTCACCTCTATTCAATCCCCCGGACTCTCGGCTATTTGATGACATCGGAAAAGCCTGTGCTATCACAGCGGTAAGGAGCTGAACCCAATAAAAGGGGTCAGGATTGTGAATCCCCCCCATTGAGTGGAGTCCAATCGCTTCCCTGCGCTCTTCAGAAAAGAGCACACACAGCTGATGCTAATTGATTCCCATGGTGTCGCTGAAGTCAATTTTCTCAAGCAGTTCACGGGCCGGGGTCACGCCGTGCCGCTTTTCCTAAGAAGGAATTTGGCACTTAAACCGTCCGCTTGAGTAAACAGCGCGGCTCAAACGTCTCTCTTATGAAAACAAACACAAGGCAACAATCGCCGTGAATTTATGCACTGGCGAAATATCAAGCGGCGAAAAACGAGCTGCTTTTTTATTACTTCTAACAGTTTACGCACAGCTGTCTGGCTGAAGCCTTTCAAACTGGATCTCGAGCATGCATCAAGTTCAGACAGCCAACAGCAACACAACTGGAACGCATATCCATGAGCTCTGTATGTAACACGATTCCAGCGAGCCAATTTCACTTTTTACAGTCAGATTATATGGAGGTGGAAAAGAGTGTGATTGTTGCCACACATTTCCAAAGCGCTGGCTAATGAGTCCTAATAACCCCCCTTTCCTCCCTCACTGAAACTCTGTGCTGATGTGGAGCTCGCTCTCTCTCTCTCTCTCGCTCTCTCTCTCTCTCTCGCTCTCTCTCTCTCTCTCTCTCGCTCTCTCTCACTCTCTCTCACTCTCTCTCTGTCTCTCTCTCTCTCTCTCTCTCTCTCTCTCTCACCCACTTCCCCCTTCCTCAGACCGTTCTGGGGTTTACAAGAGAGTGGGCAAACTGAAAGGCTAAACTACACTTAGCGCAGGCGAGCGCCGGTGGGGGAGGTGACAACAGGGAGGAAAAAATATAGCTCCTTTTTAGAGCTGGGGGTTAAAGCCTTCCTTTGAGCCGCCTCTTGGAAATTGTACGTCTGCGCCTCTTTAAGTCATCCTCCCGCCTGCCTAATGATGCTCTGGGCTTGTCAAGGGAGACGAAAACGCCGTGACACACACACCAACACGCCATCTGCGAAGTGTGCGCGCTCTGGCACGAGGGCTGGCCAACACAAACGTGCCACATGAAAGCGTTTACGTCACATCCGAGCTCAGAACGAAAGTGTCAGAAACGGCTCCGCTGGAAAACTGGAAAAGATCAGCGCAAGCTGCTTGAAGTGGTCCAGCTTTCGGATCAAATAAACCGACTAATGGATCTAACACTTGCAGCGTCACTTTAGAAGAAAGACATCTAACGACACAAAATAGCAAGAGGTGTTCTAAAAGCTTCCACAGACAATACGCTGTAAATGGATCAGTAACGGGAAACTAATAAACGGCCCAAACGTCCTGTTTGCCTGGCCCGAGAACAGAAAGCAGCGGCCTGACACTTTACACTTTACTGCCAAACAAAATAAACCAGGCTATGAAGTGAAACCCCACACTCATCCCTTGTAGTGTTGACACAAAGTCCTTTAAAAGCTAATGGACCTCTCTAACCTTATGATGGTACCATAAAAGAGGCTCTCAGGCTTTGACACGTCCACACAAACAGCCTGGACCTCGCCAGTTACAGGACTAAACCCAACAACTGTTTAGAGGTTTACTTCTTTTCTCACTGCACAAAGTACAGGGTTAGGGTTAGTACAGACAGTACAGAGAGCACAGAGAGCACAGAGAGTACAGAGAGTACAGAGAGCACAGAGAGTACAGAGAGCACAGAGAGTACAGAGAGCACAGAGAGTACAGAGAGTATAGAGAGTACAGAGAGCACAGAGAGTACAGAGAGTACAGAGAGTACAGAGAGTACAGAGAGCACAGAGAGTACAGAGAGCACGGAGAGTACAGAGAGCACAGAGAGTACAGAAAGCACAGAGAGTACAGAGAGTACAGAGAGCACGGAGAGTACGGAGAGCACGGAGAGTACGGAGTGTACAGAGAGCACAGAGAGCACAGAGAGCACAGAGAGCACAGAGAGTACAGAGAGTACAGAGAGCACGGAGAGTACGGAGAGTACAGAGAGTACAGAGAGCACAGAGAGCACAGAGAGCACAGAGAGTACTGAGAGTACTGAGAGTACAGAGAGTACAGAGAGTACAGAGAGCACAGAGAGTACAGAGAGTACTGAGAGTACAGAGAGTACAGAGAGTACAGAGAGCACAGAGAGCACAGAGAGCACAGAGAGCACAGAGAGCACAGAGAGCACTGAGAGTTCTGCACCTATGATATCTGCTTCAGCTGTTGCGAGTGTATCAGAGGTTCCAGTTGTGCATTTTTTTGGTACCAGTGGATTCTGGGTTCTTCTTCATGTCGCTTCTGCTTTGTTCATTAGGGAATTACATCATCATCCAGACTTCTGTAAAGCGGCTTTGTGATGATGTCTGTTGTTTAAAGCATTATAGAGATAAAATGTGAAGAATTTAGCTTTCTGAACATATTTCCTGTCACTTCAGGGAGGTTTTTAGTCCGTTCACGTCCTTACTGTGCTTTTGTTTTGTTTGTTTTCATCAGCAGTGGGTTGAAAGTGTATAAGTCAGGAATAATACGCGATGTATCATGCGGTTATATGTAAATAATAAGGCACGCCGCTGGGTGTGATGCTGCATGACGTGTGAGTGGAGTGGCGCTAAACTCTGAAATGAATTATTTACGAATAACAGCACAATCTGGAGCGTTTTATTCTGTTTATACCACAGCGATCTGCCAAAGAATTCAATATCTGAGCTGTTAATGAACGACACGCCGCACGTTTTAACGCTTTATACGTAGATTTAATGTTGTGGAACGTCAGAGAGAGTTCCTGCGATTAACAGTCGCTTCATCAGCCTCTCTCCCTCTCCCTCTCTCTCTCTCCCTCTCCCTCTCTCTCCCCCTCTCTCTCCCTCTCCCTCTCTCTCCCTCTCTCTCTCTCGTACCTCTCTCTCTCCCTCTCTCCCTCTCTTGTACCTCTCTCCCTCTCCCTCTCTCGTACCTCTCTCTCTCCGTCTCTCCCTCTCCCTCCCTCTCTTGTACCTCTCTCCCTCTCTCGTACCTCTCTCTCTCCGTCTCTCTCTCCCTCTCTCGTACCTCTCTCTCTCTCTCTCCCTCTCTCTCTCTCTCGTACCTCTCTCTCTCTCCCTCTCTCGTACCTCTCTCCCTCTCCCTCTCTCGTACCTCTCTCTCTCCGTCTCTCTCTCTGTCTCTCTCTCTCCCTCTCTCGTACCTCTCTCTCTCTCTCTCTCTCTCTCTCTCTCTCTCCCTCTCCCTCTCTCCCTCTCCCTCTCTCTCATTTTGGAGGAAATTTAAAGCATAACCAGGCCTGAGTGCGCTTACAACCAAGACTCTTTCCAAAAAACGTCACCACATAATGATTATACGAACCGCTTTGTTAAACAACCCATTCTTAAATCCATTTATTATTAATCTTAGATTATGTGGCGCGTTCGTCTGAACACGTCCCTGTGAATGAGCTGTAATAGAAACAACTGCGTATTAGAACAAGTGCATTAATATTAACGTTCATATTCCAGCCAGAACTCCCTGTGCTGTTTTCATTATTTTTTTGGTTTCATGTTCATACTTTTCTAGGCTGTGCTCTTAAATGCTTCAGAATTGAGTTTAACATTAACGCTGACCCGAGTCCAGCACCAAACAACGAGGGAGAATTATTCCAGAAACAGCTGTAATTTTTATTTACTGTGCAGTTCAGACTTTTCAGTTCACACTGGCTGGGTGCAGCAAGTACCGACCTCGCCTCTCGAAGTGAAGTCACGAAGGAGTGTTACTCATTCAGTAAAAAGACACAACTAGATGTTGATCTTTATAAACACACGTTACTCCTGTATACAGTCAAATAAAGCTTATTATCTCAATGAAATTAGCTTCGAGTGTGTCGCGTTTAAAATGAGCATTGGTTAAAAGTGGCGCTGATTATAACGCGTTGTTGATCATTTAACTTCTCTAAAGACCTCAATCGCTTCACATTTAAACGCATGCAGAGTGAAAACAGAGACGCGAGAAAGACACGGGCTGATCTACAGTACGTCTGCTACGTGATGTGGAAGATACGAACACAGCAGGCTTTATAAAGTCCCAGCTGAACACCAGGATTTAAAGGATTTGCTCCTTTTGTCTGTGGAGGTTCTTTCTGTGGCCGACTGTCAGCAGTGACGTCAGCAGCCGGTCACGTGGATGGTGTTCGAACGCGGAGACGGAGAACTGAGAATAGTAAGAACACTGAGGTAGAGAGGATCTTTAAGAAAAGAAAGGAGTCTCTCACCACACTTCCTGTCCCACAGCACTTGTCCGGGGCCGCAGGGTTCAGGGCCGTCTGCAGGCCGCGCCGGTTTCTTGGCGAGTTCGTACTCCGAGCTGCCGAAGTGCAGGTGGAACTGCTCTCTGTTTATGGACTTGCGGAGAGTACGGATGGTCTTCTTCAGGCGCTTCTCTGACCGCCGCTTCACACACGCCAGATCACAACCCTCTGCTGACAGAGACACTCGATAACGACGCAGAAACACACACACACACACACCTACAGCATGCACTTCATTCCACTATTCCTAACAATACACACCAGCAACTAAACAGGAGATACTTTCACTAGCTGACTTGTGTTTAGTAACACAGAAAGAAGCGACGGTCAGTAACTTGTAACACAAGCAGAGAGGCGAGAAGGCGGGAGGGTGTCATGCGTTTGCTCAGTGAGCGCTGCAGCGAAACCAACCTGTTACCTCCTCTGGGTTGACATCGAGCTCGAACAGGGCCGTGATGGACGAGCTCTCGTCCTCCACCGCTTTACGGCCGTGGCGACTTCGCTGCCGGAGCGAACTCCTCAATGTCACTTCGGAGTGCTTCGACTTGACGTGCAAGAGTCATCGGTTCCGGAAGAATAGATGTCTGTACAAAACATCCATTTCTCAAAAGATCTTCATGGAGCTCGCTCATAAAGATTAAGGAAGAGGAGGAAGGAAAAGTGAGGGAGTAAAGAGAAAACTCTTAAATCTCATCTGTATCTTTTCTGAGCTGTTTGTAAATCAAGAACATAATCGTGTGAGTGAGTAATAAAGCCGGGTCGAGAATGACAATGGTGGGACTTCCGAAAATAAGGAGAATATGGTGTCGTTTGACGGTCGGTAGTGTTAGACAATTATTAACTAAAGAATCACACATTATACTTTTATCTGTTTTTAGTTACGTTTAAAGTTGTAGAACATCCATGAAATGGTACAGCAGCTATAAACACTCGTTCCCTCACCAGCATGTCTTCTCTCGCTTTAAGTTCATAAGCAGCTTGTTAGGCACGTTACTGAGAAACCGCAAAGAAAAGCGTAAACTCGTCTGTCCTGAAGATGCTTCACCTCTGCCTGTTACAGAGCGCTGACACTGGAGACTCCTTCCATCAATGTTAAATAAACGTCTCCTTACAGAAAACTTCACCACATCACTTATGGATTAAACGTCTTTTTTTTTTACAATCTGTTTATTATCAGTGGAGCGTCGTCTGTACGAGTCCCTGTGAATGAGCTGTTACTATAGAAACGGTAACGTAGTAAAACGAGCGCATTAATTATAATAAAGCTGTGATTAGCAGCTGCGCTACAGTCAGAGCTGCTGGGATAGAAAACTAATCAACACCTCCTGACCAATCAGAGTCCAGAACTCAGCAGAGGAATCTTTCCAAATATGTTAACTAATGTCCTCTGCCAGCTGATCCACAGCCACAAGCAGGATTTTGTCTCCGCATAGAGACACTCAGACACTCATTCTAGGGTTTTTTTGTCCTGTGAGCTTTACCTGACAGCGCCATGCTGAAGCTCTCGGTGAGTTTTTCTGGACTTCGTTTCAGACTGCATTTCCCCTGAGTCCATTTAAACGTGGCTGTGGTTTTGATCCTGTGAGTGCAGGAAGAGTCTGGACCTGAAAGACAGTAAAGGAGTCTTTGATGTTTGATGGCACTCTCTGAAAATTGTGCAGAAATTACATAATAATGCCAATATTATATATATATGTGTGTGTGTGTGTGTGTGTGTGTGTTTCTAGGATCCAGGAACTGTGATTGACATCAGCACAAATGTACACGTTGTTGTCGACTTGAACAAGTCAGGTAACGGATATAAAATGATCTAACCACTTAAAAATTTAATTAAACATAATCAAAGCTATAATTAAAAAGTTTCAGAAGTTTAGAAAGGATAAGAATTTCCCAGAAAGTAGACTCTTGCATATATACATTTACAAGAAGTTCTTCTTAAAAGAAAAGTTCCTGAACTTTCTGAGAGTTTTGTGTGTGTAAAGCCAGAAACGCCATCCACATGGTTTGGTGTAAAAAAGAGGCGGTTTGGTGTAAAGTCTGGAGGCGGATCGGCGATGCTTTGGAGCTGATTTATGGTTCTTGTGAAGATCGTTAAGAACATTCTGCTAAATAGCAGGATATGTTCATTTCTGGGATTTGAACGCTCACCTCCCAGTCAGTGATACAGAACCCTCGGTTTTTTACAACATCCATTTAAAATCCACGATCTCGTCTGGCCGTTTCCACGTGAAAACAATCCCACAGAGGTGAGAAGTGAAGCTGGTGCATGCGTGAACTTGCCTGAGCAGTGAGGCCCACCGTCGGCCCGCTGTCCTCCTCCAGACGAGCCCGGCAGCGGCAGGCCACAGGTCACGGTGTAGGAATCTTCAGCGCCTGCATACCGGAGCGAGAGACGCAAGAGACGGCTGAGTGCAACAAGATCCGAGTCGAGTGAAAGTGTGTAAAGTGAGCCGAGAGCGTGACGCGTGCACTCACCGCTGCTGACGTTCACCTGAGACTGACAGGTGAGGAAGCAGTGTTCAGCTCCTCCGTGTTTACTGCAGTTCAGCGTCGGTCTCACGGGAACCGTCACAACCGGAGGACCATCGGCTTCTGAATGTTTGAGATCATAACAAACTCACAGACAATCTCACTACAGGATGCAGGACGGACTGACGCAATCAAAGAAACAAGGAAACTCAATAAAGACAGATTTAAACACATATAGTTGAGTGCAAACGTTTGCAAACCTTCAGGACAAGAAATGTCATTTATAGCAACGTGATATTTAGTGTGTGTGGTTTCACAGATGCTCCTTATCATCACAAGAAACAAAAACGGACAAATTGTGTAGCTTAAAATATTAAAAGATTATTCATTCTTCTTCAGTGAGCGATTTATCCTGGTCAGGATGCCTCTGATCTCGTGGAACACTGAGAATTCGGCATTTAGAGTAGTTTTTTTTTGAGTAATATTCACCTCCGAACATTTTGGCTAAATTTGAGAACTGTAAAATAGATATGGATATGTTTCCATTTAAAACCCATCAGGAATGCAGTTTATTTGCACTCAGATGTATATGAATCAGGTACAAAAGCTTCATGTGGATTAAAGTTAGTTGCTTGAAATGGTTTCAAGGAGAAAGTGAGGAAGAGCAAGAAAGAAAATTACAATCAAGACACTCAAAGTATCTCCTGTTTTCAGCTTCCGGGAATAAGAACACACACGCCCTGGTCCCGGGTTCGACCTTACCGATGCAGTCCTTCTTGTTCCAGTGCAGTCGGTGTCCCGCTCTGCAGTGACACTGGAATCCTCCCATGGTGTTCTCACAGGTGTGTCTGCAGCCTCCGTTTAAGTGCGACGTGAGTAATTACAGACTTTTACTTTGTACAAGGAGCAGTTAGGTTGTAAAATTATTATTTATTCTAGACCAAATTATCCTGTGTGTAAATATCTCCTATGACTAACCTGGCTTTCCTTTAATCAGAACAAGCAAAGCTTCTCCACTGACAAGTTTATATATCTATCTATATAAATCCCGCCTGAGCGGCCATGTTGGTAAAGATGGTGTTAAATCCTGTGTGAAAAGCGGTTTAGTGTTTTCTCTTCAGTATAAAGACGAGGCGCTCGCTCTTCTCTCTTCTCTCTTCGCTCTTCTCTCTTTAACCAGAAGTTTAAACGCAGAGCAGTTAACTCCAGACGAGGTGTGAAAGGGCGTCAGGGAAGCGACGATACACACTACAGACATGTTACGGTCATGTGACCTGCTAATGAGGACGCGTGGCCACGCCCCCTACAACAAGCTCATAATAAACATCAGAACAATCTGGAAAACTAATCCCATCAGAATACTACTAAAGCCAACAATCACATGCATGATGACAAAAACCTGATTTTATTTCTTCTCGCTCCTTACTCTGAGTGTGCAGCAAGTGTCAAAACATCTTTTCTTTGTGTATTCACATCAATAAAAAGAGCTGATCTAGAGCCCTTAAGACTTCTGAGGGAACCTTTAAAGTTCTATAAAGAATCCTACAACAGTATATTTCCCTTTCAAGTAAAAAAGATTTAAGAAGCAAAAAAAAACAGATTAATTACTCAAAGAAGTGCTGCTACTGAACCCGATAGCGATTTGGTGTTGGCCACAAATATTACAGTACAACAAATAATATAGTTGTTCTAAAGTGTCTATAAGGAGAGACATCACAGCATTTATACCACTGCACTGCTGAGTTCTGGACTCTGATTGGTCGTCAGGTGTTGATTAGTTTTCTAAAAGAGCAGCTCTGACTGTAGCGCAGCTGCAAATCACAGCTTTATTATCATTAATGCGCTCGTTCTAATACGTTATCGTTTCTATAGCAACAGCTCATTCACAGGGACGTGTGCTTGTATTCAGTAAACGATATGTTCAGGAGATGTTTATGTAACACTGATGGAAGGAGTCTCCAGTGTCAGCGCTCTGTAACAGTCAGAGGTGAAGCTGTGACTGTAAATTTTCCGACGTCTCAGTAACGTGCGGAACAAGCTGTGATTATTTTCTCTTATTAACGTGAAGAGAGAGAATAAAGAGCGACTGGTGAGGGAACGAGTGTTTATAGCTGCTATAACGTAAGAGACAATAGGAACTGACTCGTTTCATGAACATTAAATGTAGCTATAAACGGATAAAGAATATGACGTATCATTCTGTGGTGTAAGAGGAGTAAAACACTCGGGGACGTTACAGGAACATCATCAGCCTCAGGGTGGAGGCAGTACCTCCGCTTCGTGGTGATTAGCAGCTCGTTTCTAACTCTGTTACTCAGCGGTTTCGTGAACTCAGCGCTGCAGTCGGTGCTTATTATAATCTCTAAATGTGCTGAAAGGGAATATAAACATGCAATCATTCAGCGTACCTCCGCAGTGCACCAGCCCGTAGAGTGTGTATCCCTTATTACACACACACTCGAAGCTTCCCGGGGAGTTCACACAAGTCTGGTCACACGTCCTCTCAAACAAGCACTCGTCAATATCTATAATTAAGCAAATACATACATATATAAATATATATCTATAAATACATACACACGATGTAATTATGCACATCTGTCATGTGTACGTGTGCTCATTTTCAGCTTCAACATCAAATATCGGATATGAAAGAAGCGATCGACGCCGCGGTTAATAATAACAGGGAGACGCGCATTCCTCCGAGGGCGGAGTCTGTGTGCTCTACCGAAACGTCTTCTTAAAGCGCGCCTGAGTTCAGGATCTTCAAAGAAATCCTGCAAGTCGATACGGGCACGCTTCAAGAGACGTTCTTATCTCTCAGCCTAACCACACACACACACACACACACACACACACACACACACACACACACACACACACCACTACAAACAGAAGAACAGAAGCCTCACCCTGGCAGGAGCGCTCATCCGTCAGCAGTTTGAAGCCTTTGCGACAGCTACACTCGAAGCTGCCGATGGTGTTCCTACAGAAGTGGTCACAGCCTCCGTTGTGGAACTCACACTCGTCTATGTCTATACACACACACACACACACACACACACACACACACACACACACACACACACACCTTAGCCATAATTTCGGTCAGTGCCTGTGTTCCAGCACTGCAAAAATCGATCTCTTAGCAAGTAAAGAAGTCACAATAAAGGAAAAGTGATCTAATATTTCTCATCGTGAGATTAATAGAAGGCCATTGAGCTTATTTCCAGACACATTTACTCATTTAAAGCTTGTAACAGCAGACACACGTTAAACGCTTCAAATAAGGAAAATGATAATAAAATAAGACAATTTCAAACTTAATTTCAAACTCAAAATACCTAGAAAGAGGCTTAATCATCATATATATTTGTTTAATTGAAGAAGGAGAAATATTAGATTAATTTTCTTATATTCAAGATATTTTTACTTGCTAAGATATTTTTTTGCATTGAGGAAAGGTAATAAAGTATGTGCACCC
>CM074955.1:501856-518352 GCA_037577455.1 Pangasius macronema
TCTGTAAGGAGATGTTTATGTAACACTGATGGAAGGAGTCTCCAGTGTCAGCGCTCTGTAACAGTCAGAGGTGAAGCGTCTTCAGGACAGACGAGTTTACTCTTCTTTTTGCGGTTTCTCAGTTTCTGCGTTTTTTTTTTCTCTTATTAACGTGAAGAGAGAGAATAAAGAGCGGCCGGTGAGGGAACGGGTGTTTATAGCTGCTGTAACGCAAGCGACAACAGGAACTGACTCGTTTCCACAACATTAAATGTAACTGTAAATGGATAAAATGTACAGTGTGTTTTTTTTTAATAAAACATTTTTTAACTGTTCATGAGTTGCTGTGGTGTCAGAGGAATAAAACACTTGGGGACGTGCTGTTAGAGGGAAATAATCAACTTCAGGGTGGAAACAGTAACTCAGCTTCATCACTCAGTATTTTACTACAACACGCACACGCACACGCACACGCACAAACACGCACACGCACACGCACACACACACACACATACTCACACAAACGCACTCGCGCACGCGCACGCGCACACGCACACACACTCACACACACACTCACGCACACACACACACACACACACACACACGCACACACACACACTGTTTATTAACTATAGAGTGGAAAATAGGCTATTTGAGACATTACTGTTGTTGTTTTTTTTAATGAATATTACTATTTCTAGCTCCGCCCACTCGCCCATATTTGGTTCTCTTACTATCCTACAGGAAAAAGACCCAGATTCAGCACAGGTCCGTATTTACGGTTCGACTCAGTGATGAGAATAACAATAACATTGTGTATGAGAGATCTGCTGGTGAAGCATTCAGCTTGTAGTTCAGCAATTTCCCCCTGAGATTAATAAAGTTCTTTCAATCTTGAATCCTGAATCCTGAATTATGAACTGTTCATATTGCTCTGTGTTTTTTAACTACACACACACACACACACACACACACACACACACACACACACACACACACAAATTCACCTCCGGCGTCCAGTGCCGTGAATCTCAGACCTCCCTGACAGCGTAAACTTATTCTGATCTCTTCTGTGTGAGAGGAAGATAACGAGGAGAAAGCCAAAAAATGCAGGCGATGCTGGTGGAGTGAAAGGCGGAGATGGAGATGAAGCGATGATAAACATGGACCTCACACACACACACACACACACACACACACACACACCCATCAGATAGCGAGGAGCAACAGCTGGAGCCTACAGACTGTCTGCTCATTACAACACACACACACACACACACACACTTAGTGAACGAAACAAACCTCAAACAACCTTTACTTCTAGTAGTAGCACGTCGGACAGTTCGAGACACAAGTTCAGGGCTACGTACCTACACATGAGCGCCCGTCGGTCTGAAGCGTGTATCTGGCGTGACACCTGCACACCGGCCCGTGCTCCGTGTCCTCGCACACGTGTTGACAACCGCCGTTGCCGTGGTTACAGGTCACTAGGCAACAGGAACACACATGAATTCAGATGTTGATTAGGTGCATTCTATTCAAATATATTACTCTGCAACATTTCCCTCATTGTGAGTTTACGTGAATGTTTAGAGGATGAGCGACAGATCCGACACGTACGGATGCAGCCGCGCTGGTTCTTAGCGAGCTCGAACCCCGGCCGGCACTCGCAGGAAACTCCACCTTTGGGCGTCTCTCTGCAGATGTGGGCGCAGCCGTGCTCTTACAAGTACGTCGAGTCTGGAAGACACTCCTTCTGCTCGTCAATCTCCCTTGCTTCGCACTTTCTTTTCAAGTTAGATGAAGCTTTAAGTCTGAGAAAGAGCTGCAGGTAGAGAAGCTTCTGAAACGGTTCTTCTGAACGTCTGTAAACACACACAGTCACATTTAAAGGAGGAAAAAGTACACGAGTTTAGCTGAAATAAAAAGTAAAGCAAATAAAAACAATACAGTAAGAATATGCAATTGATTGGAAGCTTTAAATACAGTTTGTAATATGATATGATATGATATAAGGTTTTATAGCGACCTTTTCACCTTTACACCTGAGTCACAGGTAAAACGTCCCTGCACTTAAACGTGCTTTCAAAGTAAAAACCTCTTTATACGTTAATGAGAAACTGTGTGAAATGTGACACGACAATAAATCTGCAATCTGCAATTTGAATAGAATAATCGCGTAATATTACAGTTAATAAATAAAGTTAAAATGTACAGAAGTCTTCTGTGTAATTAAACACTGAAAAATGGAGTTAGATCAATAGACTGAGAGACACCTAAGTGGAGATCTGGGAAATATTACTGATGAAGAGTAGAAGTCATTTTAATAGTATTTAAATTCTAATTTAAACAAAATGAAAGAAAATTGAAAACTCAAACATAATAGTTTTTAATTTTAATAAATTAATTGTAATTTTCTTTAAATTCAGAATGACACATAATAATTATTATTATTATTATTATTATTATTATTATACTACCTACACTTTACTGAAATGACGTCCAGAAAGATGGAGACGATTGACCCCAGGCACAAAAAATAAAAAGTAAAAATAAATAAAATGAAAGCTCCAGAGAAAGCTGTGTGCTGTTCAGAGCTGTGGGTCATAAACGTTCTCTTTCTCCAGTCAGCTGAACTTTAAAGAGGCTTTGTTTTGTTTCCTCAGAACACATCTGCAGTTTGTTCGAGTTCGAGTTCGAGTTCCAGTATGAGTATGAGTATGATCTGCCAGATTAACAGCAATCAGGGAGTAATTAGCAACACACACACACACACACACACACACACACACACACACACACACACTTCTATCCTGATCCATCTGTCCCTTGTGTGTGTGTGTGTGTGTGTGTGTGTGTGTGTGTGTGTGTGTGTGTGTATAAAACTCTTTTCAAATCCAGCGCTATTTACCCGGCTGTGCTCTGACCTGCCGTGAGCGAGTGCAGCAGGTCGGCTCTCCTCTTTCACACCGAACCCCGCGCTGGACGTGTTAATAGGATTTCGCGAGTTTGCCCGGAGAAACCCAATGAGGTGGAAAACCCTGCAGTTCGTTTTACAGAGGGGTGAGGGGGGGTGAGGGGGGGTGAGGGGGTGTGTGTGGGGCTTTTGTTTGGTGAGAAGTGAGAAAGTGACAATGCTTGAGGCTGAGAAGCTCCATAAAAAGGTGCTTTATTCCGATCTACGAGCCGAGTGTCGCAGTTACTGACTCGTTTTGTTTCACGTGACATACGGACCCTTTTCTCCCCCCACAGCGTGGATAATGAGCCAGAAGGAAAAAGGGAGCACAAAGTTTAAAGCTGTCACTCTCTATTCTGCTGTCAATCAACTGCTCATGTGCGCCGACATTTACGAATTAGCCCGGGTTCTCCTTCGACCTTAGCCCTGACACGGCCCAGAGACACGTTTAACAGACACTCCAATACGCAAAAACACGTTTCAGAGGTTTTCCCTCTCACTCTCTCACTCTCTCACTCTCTCACTCTCTCACCACCGCAGCGGTGCTGGCAAACAGATCATGCAGAAAGAAAAGTCTTTACACGACAGCGCTGCTGGATTCTGATTGGTCAGAAGGTGTTGATTCATTTTCTGTAACCGCAGCTTCAGATCGCACGTGCTCATTCTAATACGCTGTCGTTTCCGTGGTGACGGCTCATTCACAGGGACGTGTACTGTATTCAGCAAATGATATGATGAGGGGATGTTTATTTAACAGTTAAGGAAGGAGTCTCCAGTGTCAGCCGACGAAACATTGTCAGTCTCTATTTCGACATTAAAATGCAATTAGAAGTCCTGTCTCCTCAAATAAATAAAACGTCTTTCTCGGTAACAAGCTGCGTGTTTTTTTCCTCTTATTAATGAATAAACTGAAGGGAGGCTGGTGAGGGAACGCCTGCTATATTATAGCTGCTCTAACGTAAGTGAGTGTGAACCTGCTTCACTGAGGTTCCACAACATTAAATGTAATTTAATGTAAAAACAGATAAAAGTATGACATGTGATTCTTTAATAAATAAAAGGTTGTAATTTATGGTTGGTAAACTGCAGAATCAGTAGCTCCTCTTCATCGCTCGATCTCGCCATGTTTTATTCCTTATTTAAAACGAGTCTGAGGTGCAGCTGCTGGAACGTCACCCCAGGACTCCAGCGTTACACGGCTGAACGTCGAGAACGTGCGAAGCTACTCACCCACTGAGCGATGGATGGTGCACACGACTAACAGTGACTCCTTCTTAGGCACGAACGTCGCCGTGAGCATTGAGGGGTACCACAACTGTGTGTGATGCTGACAGCCGCCGTTGTTGAAAAGACACTCGTCCACATCTAACGTGCACAGAATACACGACGTGCATAAACTCCAAACTTTACACACTACTCACGTTTTAAAACTTACATTTCTAATCATGAAATATCCGAAACATTTCTCATGCATTCTCATGACATCATCAAAACCAGGGCAGGAAATCCAGCTTATACATCACTGTCGAAAACAACGTACTCCAACAAAGGACAAAAACTAAATCCTGCCTATTTTACAGCACTCTAATTCGTAGTTCTACACAATAAGGAAGAATCATTTACATTCCCATCACTCATAACTCATCTGAAGGTGTCCTTTAATCTGGGACTACGAATGGCTCCGTCAACACAGGTAGCACTCGGTTTACTTTAGGCAGCATTGTGCACGTCGCCATCAAAGCCGGGATGTTGTTACACTCGTGCACGCAGCCGCCGTTGAATTCAGAATCACATTCATCCACATCTACAACAACGGGACATGAGTTAGTGCTGATTAAAGGTGCCATCTGTACAGCAATAACAGCACGATCCCAAACGTCTTTTCTGGCCCTGAAATCGGCTCTGCCTCTAGAGCCACTCAGCCCCGCCTCTTTTCCTTAAAAGGCAACTCACAACAACCTGCACCATGAAACACATTACAGTCAAATCCCACAGCAAGATAATGCAGATGTTATATATGAATTTATACAAATGCTGATTAAACATGCAAATTTATTCGTGTGCTTGTAATTGCACTCACGAACAACTCTAGAATTTATTCTTTTTTTTGTGTGAAACGTATTTTTGCGTTTGCATTTTTATCTGTAAGAAACGTCACTTTTATATTCATGTCTAATGTCAGAATAGAAAAAGTCACGATTTACTGATCGATCCACTTCCTGATTATCACGATCCAGTTATCTAAATTATATCCATCGTTAACCTGGTAACCTGTTAATCCATCAGTGTAGCTGGGACTTCACGCTCTTAACAGGAAGTGAGGGCTGATAAAGAGTGGGAATGACCGGAATGTTCTTGATAGGAATATTTGATGACTGAAACGCCCTTGACTTTGATCTGCGACTGCAAATAAAAGCAGCTTTATTTTTATAGAATATGGACAAAGAATATAAACTGTCACGTGTATGAACTGCTTTTCTATTTCAGATTCAGCGGCCTACATCACCACAACACTGCACACAACAGTGCAGATCCATTCTCTGCGATTATCTGTGAATTATTTCTGAAATGCAAAATAAATTAGCATTAAGTTAGCATTAAGTTAGCATTAAGTTAGCATTAAGTTAGCACTGCACTGCCATAACACAGCAGCGCTTTAAAGACCTCGCAGTGTCTCACGTGGCCATGGCTCCCAGCCTGTTCTCACTTGCTAATCACGCACGCTGATTACATGAGTGTTTCCTGCAGAAGTGGAGAAACGAGGACCTCAGTCAGTCCCCAGCTGTGATTCTGGTGAAGTCGACACTAAAGTCGAGAAATAATTTTTGTAAAGGTCTCCAGCAGGAACTCGGAGAACCCTGGAGAGGAGAGGAGAAAGCAGGAGAGAGGAATAAAGGCAGAAACAGAAACACACCTTCACAATGCGTCCCGTCGCCTTTAAAGCCGGGTTTGCACGTGCACTTGTAGGACGTCGGAGTGTTTTGACAAATGGCATCGATGTGACAGGCATCGCTTCCGTCAGAGCACTGATCCACATCTGCAGCAGGAAAGCACCCGGACACGAGGAGGAAAAAACACCACGCTGGCGTTAAAGTTTCAGGGCAAAATAAAGTTGCACCAAAAACATCAAAAAGCAACAAGTGAATTAAAGAAATAAAGAAAAAAATAGCAAAAACGAACAAATACGTAACAATCATGTGCACTGTAGTTTATCTGTGTGTGAAGTAAACAAAGCGCTGGGGAAAAGGAGAGAGAGAAGAGAAGGAGAAGAGAAGGAGAGAGAAGAAGAGGAGAAGGAGAGAGAAGAGATGGAGAGAGAATAGAAGGAGAAGAGAAGGGGAGAAGGAGAGAGAAGAGATGGAGAGAGAAGAGGAGAAGAAGAAGAGAAGGAGAGAGAAGGAAAGGAGAGAAGGAAAGGAGAGAAGGAGAGAGAAGAGAAGGAGAAGAAGAGAAGGAGAAGAAGGAGACGAAGAGAAGGAGAGAGAAGAGAAGGAAGAAGAAGAGAAGGAAAGTAGGAGATGAAGAGAAGGAGAGAGAAGAGATGGAGAAAGGAGAGAAGGGATGGAGAGAAGGAGAGAGAAGGAGAACAATGAGAGAAGAGAAGGAGAGTGAAGAGAATTAGAGAGAGAGAGAAGTTGAGAAGGAGACAGCAGGAGAGAGAGCAGGAGAGAGACAGAGAGCAGGAGAGAGAGAGGGAGAGAGAGAGAGAGAGGGAGAGAGAGGGAGAGAGACACAGAGAGAGACAGAGAGAGGGAGAGAGAGAGAGAGAGAGACAGAGGGAGAGAGAGAGACAGTGGGTTACCGGTGTCCCGGAGGAGCGCGGCGCTTTTCCCCTCACAGTCGCACAGCAGCAGCAGCAGCAGCAGCCCGCAGAAGCGCCGCGCGAGACTCACGGACCTCATGGCGCTCGGTTTCGCTCTCAGACGATCGGAATGAAACGGAAGCTGAAGAGAAAACAGAGAACCTGCGCTTATCCTGCTCTGGAGAGGAGCGCGAGCGTCCGCCTCATCTCCACACCGCACTGGAAATGGGCTCGCGCTCGCACCGAGAGGCGTGTGTGTGTGTGTGTGTGTGTGTGTGTGTGTGTGTGTGTGTGTCGGGGGAGGGGGATGTCAGATCTTCACCGCCTCTTTTGCCAAAACGTGTCGATAAATCCCCACAGTGCTTCTCTCTCTCTCTCTCTCTCTCTCTCTCCCTCTCTCTCTCTCTCTCGGGCAGTAAAATGAAAGAGCACCTTTCCTTGTCACTGGGATGGAAACATGGACATCACACCTTCAGCACCTTCAGCACCTTTAGTGTGTCTCTCACCTGCAGATGTGGATCTGCTCTACTCTCCCTTCAAACTGAGCTCAAACACACAAACAGTGCAGAACATAACTAGTTTAATTAATTTAATTAGTTTTATTGAATTCATGAGTAAAGGTAAACCACACACACCTTTCCAGGTAGCTAAAGGGCGCCACCCGGAGGGGTGGGGTTCAGTTCCCTTTGCTGTGAGAGGCCCAGGCTGAGGGCGGAGAGGCGGAGGAGTGAGGCGGAGGAGTGAGGCTGGGCTTTCATTCTGTGAGAGTACTTAATGAAGTTCCGAACCTTTAATGCTCCAACAGTTTTCCTGACAGGCTCCTGGAGGATCATTTGTGGTTTCCGCCGGTGAAATAATCCGAAAAGGGTTTTATTTTAAATTTCAGGAGCTTTTGAGTTCAGATGTTAATCACTGACTCAGAAATAAAGGCACTGAGCTGAACTCCAGGAACACCGACCCCACCTTGACTTGGTCCCTGTACAAGACCTGGAAAGACACTTGGAAATCTCTTCGAAATTCTCTTTTTGTATGAACATTTTCAGGGAAAAGATCCGCACTAAGTTAAAAGATGAAGACCCTTGAGGGCGCCACCCCAGGCACATTTCTGTGTGATGGAGCGCTTTGAGTGATTTTATTTCTATCAGCTGTATTTTTAAGTATTTTTACAAAAGAATGTAATTGTACACATTTGTATATGTTTGAAATATAAAGTAAACTATTTCCTGTCATGAATGTGGAGCTGAGCTTTAATATACAGCTACAGTGCGCCATCTACAGGCCTCAGCATGCACTCACACCCCAGACGGCCTGTTTCCCAAAACCCCACAGTGCGGTAAAATCCCTCAGGTAAAGAGCACTGAATGGACCTGTCCATGGCACGGGGCTCGGACTGTTATCACTTCTACCTTTTAATATGTATCTTTCACCTGGAATGCAGGTAGAGTGACTTTTAAAAAGGTTTAAGGTTTAAATGGATCATAATGAACTCAGTGGGGCTTCTGTACAGGTTTCATCCCACTGACGCTCAGGAGAACATCAGGAGAACATCAGGAGAACATCAGGAGAACATCAAGAGAACATCAGGAGAACAGAGCATCATGTTAAAGAAAATTTAGAATTAATTTTGTTGTTTAGTTTAGTTGCTTTTAGGGAACATCCTGCTCCACACTCTATTGTTTGCCAACTGCAATAAAACAAAAATAATAATGAGAAGAGAAGGAGGCGGTGGTTTAAGATGATGAAGAAGAAGAGGAAAGAAGAAGAAGAAGAAGAAGAAGAAGAAGAAGAAGAAGGAGGAGGAGGAGGAGGAGGAGGAGGTGGTTTAAGAAGAAGAAGAAGAAGAAGATGATGATGATGAAGTTTATGGGAGGTATTTCTTGCTAGAAACCAAATCTTGATAATAGCCTGAAATGTATTGGGGGGGGAAAGGACAAAATGTCTCTAAAACGTGAGTAAACACACACACACACACACACACACACACACACACACACACACAGAGAGAGAGAGAGAGAGAGAGAGAGAGAGAGCTCACAACAGCAGTTATAGTTTAATGAACAGGAAGGTTTACATTCAGTAACTCCTCCTTGTGCATCATTCTCATCACAGCATCTTAAAGAAAGTTTGTTTGTTTGTTTGTTTGTTTGTAATTCTGCTCTAGACTCCAGGCCAATAGGTGGCAGTAATACACCAGTCTGGTGTTTGCCAACCGCCATAACACAAAAGAAGAAGAATCAGAAGCAGCCGAGGGGAAAGAAGAAGAAGAAGAAGAAGAAGAAGAAGAAGCGAAGGAAGAAGAGCGCCGCCTTTGTTGTTGTTGTTGTTCGTTTGTTGTTGTTTGTTGTCGTCACTGCGTCTTTATCCTCCGTTAGCGTCATGGATCCCGGGACCACCATCCTGCGGGTGAAGCGGAAGAGAGGCACGGACCCCGCGGACGCGCTGCTGCTGGCCTGCAAGCGGATCCGAGCCGAGTCCAGCGCCGCGCAGCCCGAACCCGAGCCCGAGCCCGAGCACGCGCGCATCGAGAACTCCGTGTTCAAGCTCGTGGCCACGGTCGCCTCACAGGTGATGCTAACTAGCCGACATGCTAACTCCTTATCTACCTGATCATTCTGTTAATTAATTAATTAATCTTAACCATAAAAAATACTGCTTTATTAAATCGCTAATGAGCTAATCACATAGCTAGCTAGCTGACAACCGTGACAGTTGTGTTCTGTTAGCTAGTTTGCTAGTTAGCCTCTAACCTGACTAGCATAAGTAAATATAACAGTATTTTCTACTTAGCTTAGTTTATACAGTATTTATATTTGTATGAATGTTTACATTTTAACTTCTACCTTAGTAATATAAGAGGACATATTTGCTTTTTTACAGCATGTAACTAATTAATTTACTTAATAATTATTCCTAATTATAATTTTAATTAGAATATCTGCTCACGTATTCCTTTTTTAATTAAGGAACTCTGTGAGAGTGAAATCAGTCAAACTCCATATTTCTGAGAGTTAAATCTGTAAAATTAATATAATAAATGTGACGTTTTTAACCTGATGCTCTCTACAGGACGCCCCGGTGCAGACGCACGTGCGTGAAGCTCTGTCACGTCCACGTCTCACACACGCCCTGCGTCCGTCTCACGGCAGCTCCAACAGGATCATCGGAGACTTGCGCAACGCCAAATGGAGCACCAGGCGAGAGGAGCGCTACCGGATCCTGTCCAGCCACCGAGCCGGGCTTCCTGCAGAACCTCGTAAAGGACGAGAGGCCGAAGAGAACGCTCAGGCAGACACGGAGCCTCGTTTGGGAGACGTCCAGGTGTTTGATCTCGTTCAGGAGGACTTCGAGGAGGATGAGAAAGATCCTGAGAAGGTAACGGTTCGGAGGTTGGAGGTGTGTGAGATGATTGTTGGAGGTGTTATGGAAAGGTCAGACATGAGAAACGGTTATCAGTCAGTTCCTCAGTGATTTTTATCGCCTCTGTATCTTCTCTAGAACATGAAGTCTGATCCCGAGACGATTCTGTGTAACTCGGTGAAGATGATACGTGAGAAGCTGAGCGTGTCGACTCGCGGAGCCGGGGCTGAACATCGCGAGAAGGAGGACGACTACGTGTACGATCTGTACTACCAGGAGACGGCCACGCCCGGCTGGATCCAGGACATCTTATCAGTCAGACCTTACACTGAAGAAGGAGAGCTGGTGAGTGGAGAGATCATCTTAAAGTTCACCCGGTGTTATTGTGTCATAAAACCTAGGAACCAATCAGGATCCAGTATTCAAATCAGACTATTTAAGAAGCATTTCTCAGAAGAGGGTGGAGTTTTATTCGTCGAGCAATTTATTATATAACACAAACACTTTTAAGGTTTTCAGGACCCGTGTAAGTGACTTAACGTTGTTGTTTTTAAAGTGTCGCTGTTCCTTAACGAACTGTTCATTAACAGTTTATTACCAACAAAGACGAATTCAACGCTTTGGTACTGCGGTATCGGTACCAGTTCGGTCTGAGTAACGGGATTAAATCTGCAGGTACCTGAAGAGGTCGCTTGGGAGGAGGAAGTGTACGAGGATGAGGATGATGAAAACGCTGAAAGCAACTGGAGGAACGATTACCCAGACGAGGAAGACAGCGACGACGAGAGCAATGAAGAGCGCTACGGAGGTGCGTGGGTCAGGTTCTGGTTCAGGTTCTGGTTCAGGTTCTGGTTCTGGTTCTGTCCTGAGTACAAACGTGTTAATTTCTGGAAACTATCCCGAGTACAAACGTGTTAATTTCTGGAAACTATCCCGAGTACAAACGTGTTAATTTCTGGAAACTATCCCACACAGAGTCGCACTTAAAAATCATTGTTCCTTTAAAAAATCTTTTTTTGACCAATCACAAGGCAGGTCATGATCACATGACCCTCAGGTACAGATGGGGGACTGTAGGAGCGCCGTAATCGCTGCACCTTGTTTTCTAATAGGGGTGCCATTATTTTTGCAGGGCGAATGAACAGATCTTTGAAAATGTATTCTGTTAATCTGTAAATAATTGCGACTCTGCAGTTACGAAGTTTATACATGTTTTATTATTCTCAGCACTAATCCGAATCCCAGCCTCCCTAATCCACGGCGCGTTTTATTACATCTTTCACTTTTACCGTGTCGCTGACGCCTTAACGTGCTTCAGGAACGCTCGGAAAGTCTGGAAATTTGCCCAGGAGAGCGGCCGTGCTGATTGGACGACACTCTGTAAACAACATGAACAACATTTCAGGTTTCTTCTGATTTTTATTGGTTGGAGACACGGAATTAAAAAAAAGTTACAACCTCGAGCGTAAAATTATCCTATTAAAAAGTTTCCGGAAAAGGTGGAAGTGATTCGGAGCGCACAGAGATTCCGAAGATCGTAAGGAAACGTTTGCGTTTGGGATTTGAAAATATGCATTTCAGCAGCTGTAAGAAGAGTTAAAACACACTAATCGGGCTGTGAATAGACGGTGAGATTGTTGCGGATTAAAAGCGAGCCGTGTTTATTATTTACGTGTTTTATTCGGTGATTTTCCCCCCAGGGTGTTGGAGCGAGGAGCACTCGTACAGCCGCAGGAGCTGGGAGCGCTATCAGAGGGAGGTGATGGAGGAGGTGGATGAAGATGAGGACAGAGAAGAATATGATTCTGACTGAGACTGTGTGTGTGTGTGTGTGTGTGTGTGTGTGTGTGTGTGTGTGTGTGTGTGTTTTTACTCCCATGATGATGCCGTGTTGTGTCTGTGTGCCAGTTGATGCGTATAATCCTGCAGATTTTTTTTTTTTTGCGTTGTGTTAGTGAGATGCGTGGTGTTGCTGTGTTTAGTGGCTGATGTGCATGCTAGTGTGATCAGAAGTGTGTGTGTGCGCGTGTGTGCGCGTGTGTGTGTTGCGAGTTGTGTTGTGTGTGTGTGTGTGTGTATAAACATTCCCAAAAAAAAAAGGGGGCAGTGGTGATTTCCTGTAAATATGTAGATGTGTATAAACCTAAATAAAAAAAAATAAATAAAGATTTCAAAATTCAGAAATGTTTATTGATGCGCTGCAGAATAAATTAAATAAAACTTCTTTCTCAGCTGCACTTTATGAAAGTGAACGAGATTAAAATTTAAAATCAGTTTACTGTATCATTAGTCATAAAGAATCCGGCGTTCATTTCGTTTGGTCATTTTGTATATCTATATATAAATATGCTATAATGCACTGTTTTGTATATAATAGTGAATTTACACACACACACACACACCGCTTCAGTGCTCTCTGAACAGCGTACATCATAGAACCACATCTTCAAAACGTTCCTCATTACACCACAATTAAACATCAGGAAATATAAATTCCTGTGAATCAGATTTATGATCATGTTCCAAAGCAGAGAGAAAAGAAAGAAAGAAACAGATGAGAGTCGAGTGAAGTCGACGCCTCGTCTATAAAACAAATCAACAATTCATTAGAGTGTTTAGTGATGAATCTCTCGTTCTGTGATCACCTGCGAAAGCTGTTTAAACAAAACGCCGAACACGTGATGAGGTGAAAATCGCACCGGAGTGTCAGCTCGTGATTCCCGATCCCAATCCACACACCACTAATCACATCGGAACATAAAACTCCCAAAACAAACGTGAAAATATCTTTAACATGGACAAATTAATCATTTATTATTTCTTACTAATTTAATATTTTATTCTTCTGTTCCCAGATAACTTCCCTTTTTCCCCTCTAGAAATAAATGTTTTTAGGTTTAATAAATCTCACACTCGGGTTACTGTAACAGGAAGTGAGAGAAACTCGTCTACGCCTGAGATATTTTCACTCGCCAACACGTACGTCACTGCCGTCCGAAATATCTCCAATAAAAGTGGCTAATAAATAATTTGTTTTTTTACATAAATCACAAAGAATTCAAAAAAAAAAACACAGACGGATGAATATCTTTCAGGAAGACGATCAGAAATCCATCAGCTTACGTTCTCCATAAGGCTCCTCCCACTCATCCCCGAGAGCAGGACACGCCCTGGGTCACATGACTGAGCTCCTTCACCTGACTGTAGGTGTTCAGCACCGTGTGTTTGTGTGTGTGTGTGTGTGTGTGTGTGTTCAGGTCTCTTAGAGACACACACTGGGCTGATGAAGTAGTTCTTTTAGATGTGACGGAGGATTTAATCCACCGGGTCCATCTCCGTGAGCACGCAGAAACACGTGAACTGAGTGAATCGAGTGACAGAACCTGCAGGAGAGAGAGAGAGAGAGAGAGAGAGATTTGATGAAAGTGACCCGGTCCACACAATCAACACCAGCAGTTCTGAAACTTACTCAACTAGAGAGCTCCTTAACCGGAGCAGAACATTTAAGAGAAAGAAGAGCCAATGAAACATGTACGAGTATACCCATTAGAGCCGAGCGATACGACCGAAATATCATATCACGATTCTCAGAAGGCATTCGTACGATACACGAGAGAAGAAGATCACAATACATTCGTCAGGTTTGACAGTTACACACATCTTGTGTTCATTTATTTTTATTTTCTTATATTTAAAAATAACATTTTCTACTGATAAAAAAGAAAATATGAAACACTTAAAGGAGAATTTTTAGAAATCTGTAAAAAAATGTTTACTTTTATATAAAAAAATATTATTAAATATTTATTATATTTGTATATATTATAATAATACTATTAGTTTAAATATATTTAACACTGAAACGAATAAAGATAAATTTTTTTTAACGTTTTTTTTTTTTTTTCAATTGTAAAATGTTTAGTCGACAAAGGTCAGCCAGACATTAATCTAAAATAACCATTAAAAATATAATAAAAAGATTAAAATGTAATAAAAAGATATTGTGATATTGATATTATATCATCATATCACCCAGTCCCGATATCTACTTGGAACACGGCACCTTTTGTTTGAACTCACCCATTTTCAAGTGATCAAAAATATTGGAACGTGTTGGAACCTGTCAGTACAGGTGTTTCTTGTTGCCCAGGTGCATCCTGTTAGATTGTTTAAACAGTTAACAGCTCTGACTGTGTACTCTGGGTTTCACCTGTGAAGACTGCATTTGTTGCTAAAAAGGATAAACCAACATGAAGACCAGAGAGCTACGTTCATGCAGGTATCTAAATCAGCCAATCATGTGGCAGCAGCACAATGAATAAAATCATGCAGATGCAGGTCCAGAGCTTCAGGTAATGTCATCAGAATGAAGAAAAAGTCTGATATCTGTGATTTAACCGTGGCATGGTTGTTGGCGCCAGATGTGCTGGTTTGAGTTTTTTAGAAACTGCTGATCTCCTGGGATTTTCACACACCACAGTCTGTAGAGTTTAAACAGGATGGTGCAAAAAACAAAAAACATCCTGTGAGCAGAGGATCAGCTGCTGAGATCAGAGGAGAATGACCAGGCTGGTCTCTTTACAACCCTAACCCCAACCCCAACACAGCTGTGGTGAAAAAGTAAAGTTAAAACATGTCCGCAAGTTTTCTAAAGAAACAGGACATTTAAAATAAATAAATAAAAATAACTTTGTCCCCAAACGTCCAACATGAGCTGTCCCTCTGATGTACTCGTTCCTAATCCTGTCCAACCTCATCACTCCCAAAGAGNCCTCTTCCTCAGTGCCACTGTCTCTAAACCATACAGCATGGCCGCTCTCACCACTGTCTCGTTCACCTTCCCCTTTACTCTCGCTGATATTTTTCTATCACACAGAACTCCCGACACCTTTCTCCACCCAGTCCAACCTGCCTGCACTCGCTTCTTCACCTCTTTCCCACAAGTCATTCTGATTCTAATCACATAAATAATACCAACATACTTTGAACGAATCATTTGTGAGATCAAATTCATTAAAACCTTACTCACTTTTAAATGAGTGAGGCACAATTTTTATTTTCATACTAACAGCTTAAATGAGCTAAAATTTCTATTTAATAATATCAAGTTTTTTTTTTTATTCCAACGGGTATTCTTAATATTCAAAATCACTTACTTGTACACCGTATACTGTATTGTATATTAGTATATACTACGTATATACCATACACTATTCCTTGTGGTATACTTCCTAGTAGTATATATTGTGCAAGAATTATCATTTGATATACTACATAGTCATGTGACCTCCACCTGTCAATCAAATTCACATGGCTCCCTCAGAATGACTTCAGACTGCATCATTTAACAGTTGTGCATAACCCATCTCTGAATAAGAGAAACTTTCCCAGCGTAAATATTTATATGTTCTTTTGAACTTAAGTTGCTGAATACGATCATGGATAATTAGGCTACAATAATTAATCACAAAAGAAACGCCATCATTGTGTACACAATGTGTAAATGTGTTTTTATTCCTTTATTTATTTATTTATGTATTTTGTATTTTATGGACATATATGGGAATGAGCCATGCTTGCTGTCAGTTTTACAGACTTTGGGGATTTCGACTGTGTTTCACACCACTTTTCTGGCACCTTTGGTAGCATCAGTGTCATACTGACTGCCCCAGTGCCACTGGTGTAACATTTTGCTCCTTTTTCATGACAAGGACATGTCAGATAAAAAAAAAAAAGCTGGTCTTTTTGTTCAGGGACAACATCATGCAGAGAACCTTTACAGTGAATCCATTTTTTTTTCTGACAGTTTTTTTTATTTTATTTCTAACACCAGAGCTTGTCGTATCTTAAAGGCTCTTTATTCTGTTTGAGTCAAGGCCTGCTGTTAAGTTCACTTTTATTCTTGTAACCTATTTGTACTCTACACAATAGCAATGACAGATCAGGGTTTAAGGCTATGTTCAAGTGAAGGAAGTCAAATCTCAAGGCCACCAGGAGACCCTTAAAAGCTTGGACAATATTCTCTCTCATAAAAGCAGCTAATGAATTAAAAAATGCAAATATTGTTATTGTCATGTCTCACTACAACTCGTCACCTCCTGTCCAAGACGAAGATCTCATACCAGTGTGTTACGGTAGACATAGAGATGGACAAAAGTGCTCTAAATATGAACCGTCAGCATTGTGTGTGAATTCTGGCTCTGACAGTTCCTCAACCTCAGCTAGATCACTCGAGTTTATAATCTGTCTAATTTTAATTTTAATTTTGGTTAATGTTAATTTCGGTTTGTACGGTTTTCTATGCAAAAATATAAACAAACTAATGACCTAATTTAAACCAGTGTGACCTTTTTACTAAGTTACTAAGGCTGAATGAATATATGCTGTAAATATGCATGCATA
>CM074955.1:518631-531131 GCA_037577455.1 Pangasius macronema
GGTTAAATGCAGAGCACAAATTCCGAGTATGGGTCACCACACTTGGCCACAAAGTCACTTCCACTTCCACTTAGTCTCAACCACATGCTCTGTCTAAAAAACAAGTCAAAACAAAACAAAACAAATAGTGTATCTCTTATCAATATCTGTATTTGTGTCTGTTTCTAACATATTATTTTATTTGTTCCGAATAAAATATTCACGTTCAGTCGAAACATGTTTCTTCTAAGGTATGTTGTTAAAGAGTTTCCCACCACTGTCACTTTAATCTTAGAGAGTTCATATAGAGGGTTTTTTCACCACTGTCACATTCACCTTGCTTATCAGATGTTGAGGCCTGGATTTCTCTGTAGCCGCTTAGGGGAAATCTTTGTTAGTGCCATTATAAATTGAATCGAAAAATTTAACTAAGGACCTTCCATCAAAAGTGTACTTAAAAGTGCAAGTAAATGTTACACCAGTACACTTGAAAGAGAGCTCGATCAAAGCAATTATTTTAATTTTAAGACGAACACTTTTGTAAACTGACTTGGCAATTCTGGATTACAGTTCTAAGGCTGTCGCTAAACAAGCATGGCATGTTTATCTCTTGCCTTGTTTTTCATGATGGATTGGAAGCCACTAAAAAGCACTCGAGGCAGGAACTGCAGGGAATTTGGGAGAACTCCTTCTGAGACAAACTGCTGTGGCTTATTGCCAGAAAAACACACTCTCAATTCTTCCAGCGGAGATTCCAAATAATGAACGCGACAGGATGCGGCTTCTCGCTGTGGCGAAGAAATGGGACACTCTCATAATTGGGGGAGGTGACACGCCTCAGTCTGTAGGCCAAGCGGATAAGTGAGAGAGACTGTTCCAGAAAGAATTACTTCTTTCTTTTGACAAGTTTAGCAAATGTAGAGCTCAGGGAGTGAAAGAGAGACAGTTATTCACATATAATTTTTTTTCCCTTAACTCTCCCTGGAAAATGTCATGCTCAGAGATTTCCAAGAAAGAAGAATTGACTGGAAATGTCATGGATTGAGATTTAAAAATATAGCACCAATTAGCATTAAGTGAAGCTTGAATAATTCAAATATCATATTAACCAATGCAAATTCTATGTATTTGTTTATTAGTAGGCATTGTAAATGAGTTGAAAAGAGAAGAATAGCTTGAAACTATGATATTTACAACTCTTATTCATTCCAGTCTTGTCTCTGAAAGCAAGAATCAAATTATTTTTCTCATTAAAAAAAAACTCATTGTCCATATGTGTACTATTTGAATATTAAAGTCAGGATTGTTGATGACTGTCTGGATGAGAATTCCTAATTAATTGCAATACCACCATGCTACCATGATGCAGCTCTGTCTCGCTCAGCAAATTAGCATTGAGATGGAGGTCTATCTGAAGCGGATTGGAGCCAAATGATTGGCGAGTCAAGAACAAGGTTCTAGGATCATGATTATAGAAAGATGAATGAACAGGAAGAACGTGAATTACTGCAGGAGAAAACAGCCTTGAGCTTAGAGTATGATAATTAGCAACATTGGACAGAAAATATTAGATGTATTACCTTAATAAGAAATGTTTCTCACTGATATGTGGAATACTTAATGAAAATTAGGGTGGCTAATAATTAAAGGGGGCTTAAAAGATTCAGACAGTGAATGACAACATTATTCAGCACTACCAGTTGTCATTCATTATCAGAGAAGCTTGTATAGAGGTGCCGTTTTCTTTACAGGTTAATGGGTACAGTTTTGTAATAGTACCTAGATGGATTCCAGTGCAAAACTGTGTCATTTTGGTAAAACAAATCTTTAAAACCATGAATATGTCGTCTCCTGTAGACAATCCCCTCCATCATATCCAATCAGAGCAAGATCATGAGTGTAGGTCCAACCCCAAAATAACCATAAATGGCATTGCAACACCACATTTGTGGAATGTGAACAGTATAATGTACTTCATGTGCAGTATGAATGCCAGTGTTCTTCATAGCTCACTAGAGCAATAATGATTTCAGTCAATGAAAGCAAAGTAATTCTCATGCAGTGTCTTTATTTCATCTACTGCATGATTTACATCTGGAAAACCAATGATCACTGCTTAATGGCTTTTTAATTGGGCTTACCACACTGTTTCATAAGACTGACATGACATGATTTAGGCATGACAAAGATTACAGACCAGTCCACCTGATCTCGCTGAAAAGAGCTGGTTGGCAAAACTCACAATGTTTTCAGTATTCCAGTATGGTACAGGGATTAGTTTTGATTACATGTTATCCAAAGTGACTTACAATTTAATCGACATGCAATCCAAAAAAACTGCAAGGCTGTATGATGATCTGTTTAATTCTGGGTCCAAGTTAAACACAACTAAAGAATGGAAAATGTCTCATCAATCAATCAATCAATCAATCAATCAATCAATCAATCAATCAGTCAGTCAGTCAGTCAGTCAGTCAGTCAGTCAATCCAACAATCAAATGATCAATCAACAAACCAAAGAATAAGCTAATTAATTATCAAACAATCATAAGCCCACCAACAAACTCTGTATGAATATACAAACAGACAAACAAGCACATTTATTATCAATCAGTCAACAAATCAACAAACCACCCAAAGAAAACAAATTCATTATCAGTCAATCGATAAAGAAACGAATTGTCAATCATTCAACAAATCAGTACACCAAGCAGCAAACAAATCAATTCTCAATCAATCAATAAAGAAACCAATAAACAAACACACAAATTAGAATATCAACATCATCAAAAGCCCAACTCCCTTTCATCTGCCATCAAAAATGAGTTTGTGTATATTTTCTATGCTAATGCTGGGATTTATAAAAATTAAACTTGTGGAAATTTGCATAC
This sequence comes from Pangasius macronema, assembly GCA_037577455.1. Lineage (NCBI taxonomy): Eukaryota > Metazoa > Chordata > Actinopteri > Siluriformes > Pangasiidae > Pangasius > Pangasius macronema. The sequence goes on from CM074955.1 coordinate 521,502, forward strand.
AATCAAACATAATCTAGACTTTTACTAGTGTAAAAGTAGTTTCAGTGTTGTTCTGGTTATTATTTTCACATAGAAAAAGAACTGATGTCATGTTTGCTGTGGTTATCTTTTCATCATTCAATTAATATAACTTAATGAGCACTTTAAATGCCAAAAATCACTGTTTTGCAATGAATTTTATAGAACATTATGTAATGGTGTTGCAGGACAACTCCCAATAATGTAAGTTTAGGCTACACTGTTAACAACAGAAGTAAACAAATCTGTGCAATATATTACATTATTTAAGGATGTATCAATTCTTAAAATGCAGTCATGTGGATGAGATGGAGGCTTAGCTGAAATCGTTGATTCTGAAACTGAGAGCGTGCAGCGTGGCGTGGAAACTCCTTACAATGTAGCTTAATGATGGATGGAGGATGTGATGTCTAGAGCAGCGTCTGGGAGGTTTTTCCGGCATGTTCTCAGCAGCATCTGAACATGAGTCTGGATCTGAGACGCCACTGATCTGACTCTAAAGATGCTGAGTGGGAATAGATAGTGATGTGCAACCCGCGGCTCTGAAAGCTCTTTCACACAGCGCTGGTCACAACAGAATTCACTCCAAGGATTTATTTTACATTTATTTATTCATTTATTGTACATCTTTCCTCTTCATGCAAAGTGACATCAAAGAGAAAATGGTCCATTAAAGCAAGAGAAAAAGAAAAGGAGAAACTTACCCAGCGTAGCCTTGTGCAGTTCACTGTAAAAAACTGGCTTCATCTAGTCGGAAATATTTTCAAAGTACATTTAGCAGTTTTCTTTATCGTATGAGGTATGCAAGGTTAAAGTGGTCTCTATTCTCCCGTATAAACTGTGATCCCAATATACCATCAGTCCTGACCTGTAATCTTTTCTTCCTAGCTGCCAAAGATCTACAGTAAGACTCGTCCAATTAAACTTTTCCAAGCAGCCAATCTATCTACAAAACTGTCCCAAACAGAAAGCTTTCCTTCTGTTTCCTACTTTAGCAAGTACAAAGCAAACACTTCCCATTATTTATTTCCCGTCTAAGGAGGGATAAGAAGTTTTGACTCGCACCAGTGACTCTGAGAAACAGGCAGCTGGAAATGTGCCACAGCCGAGAGCACTCTACAACATAACGTAATTATTTGCTTAAGTCGGAGCGGCATGAGGTGAAGGGTCAAGTGCCAGACTTAATTGTGCATATTGAAAGGAAAAGAGCCTGTGGCTATGGGAACACGCATCATTTTCATGGCAATTGCAAGCATTCTCTTTGAGAATGGAGAAAATGAGGTCCCGGAAGGGCCTTAAAGGATTAGCCGTGTGGAGAAAAGCCAGTTCAGAGAAACAAAGATGCAACTATGCGCATGGTTGGCAGTGTGATTGCAATCTAATATAATGCTCCTTATCTCACAGAGCTCATTACAGGTCAGTCAATGTCTGTTAATCATTTTAGCAAAATCAGTGGTCTTGTTGAAACATCCTTCAGTTTTACCCACAAGCCCTTGCCTATCAGAGGGAGCCGTTTCGGTTCATTTGGGAGTATCGTTCTCTTGACCTCACCAAGTCTATCAAGGTGATTTTCACCTAGTGAAAGGCCAGTAATTAGAAATTACAGAGTCGCATCGTTCTCGTCCTGTCTTTTGTCACCGAGATTAATTGTCTTTCCTTGAGTAGATAATTTCATCACAGGTAAAAGGAAAGACAGCAAGAACAGGAAAAGGAGGAAGGAAAAAAATACAGTGATTTAATTATGGGAGAGGCAGTTTGACAATTACAAAGTGTTTTAATCACTACATTGAATTAATTACTTGAAAAAGCCACAGGAGGGAATGTTGGGATTTTCTCAAATGTCTACTTTGGTAGGCGTGGGAAACATGCGCTGGATTATAACGGTATTATGTGGCAAACCATCTGCGGCATAAATGAATCAATATGCTTCGCTGGGGCATGGCACGTGAGCTTGACTCATCCATTACTGATGGAGGACTCAATACCTCTATACTGATTAGTGACATATATGAATATGAATACATTATTCTAACTGAACAGATGCATGTGCAACATGTGCAAACCAGTTACAGATATATGTAGGTTGGGTTTTTTTGTTCAGGCTTTTATTTTAATTCGATTGAGAAGTCAGATATGAAGCCCATGGGACAAACAAAGACCACATTCAATAATGTAAAGTAAACGATTAGTTTATTCTTTATTTTTGGAAATTGAACCAACTAAATTTGTTAGAAAATGTTGCAGGTACAAACAAAAATGTCCTGTGCATCTCTATTGGAAAAAAAAACCCTTCTGGTTTAGGCCACACCCACATTGGGTTTAAAGCTAGATACAGATCTGAATATTTGGAGCATTACCCATACAGATACAGCTACAGATACAGAGCGTGGCGCTGTATTACGCTGAATGCTGATTTTCTAATCGAGCTAACTAAATGATCTGCAGCACTGCACAACAGTTAGAGCTGTGTGTTATGTGTATTTGGGCTAAACTGGATTACAAAAAGCTGCTACAGTACATGAGGAAATGGTGGCACTAGACATATAAACAAGTTTAGGACCCTCCACCATACAAGTTCCAATTTGAATTGTTATTATACAAATGGTAATGTATTTGGACAAGCCCAGTAATTATAATGTGATTTGTATTACAGCTGGAACTACTTTCAGAGCTGCTGTTGTAGAAAATGAATTAGCACCTTCTGACCAATCAGAATCATCACTTCAGCAGGTATAGTTGAACATCTTTAATTACGAAAATTTAAATTGAGCAAGAACAGGAAAAAAAAAACAGTCTGTTTGAATGGATCGTACCAAACCAATAAACCAGTTTGCATAATATTAAACTAAATGGTTTTGCATGATATGGCAACAGAAGCTAAAGTCTGCAATCCATTAACTGGACATGATAAAACATTGGATATATTTTCACTTCTTGCTAGATTTATAGCTCTTCTGCCATGTCTTCAATAAATCAAATGTAGACAAGTTGGGTCCAGGTCAGGTAATTTGACCAGGCAAGAGCATTTCACTTTTTGCTCCTCAGAAACTTTGTAATTGCTTTAATACTAGGTTTTTGGGTCATAGTTTTATCTGAGGCATTTATTTGGATATGAGCAATTAAGCTGCTCCTGTACACTTCATAAAACTCTGTACTGTCAGATGTACTGCATATTAATATTCATCTCATCTCTTCTGAAGACTTCCTTCCAGAACTCAGGCCTTTTTTTTTTTTTTTACATTTTAAGAAAATATAACCTGACCTTTCTGTAAACCCTCTGACTTAATGCTGCTGTGTTCATTTATCCTGATTTTATACTCTCTGGGCGGCCTGATTGACACTTCGTAGGTCCGGATATTGAAAGACGGCACCAGGCTTCAGATGCAAATGTCACATTTAACCTCAGCTCTAGACCTTTTATTGGGTCTCTTCTTATTAGCATGAACTAATGATAATGCTACACATTCAGTGCTTCATGGGTGCTTTACGGTTATATGAAATTGAGGGACTATGCATAAAATTATGCAGATACAGGTCAAGAGCTTCAGGAATTGTCGACATCAGACATAAGAATGGGGTAAAGATATGGTCTCATTGACTCTGTCGTGTAGTTGTTGTTGCCAGATGGGACGGTTAGAGGATTTTTAGAAAGTGCTGATCTCCTGGGACTTTTACACACAACAGTCTACACAGAGTGGTGTGAAAAATAAAAAAGTGAGCGGGATTTCTGCAGGCGTAAACGCCTTGTTGATGACAGAGCTCAGAGGAGTATGGCCAGACTGGTTTGAGCTGAAAGGAAGGCTACAGTAAAATAAACAGCAACTCTTTACAACCATGGTGAGCAGAAAAGCATCTCAGAATGCACAACTTTTAAGTGCGTTGGAAAAAGATCGGGTGCAAACCGCTTACTACCACAGTTCCTAGGCTCAGTGGAGAAAAGTTTCTCATGCCGTGTGCTAAAAAACCAACTTGCCATTAGACGTAAAAATACGTGTGCATATGCAGGAATGAGTATGCTAATAGTAACACCGTCATTTCTCATCTCAGGTGACAGTGACTAAAGTATAGAAGTTGGCCTTATAATTGAATGATCTTCACTCACACAACTTCTGTCATCAGTCATCATGAGCAGCTGTCCACCCTGTTATGTGTGTGATGATTCTTCCTCCTACTGTTCCCTGCAACTTATACAGATTAGCCCATCACCGAAGGCCAGAGGTCCTTGCGAGAAGAAAAACAGCTCACTAATGGCATTTCAGAGCCAATGTGGGAGAAGAGTAAGAGCAGCCTTGATTAATATGGTTGTAACAGAGACCTCGAGGACCGCAGATATGGGGTGCGGAAAAAAAACGTTCTGAAATATGACCGAGGATGACACAACAGGATAAAATTCAGTTCATCATCTGTGTGTGTGTGTGTGTGTGTGTGTGTGTGTGTGTGACAAGTGTACAAATTACTAATACAAATAACTATCATTTAAACTGGAGTTAGCTGCTAAATTGTCATTGTACAAGAATCTCAAGCAGAACAGAATAAGTACAAAGACATTACAAATACAAGAATAATTTGAGGACACCACTTTCCGGTAAAGCACACTCCATTTGGGTGTGGTCATTTATTTATTGCTGGACTAATAATGATTTAACACAAAACCATTTCCTAAAGGAAATATATAATGCTGAATGTGAGGAACTCCAGAAAAGTTTAAATCTGGACACCAAAATCTCATCCACTGGCTGGACCATGTAAATCAGTTAGAACTCTTGTGAGGATATCTGAAAATATCTTGAAAACAGTCAAAACTTGCTTGTATTTCCTATTATATGTGATTATTAAAACTATTTCTGAAGTAGTTTTGTATTATTGGCAGATAATGTCTCTAATTGTAAGCATTTATTATTCTTGATTTTCAGATTTCTTTATTTTCATGTAAGAAAATTGAAAACTTGAAATGTGTAAAAATGTCTAAAACAGGCTGAATCATATAATAATTAACCCTCTACTGCATGAATTATTTATTNCAAAATTTAAAAAAAAAAATTAGGGGGGTAGTTTGTAAATTGTTGCCATATGGCAACAATGTGCAGTAAAGGGATAATTTAGAATAATCTTATAATATTAAATATATTAGATAAATACAGTGTACATGTGTGTGTGTGTGTGTGTGTGTGTGTGTGTGTGTGTGTGTGTGTGTGTGTGTGTGTTCCACAATTACAGTCCACCATAAATTAAAGGCATGGCCTGCACTCACAATGGCTGTTCTCATGGCTTCATTATCACATCTTCCCAGCTCTGCTGTAAGGAAATGTCTGTCTCTGTCAGCCTGCCCTCATCAGGTAGCTCACTCTGAAGGTCATGCTAATTAACTCAGGCACTAGTTCAAAAGAACAGATTAATTGTTCAATTAAGCCTGAACATGATGGGTATTTAGTCTTAAATGTGGTTATTACAGCTTTCATTTCTGGTTGTTGATGTGATTCATTTTTTACTTTATAGTGGCTGATGGAAGTTTCTCGGAGTCGAGTGTTAAAAGGTGAGGTATCACTGTGACTGGCTCATTTTTACTGACTCGGAAAATCCCGTTACCAAGTACTCCTTTGGAATCATACTGTTTACAATAGAGTAATGATTTAGATTAGATTGTGCAGAGTATGAGTACAGGGCCAATAAAATGCAGTTTTTCACATAGCCTAGCTTGCCCAGTATGTATCCAAATATAAATACATTATTCAGAATGAACAGATATTATTATATTATTACATTATTCAGAATGAACAGTGTTCTAAACAGGTGGAAATACAGATATGAATAGGTTGAGAAACTGGTTGAATTCACAAGACTATACTGACAGTGCTGGCATTTATACCTTTGTATTTTTTTTTTCAGTGTTGGAGGCACAGGGCTAGTGCTCAGCTCTTATTTGATTGAACTCTTTTTACCAGAAGCCAAAAAATGGAAATTCAGCCTGTTGTGAGGGTGCCCGTGAATTTCTTTGTGATCTTTGTCACATTCCACAGTAGTTGGTTAATGGCTCATATGAAAGTAGATACTCAGGGTTTTAAGAATTTGCAGTTTTTAAGTATTGAAGGTTATAAGTTTATTGTGACCGTTATATTCAGCATTTAAAAAAAAAAAAGCTTTAGTTTTACTGTCCGTTTTATTTCTGTACCAGTGTTATTTTGGAGAGGTGTGAATTGTTTGCCCAGCAGGGGGCTCACACCCCTCCCCATTCCCAGCTAAACACAGAGTGACGATACTCTACACACAGAAACCCAACAGTGTCCTGACTAATCTTATAACAGACTTGCAGCAATAAAATAATTATTTTCTTTATGTCTGATAAGTTGATTTCCATTCCGCTGATGGAATGGAATGCTAGTGTATTGTGAGAAAGGGTTAAAACTAAATTTCAGTTTAGGCAAACAAATATTTTGGGATATGTGGCACACTAAACAGATACAAATAAACCTCTAATGTTCATGCTAATGCACAGTTGCTAGCAATGCACTCCAACTCCTTACAAGACATTTATGGTTTATTAGTAGTCTAGCCAAGCTTTACTACAAACAGTTAAGCGTAATGCTGCTACTCTAAGGGAACATAAGGATGATGGGTATTTAATGATCGCCACATCAGTTCGAAATCATTTCTCTGTGTAATCTGCATTCTGATGAGTGAAAAGACACATTTAGCTATCTGGGATATGCCATTTCCATGTCAATTCATGCTAATTATATCTGATGCAAAACCACTAACCTTGAAATATGCATGTGGTTATAGTATCTTCACTATAGGGAACAGCTTTAGCTTTTTCCACAGCATAAAGAAAAACAAGATCTGCAGAAACAATGGTCTTCCTCAGTTCTCCAAACACTTTCAAAATAATCAGGTGTTTCATCCTAAGCATGTATAACACAGCTAAATCGCTTAGGCTATTATAGCAAGCTATTTATTGTTCAGCCAGCTTGTTCTCCACTAAAAGATTCTGAAAACTAGCTCCCACGGTCTTCCGCATAGGTCCTTGATCTCCATTCGCACAGCAGAATTGGAAATCAATTAAAAGCCAGATGGCAGAAGATGAAGATGTTCTCTTCAAGCACACACACAGCCAACATGATGTTAAAGATCTGACCTCTAGTTCTAGCCAATCTTCTGCTTGTTAAAGCATACCATCCTCCACATGGCTGAGTGAATCTTTAAATCTACAACCTTATCCAGTTCCTTAAAAAAGTGTCAAATTAGCAAGTGAAAAAAATACTTGCAATCATCATAACTGTACGAGCCACTTCATGGTTCATTTGCAGTTAGAAATGTACATCTCGATGGACTACATCACATTTATTGGTTCTCTCATCAAAAGACTAGGACCTCTGGTTTGATTGGACATATTCATCATGTATGCATGAGAAGTTTTAGACTGTTGGCTTCAGTTACTACAAAGCTTTCACAGAACTATAATTTGCCACTGGAATGGTTGTACAAAATCAACGGCGGTAGAAAGTTATGCACAGAGACACAGTTGTATGAAGAAGAGGTACAATTATTGTGCATACTGTGTGTCTATATAATGAATTACTATCCATGCATTCCCTATTAATGGAGAAGGATCATCTCTGACCAGAAATCATTTGGATGGTGGTCCATTCCATCAGTTACACCAACTTTTTTGTCCATTTATAGTTACGTATAGTATTGTTCAAAGGTTTGTGGACACCAGACCATTGCACTCACATCTAGGCCTTCCCAGAACTCTTGCTGCAAATTGTATATAATGTCCTTGTATGCTGTAGAACTGGAACTGGAACTTAGGGACACAAACCTGTTCCAGCATTACAATGCCCCTGTGCACAAAGCGAGCCCCATGAACACAGGGTTTGCCAAGGTTGGAGTGGAAGAACTCGAGTGTCCTGCACAGAGCCCTGAACTCAACCCCACTGAACAGTTTTGGGATGAACTGCGCCCCAGGCCTCATCACCCAACATCAGTGCCTGACCTCACTAATGATACAAATCCCCACAGCCATGCTCCAAAATCTAGTGGAAAGCCTTCCCAGAAGAGTGGAGATTATTATAACAGCATATTATAACAGATTATTATAACAGGGGACTAAATCTGGAATGGGATGTTCAACAAGCACATATGGGTGTAATGGTCAGGTTTCCACAAACGTTTGGCCATATAGTGTGCATACTAGTAGTTTTGCACTCGACGTTTAGGGGGCCTGTTCAAGGGCCCAACAGTGGACCCAATTGACAACCTTCTAGTTTCTGGCACACTATCTGATATGCTGAGTTATGGCTGCATTCTTATTATCCTATCCTACAATAGCCTTCAGATATGTTTGGAAGAACTTGGTGGAAGAACAGCTCAACAGTTGACTGCAATCAGCATGTTGAGTGACACTTTCTCAGTAATCTGATATGCTTTCAACTTGAAAGAGCAATGTAGAATTATTAATAGTGCTGTATTAATATTACATTTCCATTGATATATTAGATGCTGACAGCTTTGGGCTTACTTAGAGGACTTAAATAGAACAGCATGAGGTTGTACTAAAATGTTTAGACATGATTCAGACAGTCAAGATGAATACAGGAATACATGCTCTAATGGTGTATATTAAAAAAATGAAAGCAAGTGGATGCAATCAGTTCAAGCTATAAATCCTTACTGCATTCTGTATTTCTGCCTCACATGTAAGCCAGTTTTGATGGATAAATGGAATCAGCATGTTTTTGTGATATAGTTCCTGCCAATGGTCATCGAAATTTGGAGTGTGTAGTATAACTGCTTTAAAGAGGACACTCAGCCAATGCACTGTAATGAGAACTCATGACAAGTATTAATTGAGAATTTTAAATAATAGTACAGTAATACACAATGTATGGAATAAAATCAATGGAAAATAATCAACGATGGAATGGTGTGATGGAGCCTGATACAAAGTGAAGTTACTGTTGGCATTGCAAAGTTGATTATTTTCCAACAACAGCATCCCAAAGTGTTTTATTCCTCTTGTACCACAGAAATATGCCAACAATCACAATTATATTTATGAAGGGATGACACGCCATACTTTATATCCTTTTAGAGTTATAGTTAATGTTGGTGAATGTCCAGGAAACAAGTTAGTTCATGTTTTTACTTACATTATAGCAGCTACGAACAGCCAGTCTCTCTTTGTTCTCTCTCTTAAAAATATATTATCAGTGGATCTGATATAGGCTCATGATCCACTGAAAAGAAGAAAGCACTTACTGAAAATGAATGAATGAACTTTCTTTCAAAAGCTTCTCTCATTCAAAATACTGATTTATTATAAATAACAAATCCAGTCAGGTCAGACCTGCTTTTAGAAAGTTTATGAGGTCTGGTCTCGAAACAGCCAACGCCAACATTCATTTGCAGTCCATTTCAATTGTTCAGATTGAAAGAGAAGATGGAGAAGGTCAGAACAGGGTACTTGATGCATGTGGGTCAGGGCTCAGATCAAGCTCCGAGCAAGCATCTTGCTGTGATTGACTTTCCTCAAGTCCCATTTGAAGTGTTTGTCTTTATCTATCTCGCTGAGCTGGCTTGTGCCTTGTGACAGTTGCTGTAGGTTCCAATGTC
>CM074955.1:533201-545014 GCA_037577455.1 Pangasius macronema
GGCTCAGAGCCGATCCCTGATGCAGTCCCACCTCCACTTTGAACTCCTCTGTCTGACCTACAGCACACCTCACCACTTTCAGCATCAGTTATTAAAACAGAAAGTAAATGTTATATGAAGATATCACGATCCCTGCAGTGTTTTATCACAATGTTGATATTATACGTGATGAAACGGTGCAGTTAAAGACACTGGATCATGTTTTAAAAAGTGTTAGTGAGAAGCTGAAACACTCACGCAGCAGTGTGGTGATGAACGGCGGCCGTTTGGACTCGGGGAGGTGAACGCCCAGGAAGTAAACGGGAACGCCCGAGAGCGCGATGGAGATGCCGATGAGGGAGTTGAGCGTGTCGCTGTAGAGCGGCACTGCGACCAGGAACACCGTACACAAGCAGAACACCATGGGGTACACCAGGGACAACTGTACACACACACACACACACACACACACACACACACACACACACACACACACACTCTGTAATGTGTTATACCTCTATTCCATTATACTTCCTATTTAGCATATATAATTTATCTTATATATTTTTAGATTCTTTAATTCCCTTATGTATGTCCTGTCCTGAAACACAATCTCTAACACACCTGAGAAATAAAACAAGATTTCAATTAAAACTGAAACAATAGCAGTTTATACTAAACTCACACAGCGTGTAATGTAATGTAACGTAAGGATTATTATGCAGCTCGTCACCTTCAGAGGCCGCGGTCTCTCCGGATCTTTCCAGCGCAAGTAGATCTGTCCGGCGATGGACAAACCGACGAAGAACCAGTAGCTGAAGCTGTAGTAGTTAATCAGCTGGAACACATCCTGCACGGTCAGGTAGATCAGAGCCATGGCACACTGTGACATCAGTGAGAGAGAGAAACGTGACCACCAGAGGGAGCTACAGCTCACCACCTACGCTCCTGATCTGCTGGATTAGATCTTCTGCAGGTGGAGTTATTTCTTGGTTTAAAGCTCCTTAAATACTCAGGATGATCTGCAGGACTTCATGCTCATGTTCTTTAACACTAGCCAATGTCTAGACCTAGACTTAAAATAAGAAGTGAAATAATAATGTTCGTGCCTGCAGTTTGTCACTGTAGTTTAATGATGTGTAGCTCAGTATTCTTCACGCTGATTTGATCTGAATTTATTTTACAAAATGATCATTAAAAAACAATTAGCACAAACCAGACGAGCTGAAAGTGCATTTACATGGAAATAACCACACTGCCTTCTTTTACACCAATGTCTGTGGACTTTTTATTTCATGTATTAGCACGAAGTTCTTCCAGTATGTGTGACAGTGACACATAACAGCCACGCCCCTTTAGCTAACCTGGGCGTGGCCTAGTAGCAGTACAGCTAGCTGTTATTAGGACAGGACTCAGGTTAAGATCAGGGTTTGTATCTGAGGTCATCACGCTGCTCGTCCTTCCTGTTCGGAGTCATGTTATTACGCGATTAAATCTCAAATATGAAATGTCAAACATCATGCTGCTGCGAATAAATCAGGATTAACTGTGATTTCTTTCCTATCGAACCGGTAAAGTTTGTTAAAAGAGGTGATTATGAAGAAATCAAGGATGATCTTTACTGATTACAAACTTCTAAAACTTCGGGCAAATGACATGTAAGCGAGCTAACTGCACTAGAGGTCGTAATGAGCGGACAAGACGAAACCTCGCGTGAGCTTTTCGTACATTTCTGAACAACTAATCGCAGGAAGGAACTAAAGCTGTGAGCAGGGAACTGAAGGAAAGTCGGATCACACGCGTCATAGGATCAATGTGAGGAACCATTCAAGCTGATCGGTGGATTTGTCGCTTCTTTACAGCATCATATCTGGATAATCTCAGTTGAAACGTCACGTGTTGGTGAAATTATGGCTCTTTGCTCTTCACGTATGTAGGAAATGTATGACCAGGACAGCAATCAGTACTGATTCGCACTTGTCTCACTTAATTTGATTTAATATAGATAATAGACAATAAAAAGATCTAAATTAGGACTAAAATGAAGATATGCCATCTTCTGAGACACAATCTGGCAACCAGAGTACGAGCAGAGTGACGTGTTTAAGGTGCAGCACACAGCAGTTTAAACCTTCAGGCAAAAGCCAAAACTCCATGAGCAGTTACATAAACAAATATTTTAATTACGCTATTTGATGTTATTTCCATTATTAAATTTAACATATTAGCTTGGAATTTCCTCTCACACACACACACACACACACACACACACACACACACAGCCATAAATGATATGATCCAAGCTTGTGCTTACGTTGAACAGGAGCGCAGGGACGGGCGTGAACCTCTGCACGTGAATCATGGACAACGCGTCAGGGAGATGACCTTCCCGAGAGCCGACGAAGAAAAGCCTAAAACACAGTCAAGATATGTCAGGAAAGTGTGAACGGTGTGTGTGTGTGTGTGTGTGTGTGTGTGTGTAATTTTGTAATGAATCTGACCTGGACGCTGCGATGATGGAGGAGTTGAGTCCACCGTAGCAGGACAGAGCCACAGCGATGGGGATGGTCCAGCAGTAATGTGGATTTCACACTAGTCGTTTGCAGATTCTCTCTCGTGTGTGTGTGTGTGTGTGTGTGTGTGTGTGTGTGGCTTTCCTCTTATACAACAGCAATTTGCCACCAATTACATTTTGATGTATTAAAGAGCAACACGTCATATGTTTTAGTTACATTTAATGCTGTGGAATGTCCATGAAACGAGTCAGTTCCTGTTGTCACTTACGCTACAGCAGCTATAAACACTCGTTCCCTCACCAGCCTCTTTATTCTCTCTCTCCAAGTTAATAAGAGGGAAAATAAACGCAGCTTGTTACGCATGTTACTGAGAAACCGTAAAGAAGAAGCGTAAACTCGTCGGTCCTGAAGACGTCGGAAAATTAATTAATTAATTAATATAAACCTCAGGTGACACGTCTGAGTGTGTCTCCAAAAACTAGTACAAAATACTTAGAAATATCGTTCTCAGTGCAGCACATCGTACAGGACGCTGGGTGTGAAGTGTAATAGCTGATTTGTATATTAACGCACTCCATTTTCAGATTTTTATTCAGCTAACTGGAGCTGCTTCTGGCTTCCAGAGAAATCTGCTCAGGATCCAGACATGAAGCATGAAGCCTCTCAGGTGTAAACACCATCCTGGGTTTTTAGTTCTGTGAACGCACCACTGCCACGGCGTCGCTGGCCAGGATGGAGCTCATGTCCAGCACGGCGTAGTAGGCCACGTTGGTCAGGATGTAGATGATGGTGACGATGGGCATCGACACGGCTATAGCCAGAGGGAGATTCCTGAACGGATAACGTCACGCGCTTCAGTTTTAGAGTTCATCAGATTATATACATCGAGATTTATTTATTGCTAAAACAGTATAAGTGAGAGTTAAACCCGTACACACCTCTCCGGATTCTTGATTTCCTCAGTGACGAAGTTGAGAGTGTCCCAGCCCGAGTAGGAGAACAGGGCGGAGTACAGGGCCAGGGCGATGTCTCCCGGGTCACGGGACGACCCCTGGAAGAAGCCCTCAAAGTTTTCTGTACGACCTTTAAGACGAAGCACACGAGCAACGTTACCTTACTGCAATGATAAAGAAGCGATGAACTTAAGATTTCAAGCTGAAGTTTCTGTCAACAAATTTAGCTAATTGAAAGTTCTGTAACAGGAAAACAGCTGCATCATGCATCAGCTTTATCCTGAGACATGAACACAAATCTATAAATAAATAGAAATTATATAACTGGAAATTTGCTGAACTTGGTTCTGAGACAAGAAATTACTTATTTCCTGTAACAGCACATCCTCAGCAAGGTCCCAGTTATGATTTTTATTTATTGAAGAGCACCACATCATGTTTTATCACTTTATAGTCATAGATTTAATATAAAGCCGTTAATATAAACCTGCACTACTGTCAGAGCTGCTGTTATGGAAAATAAATCAACACCTGCAGTGTGAAGAAAAGAAGAAAAGAAGAGAAGAGAAAAGAAGAGAAGAGGAACAGGAGTCTCACCCTGACACAGCTTCACCATGCCCGTGATGATTATGACGATGAGGGCCAGAACTTTGGCGTAGGTGAAGACGTCCTGCACTCTGGTGCCCCACTTCACATACGCAGCGTTAATGAACGTCAACAAACCTGCAGCAGGCGGAGAAATAATCAGCGCTCGCGAGACGAGACTTTTATAAAACATCGCTGATGAAAAGGAGTCAGAGGAAGTCACAAGAAGCTGAGGCAAAAAAAGCAGGAAGCGTTAATACTGTACTTACGGTACGAGACGATTCGTGATTAAATAGAGAGATTGTATAGCATTAAGAAGGATTATTGCCGTTTCATTCAGAAAAAAAGAAGTTCTTCTTACGCTCTTAATAAGTTTAAAGATAAGAAACGTAACTGCATCAGGGCCAAAACCTCGAATTTCACTTTAACACATGGATCATTTTTATACTTTAAACATTTTCAGACCTGCAGATTTCTGAAACAGGTCGATTCAGCGTGTATGAGTGAGGAAATGATTTTCAGTGCCCTAAAGTCAAAAAGGGGAATCATTACATCTGAAAAAAAACCCACAAGATGTTTTTCTGGGTTGCAACAAGAGTCTAAGCGATTTTTGTAGATTTTTTTGGTGAGATTCAAACTGAGCCAAAGGACAGAGCCGTGTGTTCGGAAGATCTGGAGAAAGCTTTAAAAGTTTTAAAAATCTGGTTATTTATATAACTGTCTCATCACTTGTTCACCCGCAGCTCCCTGTTCTCCGTGTTCTCCGTGTTCTCTGTGCTCAGGCGATTTTTCTGATTTCCACACACACAGAACTGGTAAAGGTTTATTTCAGTCCTACACACACCTCAAAACATTTTTTGCTTTGTGGCTCATTTAAGGTTTATAAAAATTCTATAAACAGCTTCGGTTCATTTCTCACACACAGCACTATGATATGATATCGATATCACGATATATTAACATCGCGATCATTGAGTAAGGCCACTGTTATTCACCGTAACGAGGAAATGTACGTTAAAATATGGTTTTATTCCAATGGTTTGCCTTCCCACTGGAATGAAATAACTGCACTCACAGATGCAGGCGGCGGCGATGAGCCGAGAGGCGGAGTACGGTGGCTCGCAGGTGGGGAACAGCGGCTGCACCAGGTAGTTGGCGAAGGTGATGGCGATGACGGCCTGGCTGGTGGGCTCGATGATGAGGAGCGACGTCCAGAGCCGAATAAACGCCAGAAAGCCTCCAAACGACTCCAGGATGTAGGCGTAGCTGGCACCCGACTTAATGATGGTGGTGCCCAGTTCAGCGTAACACAGAGCGCCGATGACGGAGAAGATTCCCCCGACGGCCCAGATAATCAGCGACAGCCCGTAGGAGGCGCTGTACATCAGCACGCCTTTAGGAGAGACGAAGATCCCCGAGCCGATCATGTTCCCCACGATGAGGCTGATGCCGTTCAGGAGCGAGATCTCCTTCTTCAGCTGCATGGTCTCTCTGGGCTCGGGCTCTTCTCTTCCCCCAGAGAGCTGTCTGTTTACTACACCGGACCCAGAACCGGACCCGGAACCGGAACCGTTCTCCATTCTGTCCTTCAGCTGGTGGAGGAACAAACACTGGAACCTGCTTTGATCTGGAACACAGAAAAGAGTTTTCGTTTAATACATCACTGTTCATTAAACTCCTCAGTCCGAGAATTCATCACAAGGAATATTACACTGTTTTTAACATGGGATCCAGTTCCAGAATTATTGGCACCCTTCATAAAAAGGAGCAAATATTTATGCATGTATCTACACCACAGCGCTGCTGAACTCTGGATCGTGATTGGTCAGAAAGTGCTGATTAATTTTTCTATAACAGAAGCTCTGACAGTCTGACAGTCTAAGCCTAATAATAAACAGATTAAAAAGATTTGGCACACGTTAGCTATCAAAAGACATTCCTCTACAAATAAATTATAACTACCTTCCTCAGAGGTCACAGTCGCGTCTGTAACAGTCAGAGGTGAAGCTGGAACATCTTCAGGACAGACGAGTTTACGCCTCTTCTTTACAGTTTCTCAGTAACATGCGGAACAAGCTGCATTTTTTTTGTCTTATTAACTTGAAGAGAGAGAATAAAGAGCGGCTGGTGAGGGAACGAGTGTGTGTGTGTGTGTGTGTTTGTGTGTATGTGTGTGTGTGTATTTAAATCCCCACTACCCCACTTGTACAGTTATCTTTCGTGTTAAAGTTTGGTTTTCCCCCTACAGTGATAGCAGCTGAAGTGATTTATGTGATGTGTGCAGCCTCTTTTTTATACCCCAGTTAAAGCTTCTTGTTAATAATAACAACGTTCTTTTGTTATCTGGGAAAGAATCAATTTTTACTCATTCTCTGAAGATAAAATAGATAAAGGTTTAAAACTCACGGGGATGTGTGTGTGATCATGTAGTATACGGCTGTGCTCTCGTCAAAGCATGGTGCGAAATCAGCAGTCAATACATCTCACACACACACACACACACACACACACACACAGGGTGACTCAGACTGACTCGATGAAGAAATCATTTTTATCACTTTTTTTTCTGAAACTGTGTCTCAATCTTAATCACTGTAAACCTGGTAAACACTCCCCCGACTGTTTAATGGGAATTTCAGATAAGATTCAGCCTGAGAGAGGTCGTGTGTGTGTGTGTGTGTGTGTGTGTGTGTGTGTGTAACAGTAAAACGAGCAACACGCTGTTAAATGATTAAACGCAGATGCCTGATTGGTGCCTGGCTGATAACACACTCCTCAGATTAGACGACTTTCTGATGCTTTACTCCATAAAGCAGGTGGACAAGGTGATGAAATGGTACAGCTTCAATCTCCTCTGATTAAATCACAGCTCATTAACTAACGCAGGTCACATTTCATTTCAGTAGTAAATTCAGTAGTAAATTCAGTAGTAAATTCAGTGGTGTCGAACCAAAAGTAGCTGATTGATGTGATTTCTGTTTTATTTCTTACAGACAGCTTTGGTTCTCTGTTAAATACTTTCTGTGAACATTGAAAAGCTTTTAAAGATTTTTCTGGGTCTCATTTTAGTTGGAAAAACTTTATTATTGTACTAAAACTTAATATTGTGGCATTTGTGTTGTTCTGTGTCTCTTCCGATAGTTTAATTTCCCAGAACGTCGAATCCCAAACATCTGCACTCGAGCCATGCAAAGCCCTGGTGCATGAAGAGTGTGTTAACGTCTCCATGGAAACTCGTGATCGTCACCGTGGTTTTGACCTTGTGCTCAGCTGTTTGAGTGTGTGTGTGTGTGTGTGCGTGCGTGCGCGTGTGTGTGTGTGAGTGTGTGAGTGTGATTCATGTCCTTGAGGCACACGGTTGTTTTCTTGTTATTTTAGTTCACTGACTCTTTGTTTGAGGCAGCTGGGTTTTGGCTCCTCCGAGTGTAAACCTTTAACACACCTCATTAACTGTGAAGTCGAAATTACTGACGATCCTGTGGAAAGTTTGAAGTGTTAAATAATAAAGCAGGAAAACACTGGCTACAGATATTGTTAATAAAAATAGAAACGACTAAAAACATTCAAGACACATCACACTAAAACGCCAGGGTCAATTAACATACATGAATATGCAGATTTGGACACACCCCCACATCCTCCTCATCCTCCTCATCCTCCTCATCCTCCTGCAATCCCTAACCGCTGAAGATCACTAGCATTAGCTACATTAGCTAAGTAACTGTTCGTAAACTCTCACACGAGGGGGGATTTCAGTCTCCGAGTTTCGATTAACTTTCTCATTTTCTCCCGGATGTTTAGTTAATTGCAGCCCAAACCTATTAGAAAAGGTTTCAGCGTTACTATGACGACCACCATTGGAAGGTCACCAACGTTATCTAAGTTAGCGAGCTTAGTAAAAAATGCTCAGGTACCACGATGTCATCCTTTAACCTCAGACACGATTGGCTCAAATCTGTGGAGTTTATTTTATTTAGTGACGTCACAAACTGGCTCATATGAAGCTCCGCCCCCAATCAGCTTTATAAAGCAGGACAGAGAAATTTCTGTTTAAATAGCAGATAAATGTGACTTTAGCAATAAATACATTTAAAAAAAAAACAAAAAAAAAAACCCACACTAAATTTGACAGTTGCCAAAACAATTGAAGCGGAATTCAAGGAGTTAAATAAATAAATAAATAAATAAATAAATAAATAAAATGTTTAAATTTAGAGAACCTGTCTGTAAAAGCACAAAGTTTTGCCAGGAATGCACAAAAATTAAACTAATTTACTGAAATAATTCCTTTATTACAGTTATACTTATAATTAATTACTCAATCACTAAATAAATATTTACCACAATATAATATTTGTGTAAAAATGCTGTAGTACTACAGTTGTTTTAGTATTTAAAATGATGACGTAGTGAACGTTAATTAATTTCTAATGAGAGGATTGTGTTACTAAAGACAGCAACAATCACGTGATTCTTAATTTTACTCGTGTCACGTGACGATCCATAATGATTACGCATACCTGAAGGCTTTCCTCAGTGTGTGTGTGTGTGTGTGTGTGTGTGTGTGTGTGTGTGTGTGTGTGTGTGTGTGTGTGTGTGAGAGAGAGAGAGNGTGTGTGTGTGTGTGTGTGTGTGTGTGTGTGTGTGTGTGTGTGTGTGTGTGTGTGTGTGTGAGTGTGAGTGTGTGAGAGAGAGAGAGAGAGAGAGAGAGAGAGAGAAACATTTGCACAATCAGCTAACTGGTTAGAAACTTCAAGCCTGTTTCCATTTTAGTTTTGGCCTTTAAAGTTAAAATACAACAACAACAACAACAACAACAACTTTCAGAAAAACAACAAGATATAAACAAGAGCACAACACTGATTTCACACCAATCTGGCACCCCTGAGAGATCCAGCGTTAAGAGCTGAAACCTGGCAACCTCCTTTGTTGCACTGCGGGACACAGCCACTAAAAGCTGATGTTTAGCGATTAAACCCCATTAAACATGTGTACAGATGAGTCCGGTTATGAGAACATCTGGATTTTGGATGTGAAAGTGAGTTGATTCGGTTAAACTGAGAGATTAAATGTGTTTATCAGCTCAGAGAGGATCACAAAGCTTGTTTTTCTCCTCAGATGAAGGGTTCATGAAAAACACCATCACTTCATATGAGTCATCAGAATGTCAGGGTGCGAGTCTCTCTGAGAGAAAGGTCCAGCACTGAGCACCAGAACCCGGGCTCCGGGTCCAGCACGGTCCGGGTCCAGCACTGAGCACCAGAACCCGGGCTCCGGGTCCAGCACTGAGCACCAGAACCCAGGGTCCGGGTCCAGCACTGAGCACCAGAACCCGGGGTCCGAGTCCAGCACTGAGCACCAGAACCCGGGCTCCGGGTCCAGCACTGAGCACCAGAACCCGGGCTCCGGGTCCAGCACTGAGCACCAGAACCCAGGGTCCGGGTCCAGCACTGAGCACCAGAACCCAGGGTCCGGGTCCAGCACGGTCCGATCTGCCTTCAGCTCGTGCACAGGTGTTCACATGATTCACATGATTCCGATTATGAGGCGCTTTTTCTCCCAACAAAACAACAAAACACCGACTTCAGAGTTCAGACTGTACACAGCCTTCGAAACGCCACATCCTGTTTATGGCAGAGGAGCAGCTCACTCACAGGAAACATCTCACTTCATCTCAGCTCATGAGGAACAACAAAAACCTGAAGATACGGAGTTCACTGAACAGACCGTGATTCCTGCTGAAGTGTCATCTTCAGTAAACAACACCACATGACCTGCCTTTCCGAGTCATTCTCTCACTCTTCCCTCAATCCGTCTCTCACTCTGTCGCTTTTAATTCATTACTTAATTAGTTCATTAATTACTTTACAGTAAATTGTGTTCACGTGCTCACCTCCTCCAGTCCTCCGTGTCTCAGCTGGAACAGAGCTCCTGAACACCGAGCAGCATCCTCACACCCCTCACACTCCTGTCACTGCACACACTGCACACACTCCTCTCACTGCTCACACACTCCTCTCACAGCTCCACACAGCTCCACACAGCGGCTCACGTGACACCGGTAAACCCTGCGGTCACGTGCCTCTCTCGCTCTTTAATAGCACAATCAGCCAATCAGCATCCACTCACTTTTCGCACGTCATAATTTTTACATTTTATTTCTGATTGACTTGTGAAGGTGTCAGTGTTAGTGCTCATAACATAACACAACTCACACGTCTGTACATTTTCTTCTTCTTCTGTATTATATACTGAATTATTATTATTATTATTATTATTATTATTATTATTATTATTGGTAGTAGTAGTCATAGTAGTATAATAATAAATTTTTTTTTGCCTGAGCAATAACAAAAACATCAATCTTATCTTAGCTTAAAACTGTGCAATTTGACCCAAATACCAAATCTTTAGAACCAGAATTAAAGGTGTTTCTGGATCTTCAAGAATTTAAAAAAAGAAAATCAATAAGAGGAGAAGAAAAAACAAACAAACAAACAAACAAACAAACAAACAAACAAAAAATCACATGGTTGAATTCTGGAAAAGTTTGAGAAGCTATCTGTACAAACACAGAGTTTAGACAGAAATGACTGAACAAACAAACAAACAAACAAACAAACAAACAAACAAACAAACATTCTGTACGTTCTGTCTTTTGATATTCTCTGCTAATGACTGATTGTTTGCATGTTTATGTTTAATATTCATGTGATTGAATAATCAGAACCTGTTCAATTAAAATAAATGATGAAAATGATATTTTATTATTTTATTACTGTATCTGTTAGTGGATATTTCACAGATATGTTCATCCAGATCGATATGTCTGTATAATAAATATTAGTTTATATGGTGTTTATATTATTAAAAGACTGTAATCCATTTTAACTGTAAAACAACACACACACACACACACACACACACACACACACACACACACACACATTTATTTCTCATTTAAATCACAAATTCTAACCAAATCTGCTTTATCCCATTTACTGACTTTAACACGACACACCTTTCCGAATAACGACTCTTTAAGTGTGTGTATCCTATCACATGATAAATGAACTTTGTTTGCATGGACTGGTTTAACTTACTTTAAGGGTGTGGGGGCGTTAATACAATATAAAACGATCCAAGAGCCTTAAGCACCTTAAAAACCTTTTACATATTTGAATGTGTTTGATCTTCCTTTAACACATGAGCATTGATCTAAAACCTTCGATTCATTCAGTGTATTTACTTTATTTATTTGTATAGCGCTTTTAACAATAGACCTCGTCACAATGCAGCTTTACAGAAATATATAATTTCAGTATATAAATTTATACATTTTAGTCAGAGGTGACGGTGGTGAGATGATATGAGGAAGAAACCTTGAGAGGAACCAGACTCTAAAGGAACCGTCCTCATTCGAGTGTTATTCCTGCCCTAACAAGCCCGGTTCAGCTCCGTTCAGACTTGCTGATCAGCTGATTCTTCGATAAAAACACCAAATTGTGCAGTAAGGTGTACGCCAGGACCAGGATTGAGCAACACTCAGGTAAACAACAGCATTTTGGTTAAAGCCACCAGATTTTAGTGTGATAATTTAACTAACAATGAATGTGCAGCTTTGGGACACAACACAAATGAAACACTTTATCACCTCTATTTGTAGCCACATTCTTAATCTGTAGCTTTTACTTAACTCTGAGAGTCAGAAGTACTTGTACTAGGACCACATGCAGTTAGAAGTAAGCTTTCTGATTCCATAATAACTCTGGATGGCCTT
>CM074955.1:582791-585291 GCA_037577455.1 Pangasius macronema
GGAGACTCCTTCCAGGAGTGTTAAATAAACATCTCCTTATAGATCAACGATTTTTTTACTCAGTTTTTATTATCAGTGGAGCGTACACAGTACAAGTTCACGTGAACGAGCTGTTACTCCAGAGACGATAACGTGTTTGCCTGAGCGCGTCTGAACGACCAGCTTGACGAGGAGCTCATTAATTCCTCACACGGCTCTGAACATGCGAATCGCATTAACACACACGGTTCGGCTCGTCTATAGGCTCAGTACAACAGCCAGTGTGTTAGCCGGTTTAACCCTTTACTGTCTGACGCGGCTAGATTTACACTCCTCACTGCACTTCCTGAATCATAAAAAACTGGGATTAAATAAAGGAATAAAAGTGCAGAACGTGGACTGATTATTTACTACGCTGTTGTGTTGAATACTGAAATGACTTTTGGGTTGTTGTGGGTTTAACAGAACGTGTGGTTCTCGCTCGGGTTCTCGTCTGGTGAACCACTGAACTGTCCTCAAAGGCGGCCACGCTGAGACACACATTCCTTTCTATTGAGGCGTATTGATGAGGGTTGTGGAGGTTGCTGGGGTGATGTGTATCCCTTTCACTTAAACACACACACACACACACACACACACACACACACTGGGGATGGGCAGGTTCTCTGTAATTTACTCATAGCCTTGGAGTAAAAATGTTCCTGCAGATCCTCCACCTGCGCTCCAATTTCCTCAAACATCTCCAGCACACACTCCAGGGATTTCAGAGCAGATGAAATTTATTCACAGAGGCACGCAGAAAAGATAAAACAGCTATTATGTTTGGCTTTAAAAGTCTGAAGCAGCTCTTGGGTGAAATTCTATCGCAATCTCACTTCGACACACACAAAGCCTTTGTTCAAATTCCGTTCTCATCGTGTCTCCCTCCTCCTGCAATATCTCATCACTGTAATAATATTTTTGGAGAGATAATCAGAAAAACAGTGTCACACTGTCAGACTCTGCAGCTCCGTGTCCTTGGGAAAGGAATACAGAGTGTGTGAAGTGTGTGCTGCCGGGCCTGGAGCTTGCACACGCTTTTATATACACACTTTCAAACATATCAACGTGTAAATCAAATTAAATACGACTTCTACAGGGACGAAAAGCTCAACACGCCGCTAAAGGAGTTTCTCAGAACTCTTCTTTATTTATTAGTTCTGCAATCACACAAGAAGATCAGAGCTTCAGTAAAGAGAAGGGATTTAATACTCTGTCACTCTACTGTACTCATGTCTCTGCACTACACCCGGGCTGCCAGATCTGCAGCATCATAAATAAACAAACATAAACAAATCATCAGTAATCAATAAACAGCATCTTCTCTGTGAGTGTGGAAGAGGCTGATTTTACTGAGCATTCATTTGTCTGTTTAATTTTTGTCTGTTTTTTTCTACACAGATCTGGCAACCCTGGTGTATGAGGACACATATTCGAATAACGCAGCTGTATAAACTGAATCTTATGTAAATCAGGGATATTACAGCAAAAGGCACTTTACTGATGTGTGATACGGGACACGGTGCTGAGCTTTACTGACAAACCATTAACATTCAAACATTAACATTAACACATTAACATTCAAACATTAACATTAACACATTAACATTAAAACATTAACATTAGCACCACATTCTATAAACCGTATGTTTGAAGATTAAAGCAAATTTACTAAAAAAATATCGAGTGTTTAACAGGAAAAGAAATGAAAAAAAGAAAAAAAATCAATTTTAACATTCAGTTACAGTTCAATTACACACAGAGTACTGACACAACACAACACTCACAACACAACACACACAACACTCACAACACAACACACACAACACTCACAACACAACACACACAACACTCACAACACACACAACACAACACTCACAACACAACACTCACAACACTCACAACACAACACACACAACACAAAACTCACAACACAACACTCACAACACAACACACACAACACAACACTCACAACACACACAACACAACACTCACAACACTCACAACACACAACACAACACTCACAACACACACAACACACACAACACTCACAACACTCACAACACACACAACACTCACAACACAACACACACAACACAACACTCACAACACTCACAACACACACAACACTCACAACACACACAACACTCACAACACAACACACACAACACTCACAACACACACAACACACACAACACAACACACACAACACTCACAACACTCACAACACTCACAACACAACACTCACAACACACACAACACTCACAAAACTCACAACACACACAACACTCACAGTAATTTATTTATTGTAATGTATAATACCGCAGACACACACTGACCTGAGATCTGCTCACAGGAGAATGATGCGGTATGCAGGTGTGATCCGGCCAGTGGGCCTTGTGCGATATCTGATTATTTCGATATTTCGATTAATAAACGATAAATTGTGCTGAATGCGAAGCCATAAGCGCAGGTATATCAC
>CM074955.1:624397-641763 GCA_037577455.1 Pangasius macronema
ACACACTGCACCTGAGACACTGAGGATTTATTTAAAGCCAAGGATCAGCACATTAAACACTCACTCTGTGTCATTTATTACTGTTTACTGCTCTTTATAGGGTTTATTTAATGAAACATTTAGTTTAGCATTTCTCTGCACGTGCCTGAGACTTCGGAGACTCTTCGTACCGCGGTTTATGGCACTGTAATAAACGGTGGAAGAGATTTGAGCGATCTGTTTATGGCATTCTCTGCAGATGACATCGTTTCGCTGCTCATCTGATCTTTTAAATCCGAACCATCTCCAAATAACGGAATCGTTGTTTTCCATTTTACTTCTTCGGCAGTGTGGAGCTTCGCTGTCTGTCTCCGTGTTGCAGGAGGAATTGTGAGCGAGTGGGAATTGTGACTCGGCTTGATTCTGGCCCGGTTCGTGTATATACGTCCACACCAAAGTGCAGAACCCAAGCATCATCATCCACTTAAACATCAAACACCTCAAGAGCACAAGAGAAGGGGTGCCATTACTTTTGCCCCAATGAAACGGCTAGTCCTGTGTGTTTAATTTCCACGCGTTTCTCATCCGAGCAGCCGTCCTTGCATTCGCTCTGTGGCTGTGGGTTTACGTCACGTGATGTTCTGGCTCTGCGAAGTGCGGTTTATGAATTTTAAAGGATTTAAAAATAAGCGTGAGGATGTTTACGAGCAGGACGTCTCGTCTCAGGAATCGTTTTATCTTATAATGATGCAAGACGTTCAAGACGTTGTGGAGATGGATGGAGTTTAGAGCTGGACAATAAACAGCGCTGCTCGCGAGCCCGGGACTGGGTTTGGACTCCATGTAAAATGAAAAAAAGATTTTTTAAATATACGGCTTAAATATATTTATATATTTTATATCAAAGCGGTTCATTCAGAATCTGCAGTTGGATTGAATTCATAGAAAAGCCTTTGTGTGTAGTGACTGATGGGGGATTTGTGGCGCTGTGGAGAGAGAACCGCAGGAAGGAAGTCGGCTGGAATGAGGATTAAAGCTCGGTGGAAAGTGTTCTCAGGGGTCACTGCTGAACCCACCTTCCCCCCGTCGAGTTCTCGCTCTGGAGCAGGTTTACGTCACCTTTTTTTCTCTTCTCTCGGAGGAGAAGCGGATCCAGCCGGGAGCGGAGGCACTACATCATCAGGAAATCCTCTGCCTTCTCTGGGCCAATTTCTCCACGTCCTGGACTCGTAAGCAGTTTGCCAGATGTGCCAGAGCCGCGGTCTGCGGGTTTGGGAGGGAGGAACCGGAGCATGCAGTGTACGAGCGGTTATTAGAGGCCCCTCTGAGAGAGCGCACAGCTCGTACATCTGCCCAGAGGAGAAGCAGGACTTCTGAGGAACGCTGCATTAAGAGATTTGGAGGTCTGGACTTTTCCGAGCCAGACCGTACGCACGTGATTCAGACGCGTTCTTTAGTCTAAAGCGAAACCCTGTTTAAGTCAAAATTAATGTTTCAGAGCCTTTTGTGCTTCTCCTCCTTTTATACACTTTAACTTCTGGGATTAAAAATACTTGTGACTCGTCCTGCTTTTGTCCAATTAAATGCTCTCTAGAATGCCCGCCCCCGGGGGCGTGTCTTACTCTAGCAGCTCGTTAGCAGTGAACACGGTTCGTTGGTGTGTTTTTAGCGGCGTGTCTTCACACACTCCATCTGAGAATAAATGTATGGAGTTTATTCATGTGGAAGTGGGCGGGGTTTATTCATGTGGAAGTGGGCGGAGTTTGTGAGTCGGCAGTTTTTCAGAGGAATGATGTCCGATGTCGGAATGATGGAGAACGCGATTCCGTGTTTATTCTCCATCAGTAAGAGTCAGTGATATCGTTTTATCTCCCGCTCCGACGCGTCAGGCGGCGACCCTGCGGCTCTCCGTCACCATCGGCGACGCTGACGCTCGCCTTCGCCTTCGCCTCGAACACGTAACTCCAGAAACGCACAGCTCGGATTAAAGTCGTCACTCGTTATAAACTCTTCGCTGTTTGGCTAGCTCGCTGTAGGGTGTGTTTTGATTGGCCGGGGGCGTGGCATGGCGTATCTGGAACGCTATTGGCTGTAGTGTAAATCATTCAAGCGTTTCGTCACGCCTCACACTAATGTTCACAGCTTTCATTTCTTTCTGTTTGTGCTTTTTATTTCAGAACTTATTCTTCTCTCTTTTTCTTTCTTACCTTTCACTGTTTACATAATTATTATTATTTTTATTTCTTTTACTTTTCTGTTATTACTGAGCACCAGTACACCAAGACAGATTCCTTGTGCATGTAAACCCTCGGTACTTGGCCATAAAGGTGATTCTGATTCTGAAGACGTTTGGGGACTTTAAAGAGGCTCCATTAAAACCAGTCCTGGCAGAAGAACCCTGTTTTTACTCGTTTATTGATCTGTAACTCCTGTTCGGTGGAGCTCGAGTGGGTCTGAACTTGACCCGGCTAATATTTGGCTCAGAAGCGGCTGTCGTGTGGGATCATAAACACCGGAATGCAGTTTTATCGCTTGTCCCCTTCTTCATTTATCTGCCGCGTGGAGATGAGAAAAGCAGGACTCACTTCTCTTTTTAATCATCGCGATGATCTGCGCTTCACCATCCGCTCCCAGAAGTATGCCAAGTATGCGTCTGATCACTTCGTAGCATAAGAGAATTATATCAAACGTCAGTTAAGCGTCGAGGACGCGTGGTTTTGCTTTTCAGCTCGTCATCAGCCGTGATGTTTAACGGATTAATGATCCTTTGTGCTGCGGTTTCTCGCGGTCACGTTGTTATCCCGCAGTCCAAAACCTCTAATGCAAATCATACAGCCAGCAAACGGACCTACAGCATGCAGGAGACCCCAGTATCTCATGGAGTTCTGGTTGTGTTATTGTTGTTGTTGTTGTTGTTGTTGTTTTTAGATCCCAAACAGACCCATTTCCTGTGCACTTCTCAAATCTGATCGGTCCAAAGGAGTCGATTCGTTTTCTATAACATCACAGGGTTATTTATGTTTAATGCGCTCGTTCTAATACGTTATCGTTTCTATAGTAACGGCTCATTCACAAATGATAAATGATATGGTGACGTTTATGCTCTGGAAGGAGTCTCCAGTGTCAGCGCTTTGTAACAGTCAGAGGTGAAGCTGCAACTTTAAGGTGATTTTCTGACATCTTCAGGACAGAGGAGTTTACGCTGCTTCTTTGCGGTTGTGCGTGTGTGTGTGAGAGAGAGACTGTGTGTGAGCGAGAGACTGTGTGTGTCTGTGTGAGACTGTGTGTGAGCGAGAGACTGTGTGTGTGTGTGTGTGTGTGTGTGTGTGTGTGTGAGAGCAGTAATGTTTGGTTATGATGCCGTTCTCTTTGCTGCGGCTGTAGCAGAATCGGTGCTGTTCAGCGTCGCAGTAAACACACACTTTTACTGTCCTGTTGGAGCTCAAACGAAGCGGAGACGAAAGCCCGAACACGCGTACGAGAAGATTCATGCAAGGCTGCTTTCGACTAAAATAAAACTCATGACTTGGGCGGTTTCCTCGACCCTGAGTTCAGCATGACATCACCTCAAAATGGCCGCTCCCGGCACGGGCAGGAAACACAGCAGCCCCTGTTTATTTATACACGAGTTCCACTGCTGGAGCTTTGAGTATCAGATGATTTTGGTAAAATTTCTTTAAAATGATTTATATATATATATATAAATTTTCGAAAGCGGGACGAAAGAAATGAGCTGAATCTGTTACATATGGCATCGAAGCTTGAAGAAATTTCAGATTGTGTAAAACAGTTCACCGAGTTTCAGGTCTTTTATTAAACGCAGGCGAGTCAGTTTGCAGAACGAAACACCGTGAAGGCTTTTACCCGCCTTTCGTCATCGTCGTTTAGTGCTTGCTTTCGTTTTTAAATCGAAACGACGAGACGATGACGTTTTGTGCATCGAGTCAGAATTGGAAAGGGGGAAAAAATCACTCTGAATTGTAGAATAATTTATTCAGACGAGTCTATAACGACGTTGCGGTGACTCATGAGAAAGAAACTCGCAATGTTTCTTCACCTCTGCTGTCAAACCCACGAAGGTTATGAAACGCAGCCAATAAACAGCCCAGTCTTACTTCTGCTAGAGGAATTAATTAATTAGCACGGATAGTAGACCGTCTGTCTGCGACTCAATAAAATAAACACACTTACACACTGAAGCTTACACACACCAGGTGAAAGTGAAGATGCTAGCTAGGCTGCAATAAC
Organism: Pangasius macronema; assembly: GCA_037577455.1. NCBI lineage: Eukaryota > Metazoa > Chordata > Actinopteri > Siluriformes > Pangasiidae > Pangasius > Pangasius macronema. Next base: position 628,625 of record CM074955.1, read on the forward strand.
GTCTTCACGTGCAGGAGAACGTCAGCGGGGACGTTAGTAAAAGAGGATAAAGACTGAAGGCTGGAGCTGAATTTGCCCATTCGTCCGGAATTAAGTAGCGACACTCTGTAATAGGGATGCGTCGATACGGATACAGGTATCTGATATCGCGCCGAGATCATGCTCCAAAAAAAAAGAAGAAGAAAGGAAAAGCTCCGATACTATGGAATTAAATTCATACCAAAAGTATTGAACGTAACTTTTCAAGAAATGAACAAAAATGTACAATGAGAGAGAAGAAAAACTCTGAAAACAACGAACTACGGGGCAAAAATTTAACCTGGTCTTCAAATAAACAGATTTCTTTATTTTCGTTTACACTCCGCGAGTTTAGGTTTGCAGTTCTGGCACAAACCTGTCGTGTGGGCGGGGCTTAACAGGGATTTTCTCTGATTGGTTAGTGAGCTGCAAGTAGAGACTTCAGTGGCGTGAACTTTGGAGAGCGTTCTGGATGCGGTTCTCTGTGTAGTTAGTGTTTTGTACTTTTTTTTTGTAGTGGAAATTATTTAGTTACTTCGTGCTTCCAGCTCAGGGAGCTGTCGATTCGAATCTCACTAACCAATGAGAGTACATCCCTGTTAAGCCCCGCCCACACGTCAGGTTAGTGCCAGAACTGCGAGCGTAAACTCGCGGAGCGTAAACGAAACTCTGGCAGCGTTTTCATTCACCATGATTAGCGACAAGGACGTTTAGAAAACCGTTAATAAAGAGAACGCAGTTTATTTGAAGATCAGGTTAATGTTTTGCTCCCGAGTTCACTGTTTTCAGTTTCAGAAAGTTTAATCTTCTTTCTCATCGTATGTTTTTGTTCTTTTCTTGAAAAGTTGCATTCTATACTTTAATTTAATTCCGTACGATACTAGGTGACGCTGTGTGACGTAATCCTGGTGCTAATGAACAGACGACGATGATCTGGATGAATTTTACGATTAATGATCAAAGCAAAACGCAGAATGGGAAAATGTCAAGAGGAGGAACTACAGCGTCGTCTTACGATATCGTAACCTGATAAAACATCTTTACGGTGTTTGAACAGTGTGTTTAATGGAGAGTGTGAGGACTGCAAGTTAAAAATGCGCGTGAGGCGACACGAATCGTGCGAAAGGAAGATCTTCATGAGCGTGGAGAAGAGAAACAGTAGAGAGAGCAGTTCAGTTCTGCGAGCACTGAGACACGCTCTCGGGTCAGTCGTCCTCACGCTGTTTAAACTAACGAATGAGATTAAACGGATTAAACGTACTCGTACTGTGTCTGGGGGAAACGATGGCGTAAATGACACTGGAGGGCTGATTTGTCCTTCACGGTCACAGTTCAGTCGCTTTGTTAGCTGTTGGAGATAAACGTGAACGAGAGACTTGTTTAATGGCTGAAGGTTTGTATGGAAGCTGAACCGATCACACACCGAGCTGCTCGCGAGCGTTACGGCGAATTCAACCAGAAGAAGATTTAAACCGAGGAGATTCAGACTGAACATGAAACAGGACTCGGTTCTGGAAGCTTCCCAAGCAGTTGAAAGTTGTAAATCTGCTCTCAAAAGGCCGCCCACTCTTGACCGCGAGAAACGAGAGTTTTTTAAAAAAAAAAAAACGAGAGACGGATGTAAGAAATTTGGGAAAGGAGCGAGGGAGGGAGGGAGCGAGGGAGACAAGTGGAAAAACCCAGAGGTCACAAAGTCAAACCAGACATTTTCTAATTCTGACCAAACTCTCCTGTGCTTTCTGCTTCTCTCTCTCTCTCTCTCTCTCTCTCTCTCTCTCTCTCTCTCTCTGTAGCTCTCTCTAACGCATAAGACATGGATTAAATTTAAATTCTGGCTTTGAACTACAGCCAGTGAGCAATCCGAAAGAAATGGACGATTTTGTAAACAGAAACTTGCATGCTAACCACAAAGACTCCGAGACCTCCAGCTGCAGCGAGCATCAAACGAACTCGTGTGTGCAGCTGAAGAAGGGGACGCGAGTTAAAGCGGAGAATGCGGAAACTCCGCAAAACACGAACGTCGGCAGCGCTGGTGTATCACACGAGCCCCGCCCTTCCGGTAAAACCAGCCAATCGGCATGTTAACTGGGACGTTAGTAGAAAACGGCTATCGGATTCTCTCTCTAGAAAGCGACGGGGTATGTGTGCGATTTCGGCGACATTTCGACTCGGAGGTTCTCAAATTCTCTGCAGAGAAACGAGCTGCGACGCTGTAAAGAAGCGACAAACCCGAACGGTAGTCAGTGACTCCTGTGGCACACGTGGTGCGACGTTTCTCCAGTTCCCCGCTCACTGCTTTATTTCCTACCTGCAGTTGGTTCTGGGAGAAATAGAAGGAAAACATGTAAGTGTTTAAAGAATGAAAAGAATGAAGGCTGCTGGGTTTCGCTGCAGAAATAAGAAGCGAGTCGACAGTCAAAGTCTCCAGAAGAACTGCGGCTGNTCATTTCCTTATAAACCTGCACACACTGCACCTGAGACACTGAGGATTTATTTAAAGCCAAGGATCAGCACATTAAATACTCACTCTGTGTCATTTATTACTGTTTACTGCTCTTTATAGGGTTTATTTAATGTAGAAACATTTAATTTCATTTAGTGTGTTATTTAATTGGAGTTTAAATCTTTAGCGTTATAAGGCGTGTGTGTGTGTGTGTGTGTGTGTGTGTGTGTGTGTATAGCTATTTCTGTTGCTAATAATAAACCTCTGTTCAGGCCACGCCCACTGAAGAGCTTGCATGAGTAGATATGGCTGTGATTTGTGCAATAACCGAAGCATCCTGATTTCAAAAATACAGTTTTTTCTGTTATTTCATCCAAAAAGCAGATGTTACTTCCACCATTTTTGTCCAACTCCTCATCCTGTCTGTTCTTTCCTGGTTCATGAGTCTCTCCGTCTCCCAGTTAGACAGGAATCTGGTTTTCTAGGACAGAAAATAAATACCTGGGGGCGTGGCCAAGACGAGCCGTTGGCCTTGCAGTGCCGTTTCTGAAGATTATTGCTAACGGGCGTTTTAAATCACGTCATATAAAGACATGAACTCGAAGGATGTGTGAGAGAGATGGCCGTCTAACCCGAGAGACCTTATTTATTTATTTATTTATTTATTTATTTATTTATCTCCTCCCATCTCTTCGTCCTTAGAAGAAAGGGTTGTTTTTCCCGTCTGTAGATCTGCTCGTTAAAGCTTCCTTGCGTGCTCTTCATTCCTCTCTGTGTGTCCTGAAGCTCAGGCGGAGTTTATGTGAATCCGATATTCCCCTGCTCGCGCTCCTCTCTCCACGAGCCAGTCCAAGTACAATCCATTATCTTGTCCATCTTTCGTTCCGTTCTTTCAGTCTGGAATGAATTACTGCGGGGAAGTTTTAACTTTCCTCGATCATTATCACGCATCGCGGCGGCGATTTTTTTTTATTTTTTTTTTTCCCTACGCCACCACGAACGTGTCTTATTTACGACGAAGAGCCGCGTGGATCTGCCCGTGCGGCTTCCTGACGTCCGTCACGTGATTCTTTAGGCAAATGAAGCTTGATTAATTTATTCATTGATTTAATTGCCTTAATTGAGCTCAACTGATTTCATTCCTTTAGAAATTTAAAACTGTTCTCTGGAAAATCTTTCTTAAAAACAAATTTAGTGAACACACACACACACACACACGCGCGCGCACACGCACACACACACACGCACGCACTCCGGTAGTGCTATTAATAGAACCAGGAGGGAGCAGGGAATGGTGCTGGCTGCTGTTACCATGGTGACCAGGTGTATTTAGGGCAGGGGTGTGTGTGTGTGTGTGTGTGTGTGAGAGAGGTGTGATGTATTGAACTAACATTGCTGCTGCACCTGAGGATCGAAACACAGACACACACAAGTTTACACATTTCTGAGAAAGGATCCGTTTGTGCTTTCTCTTGTTTGTTTGTTTGTTTGTTTGTTTGTGTCATGCTAATTTTTCTCTGTCGTTTGTCACCAAACTCTCTTTCTCCTGAGGCTGGAAAACCTCCAAGCAGCTTCCTGTCAAATTCGATTTATTCTTTATTCTCGGTACGACGTGAGAAAATACTCACCACTCAGCGAATGTGCAAATAATATAAAGATCTAAAGTTTTTCTCTATTCAGCACTTTTTATTTTTATTAGTTTGTGCAGGAAAGAATTAAAGAGTCAAAAGAGTAAATTCAGTCAGATCCTGTAACGAATAAAAACAAGTTTGGAATTGGAAAAGGTGTTTTATTTTTTATTTATTTATTTATTTATTTATTTATTTATTTATTTATTTGAACTATTTTCATTTTATTATATTTATAATATTTGCAGCGTACGTGATCATTATGTGAAAGTTTAACGGAATAAAAATGTTTTTAGCTGTAGGGTTTTTTTATGTATTTATATAAATTATGTATTTTTAAATCTTGTTTTTAAAATTTTTTTTAAAGAAATAAATGTCTCAGGTTTTGGCATCGCGTCACGCTCAAGGCATCAATCAGTTCTCGCTCTAATTTTTATAATAATTCAAGATAAACAAATGAATTAAGTTGCTGCGCTCACGATGTTCTTTGCATTGAATTTAAGACGCTTTAAATCGAAAGGTCGCGACCTCGCGCTGCGTTGTCGAGTTTGAGTTCGTGGTCTTCAGAGGAAAAGGAACACGAAGCCGCTTTCCTCAAAACGATCAAATAAAAATAGAGAGAGTTCCTTTCGAAGTGTGCGGTTAGAAACCACAGCCATCAGACGCTGACGGACTTCCTCTTTCCTCTCGGCGCCGCTCATTTGCATACCGCAGAGAGTTACGCCGAGTCGCTACGGCAACCACGACACGTCATGTGACTTTATAAACCACACAGAGGAGATAAAATCAAAATAAGTTTACACACCCCTGTAAAAAAAAAAAATAATAATAATAAATGATGTCAGAAGTTTTTCCTCGCCCTGTGAGAAATTACAACGTATAAAAATTGGAAACATTTTAGGGAAAATTAGGAAAAATAAAAAACTTGGAATAATCTGGTTGCAAAAGTATACACACCCTTTTATAATTGGGGGCGTGGCTGTGTTCATAATGAACCAATCACATTCAATCTCGTGTTCAAACATGATTATAATACAGCTATCATCAGTGGAATGCTTCTGATTAACCCCAAATTAAAGATCAGCTGTTTCTCCTAAAGATCAGGAGTTTCTTCACATCAGCTTGGTTTCATCTGACTTCTGAAGCCATGTTCCTCAAAGAACTTGTACAAAGCCTGTAAGGTGTCAATCAGGAGAGGTGTGTACAGGTATTTCCAGAACATTAGATGGTACCATGGAACACCGTGAAGGCCATCGTCATGACAAGAAGTGGAGAGAACGGAGCACCACAGTGACCTCACCAAGAACAGGACGTTCCTGCGACATTTCTAAAAGGGGGAAAGACAAAAACTTACCAGGGAGGCTGGTGCATAGGATCCAGATCTGTTTTTAAAAGACAGTGACGCTGTCGGCCTGAAAGTCTGAGCAGTGTATTAAAAACAAAATATTAGTTTAGGGGTGTGTATACTTATGCAACCAGGTTATTGTAGCTTTTTGTTTTTTCCCTAAAAAAAGTTTGATTGTTTTTCACTTTGTGTTGTTTAACATTAAAAGGGAGAGAGAGATCTGACATGACTGATCTTCATGTCTTTCTTTTACTTCACAAACCTGCTGTTTTAACAGGGGTGTGTAAACTTTTATATCACTGCACATGTCTGGAGTGTTCAGTATCAGTGATGATGATGGAGATGAGGATGATGATGATGATGATGATGATGGAGATGATGAGGTTATTTAGTGTTAAGTGACTCTCAGCGTTACGGTGTGGAATGAGACCCGGCTCTCGGAGCCTGTTTAACCTTCCTGTGTACAAATTGTTTAGTTTCCTGTTTTAAATCAAATGTTTGTGTTCCACGTGACCTCAGAGAGAGGAAATGTGTCCTGACGTTCCAGCGGTCTGCCCTGAAAACATCACCCACAACATCCCTCTTCTTCTTGGTCTTTTTCGTTGTCTTCTTGGTCTTCTAATTCGTCTTCATCGTCTTGGTCTTCTAATTCGTCTTCATCTTCTTCTAATTCGTCTTTTTGGTCCTCTAATTCGTCTTCATCTTCTTGGTCTTCTAATTCGTCTTTTTGATCTTCTGATTCGTCTTCATTGTCTTTTTGGTTTGTTTTTTGTACTGTCTGAAAGAATCTCAAGTCTGTAATAACACACTCTCTCTCTCTGTCTCTCTCTCTCTCTCTCTGACTTACTGCTGGATTTCCTTTATGCCGCACTGCTGCTGAGTTCTGGACTCTGATTGGTCGTCAGGTGTTGATTAGTTTTCTATCCCAGCAGCTCTGACTGTAGCGCAGCTGCTAATCACAGGTTCGTTATAATTAATGCGCTCGTTCTAATACGTTACCGTTTCTATAGCAACAGCGCATTCACAGTCACGTGTACAGAAACGCTCCACTGATGATGAACAGATTTTTTTTTTTAAAATCATAGATGTGGTAAAGTTTTGTTACATGTAACGTGTATGGAAGGAGTCTCCAGTGTCAGCGCTCTGTAACAGTCAGAGGTGGAGCTGTGACTTTAAGGGTTCAGACGTCTTCAGGACAGACGAGTTTACGCTTCTTCTTTCGGTTTCTGTGTTTCGGTGTTTTATTGTTTTTCCCTGTTGCGTTCTTTTACTCTGTATTTTACAGCAGTGTGTTTTGTGTTCATTTAGTTTTTGTCATGTTGTGGTTATGTCTTGTGTTGTCTTGTTTTGTCTGGTGGGGATGTGATGCGTTGTCTTATGTCTTGTTGTCTTGTTGTGATTATTATATTGTCTTATTGCGTTATGTTCTTGTGGTGTGTTGTGTCGTTGCGGCGTTGTTGTGGTGTTGTGTTGTTGTGTTGCGGCGTTGTGTGTTGTGTTGTGTTGCGGCGTTGTTGGATTATTTCAATGTTTTCTTGTCTTTCTGTTGTCTCATTTTATCTTGTTGTCTTGGTGCTTTGTCTCATCTTTTTGTCTTTTTTTTTCTTGTCTATCTTTTGTCATGTTGTGAATTATGTTTAAAAAAAAAAAACTTTTACAACACACACACACACACACACACACACACACACACACACACACACTTTTACATGTGCTGTGTTTAATCGTGCGTCTCTCTGAGTTTCCTGCAGTGTGAGATCTTTTGTGTAACTGTGAGCAAAAGCCACAGAACCGCCCTGGAACTTCCTCTGGGCCCCAGCAGCTCTGTGTTGGGCCGTGTGTGTGTGTGTGTGTGTGTGTGTGAGAGAGTTAAAAGTGCAGAGCTCGGTTCTGATGCGTCTTTCCTTCTTTTATTGCTCGTATTCAGTCTCGTCGCGGTTCTTTTGTAACAGAAATTAACAGGAAAACGTCTTAGGTTCCAGGTTTAATGTTTATTTAGGAAAAATGCATCATGGGAGTTTTTCCTGCTGATTGCTAGCACATGTCCGACACGTTACAGCCTCTACACGGACAATTAACTCCTGAGATTTATGTTCAGAGCTCTTTCCCTAAACCCTTTATACCGAATCCATCTGTGTCTCGCCCTGCGTGCCTCTGAATCATAAACGGGATCATATCAGTCGCTGTTATTCGAGCTGCGCGTTAACAAACGTTGCCGTAACGTGGATGAAGTCAGTTACGCAGAAGAGAAATTTACATTTATGGATGTTGTCTTGTAGCGATGTTTCATGTTTAACGTTTTTTAAACCAACATCACAGACTCTGAGAAGATCATGACCTTGAAACAAGGATAATTTACGTCGTTAATTTGCTAATCAGAGCAGAAAGGGTAAATAAAATAAAAGACTCTCTCTCTCTCTCTCTCTCTCTCTCTCTCTCTCTCTCTCTCTCTCTCTCTCTCTGTAGCTAGTCTCAGGTCTAATAATTGAAATAAAACTGATGTGATTGGATAAGCCGCTACCGAAAACGTCAGTCGCTGAACTGCGAGCGGTTTGTTGTTTTTGTGAGTTGATCTTCAGTTCTGTTGCAGATCCTGAGCTCCATTTTATTTTCTGTAGAAGAGAATTTTCTGTGCTTATAAATGATCTGATTTTCTCACATTTATGTAGATCACATTTCTGTGTACTTTAGAAACGCGTTTTGTAAATAATTAAGTTAATATCTGTCACGTGTTCTTCTCTAAATAATCCAAATTCGCGTATTTGTACAGAGAACTGTTTGTGTTGACATTTCGCACACAATACTAAACCACTTTTTTTTTCTACTTCCTCTACAGGAAGTCATGGCGACTCAGCTCGTGTCCCGAGTCAGAACCGACCCGTTAGCCTGCTAGCTTTCCCGTCTCTGCGCTAATCATCGGTTCAGTCATGAACCACACGCCCAGCCCTCACATGGCCGAGGCGGCTAAATCGGGTCTGCTGTGCGGCCTGGGCGTGGGTCCGGACCGAGTGCGCTCTCCAGACAGCATGACCCATACGCCGAGCCCCACGGCGGGCACGCCCAGCGCCAGCCCTCCCCTGCTGCTGTCGCCCGGTCTGGGCTGCGACGGTATCGGTACCGGAGCGGACTGGGAGAGCCGCGAGGAGCTGCGTCTGCGCGAGCTGGAGGAAGCGCGAGCTCGCGCCGCGCAGATGGAGAAGACGATGCGCTGGTGGTCGGACTGCACGGCCAACTGGAGGGAGAAATGGAGTAAAGTGCGCGCCGAGCGGAACCGAGCACGTGACGAGGTCCGGCAGCTCCGCCAGCGCCTCGACACGCTCACCAAAGAGCTAACGGGGGCGCGGAGAGAGCGCCAGGAGCTCGCCTCCGAAAACGAGCAGCTCCAACTCGAGCTTCAGAGACACCGCGCCGATCACAGCTGTCCATCAAACGCCTCCGTCTCCTCCCCCGTATCCAACTCGTCCACCGCCGATTACGACAAACAGCACAGCCACGAGGACGAGAGCGTCGGAGAGGGACCGGGTTCTCCAGAGCCAGAACCCGTCAGAGATGTAGGAACCGAGAAACCAGAAAGGCAGAAGGTGAGTCCTCAAAATAAAATTCAGAACATTCGCCGAAAATACCTCGCTGCAGAACCGAACGTCCAGGGGGCGGAGCTTAACCTGGTCCGACTCCTCCTAGAATCCTAACCCACGAGACGCTGTACAGCTACACACTCACTCTTCCTGAAACACACCAAACTAACTCCACCTCCTGGACTTTTAGTTTGACTCCGCCCCCTCCAGTAGTAGTGCCTGGATCAGGTCCGACTCCACCCCCTGGACTTCGGGTTCTGCAGCAAGGGCTACTTTTTCACTGATGGAGTACCAAGCCTGAAATGGTTCCACTTCAAAAGTCCTGGTTCTCAGTCAGCACCAAAACATGGCGGTCTTGAATAGAGAGCCAGTGATGTCAGCGCGTTGGGGGCGGAGTCATAACTGCCACCGTTATTTACCGTGAGAGAAGCGTCGGGTTTTGGAGATGAACGGAGATTAAGTGTTGTGAACGTGGATCAGAAGGAAAGAGTTGCGTTTTTATTTATTGCTGACGATCTCTGTGTATAAACGCAGAAGGATTCGAAAAAGCAACGTTCTCAAAGCAATAAAAAAAAATCTGTTTATGTTTATATTATTATTTACACCTGATGATGTAACGAGCACAAGCGTTCGGATCGGATCGGGTCTTTTACTGAGCTTATAAGCGCTCTTGACCATGTTTTGATTTAATCGGAGTTTCGGCATGTCCTAGTTCGTGGCTTTCTTTTCCTTTTGTCCTATTATTAGAACCCGGTCTCCTCCTCCTCTTCCTCCTCCTCCTCTTCCTCCTCTTTGTCTTGGCCTCGGGGGGAAACTGCAGCAGAACGCCGATCCCTCGCTCTCCTCGTTTCCGGACACATGCTCTGATTTTTTAATGTGCTTTTAATTATCACAGAATAATTGCTGTGTGTGTGTGTGTGTGTGTGTGTGTGTGTGTGTGTGTGTGTGTGTGTGAGAGAGAGAGAGAGAGAACAGAACGTGCACTGAGGAGGTTCTCTGAAGAACTCTAACATCAGTATCAGATTTGACCTTCAGACGCTCCAACAGAAATAATTCAAAATTTTTAAGTGACCACGGTTTCTACACACACACACACCCCATGTCCTGCCCTGAATATCACCAGAGTGTGTGTGAGAGAGAGAGAGAGAGTGTGTGAGAGAGAGAGAGAGAGAGAGAGAGAGAGAGAGAGAGAGAGACTTCTCTGCTGCCCCCTGCTGGACAAACGCGTGCAGCACCGCTGTATTTCCTCCGTTGCTGTGCGCGGCGTCCCACATCCTCCTCTTCAGACTCTTCCTTTCATACTGTAGACTCCAAAAATATTGGCACCCTTCCAAAGAACTGCACTGAGTGATATTTTTGTGTTTAAATTCAAGAGTGGGGTGATGTATTATTTTTTATTTTCACACAATATAAACAGACAAACACTGATTTCAGAATGAACTACGCTGTGAAGCTTCTTCTGGAGAAAGTAACGTACGACTCCTCGGTTCTGGTCTCAGTTAGCATCAAAAACACGCCTCCTGTAGCTCCAGTGAGGTCTGGTGAAGGTCTGGTGAAGTTCAGGAACTGCTCTTTGTCTCAGGAAGAGCTTCTTTAGTTTAACCTGCTGATTAATTTTCATTATATATTTTATATTATATATGGCGTCTAATAGACAAGAAGAATCAACTGAACTGTGATCTTTGGGCAACATCAGAGTTATTTATTGTAAATATTATTATTCTAATATAATAATCTAATATTATAATATTTAAAATTATTTTTGTCAGTAATTTTTCCATTAAATAATTTTATTCTTTAAAAAAAATTCAATAGTTTTTCAGTTAAATAATTCTATTGATAAGTCTTAATATTAAAACTATTAAATGATATTTTTATAAACTAATCATTTAAAATAACTATATAATTTAAAAATAAATGTAATTAATTTACTTTCTAATAATTCTATTATTTTAAAACGAGTGTTGATTTTGGCGGTGATAAAATGGTCTTAGTGTTTTTTGTTAAAGGAAATAATAATAATAAGCTTACTGTTTATTGGGGTGCCATTATTTATGGAGTTGACGGTGTGTAATCCGTACTGTCGGAGATGAAGGTTAGATTTGGGAGAAAAGATTCTGCTTTAGAGATGTTTTTATATTATATTTATTTGATTTTTTAAAATTATATTTATTTACTTTTTTTAAAAAATATTTATAATTGCGTGTGTGTGAACAGGAAGTTGTTCTCCTGAAACTTTGCTCCTCCTTCCTGTGGAAACGATGATGATGATGATGAAATAATTCAGAGTATTTCTCCTGAGTTGTTTTTGTTGCCGCTGTAATGAAAGCCGCGGTTTGTTGTGTTTTGTTTTGTTGCGCGCCTCGTTCCCTGTGAGGTTATTTTTCTCCTGGTTGTGTCTCAGGAGCTGCAGCTGTTGGAGGCTCTGCTGAGGGCGAAAGCCGACGCTCCGGACTCGTGGGACGCTCGCAGCGTGAGCAGTCTCCGCACGGCTCTGAGCCGCCAGGACCGGAACAGGCTGCTGTGGGAGGATCTGGCAACCCCGGACGACGACTCCGGCAAGCTCAACGTCCTCCAGCTGCGTCTCGACGAGTCCCAGAAAGTCCTGCTGAAGGAGCGCGAGTGAGAAAACTGTCCTCATGGGACTCCAACACTCTTAGATCATAACACGGAGAAACCGTTCCTCTTCTTCCTCAGCGAGCTCGCAGTGACATCTTTCTACCAGAGAGGGCGACGTTCCCAGCTAGCTTATAAAAAATAACTTGTAACCGTTTTAATAGTTTTATTAGCAGTTACGTTTTAAGACGATGCTTTAATGAAGACCGCAGGAGTGCGTGTTTTTCTAACGTCGTCTTTCATATTTATCATCTTTCACTAAAGCTCTGTGAATGTTTTCGTGTCCAAAACTAGCTAAAAATGTCACCACATTTACAAAAGTTTAATTCTCTTCGTCCTCGTGTGTGTGTAGGTTGATAAACGCCGATCAGCCGTTAATTATCCAGTAAATGTTCAGAGTATTTACATTTAACCCCACCCACAAAACTCCATAAAAGGTCACGAGAGCTGAAAATGACAAAATGGCGACTAAACAGCGAAAGAGCGCAGGTAGTGCGGCGTGTGCTAAATCTTCCAATAACGCAGCTCGGCCACTGCAGTGCATCGGCTGCCACAGGCGCGCACTAACTCCTCCTCCTCATACTCCTCCTCTTATAGGGTGCCATTACTTTTGTCCTGCTTGAACGGCTAGTCTTATTTGTGTTAATTTATGGATTTGTTTTGGAATTGCTTTCTTTCATGTAAAATTTTTTTAAACGTAATCTACAGCTCTGTGTGTGTGTGTGGTTTTCAGAGATAAGCTAGCGCTCAGTAAGAACATCGAGAAGCTGGAGGCCGAGCTCAGCCAGTGGAAGCTCAAACACGAGGAACTCAACAAGACCAAACAGGAAGCTCTCAAACAGGTAAGAGACGGAGAGAGGGATGTTAAACTATTAAAAATAATCAGTGTAGAGTAATAAATAATATTTTAATGCTCAGTGTGGTCCAGGAGCATCTCCACACTTTCACTCTCATTAAAAATGTCAGAGTCTATGAATATGCATGATGAATATGCAAATTTGGAAACGCCCCCATTTCCTCCAGCTTAATGAAGAAATGTAAAGAATCAGGATCAGCTTTCAGCTTTAAACAGTTTGACCAGCAGGTGGAGCTCTGGTTCCGTTTAAAGCATCTTAGTATTACTTTTTTTTTTTTTTTTTTTTTTTTTTAATAATGAAAGAGGGAGAAGAGAGACGGGCAGAAACGTAAGTGGAGGTGTGTAATGATGGGATTGTTCACCGTTCACCAGGCAGGTTCTGTGTGTCTCCTGAAAAACTGACTTTTTAGTCGTAGTTAGAAAAGTCTGCGTTAATGTGACGTGATTATATTCAATAATTTAAAAAACATCTAAAGAATCTGAATCTCTTTCGGAATAAGAATCAGATTAACAATAAAATATGCAAAAGGCGGCTGTGTGTCAGGCTTTTCATTCTCTCTCTCTCTCTCTCTCTCTCTCTCTCTCTCTCTCTGGCGGGGGGGGGGGGGGGGGGGGGGGGGGGGGGGGGGGGGGGGGGGGGGGGGGGGGGGGGGGGGGG
>CM074955.1:653622-664964 GCA_037577455.1 Pangasius macronema
AAATTATTGATGTTACTGAGCTTCATTTTGCTTCTTTCCTTCTCTCTTCTTTCATCGTCTGTTAAAGGCCATCATGGGGTGTGTGTGTGTGTGTGTGTGTGTGTGTGTGTGTGTGTGTGTGTGAGACTGAGAACCCAATCAAGAAACCACATAATAATAATAATAATAATAATAATAATAACCCTATTAACCCTTTTTTTTTAAATTAAGCCCCACCCCTCAGGATAAGCCACACCCACTTTCCTCATTTCACACTGGTCATGTTTTGTCAGTTCTTTCGTTTGAAAGACGCACTGATGCCTTGCTTTCTGTCACAGTATTTTTTTTTAGGATTTTTTTTTTTTTTTTTAAATATAAAGTATTTTTTTGTATTTTTTAATATACAGAGGGTTTTTAGGGTTTTTGTAGAGTATTTTCAGTGTTTTTAATGAAGCGTGTATTTTCTGTATTTTAAAATGTCGAGTGTTTAGCCGTAGTTCGGTGTTTTTTCACTTTTTTAATGTTTAGTATTTTTTAACATAGTAGTTTTTTTTTGTTTTAAAATGTAAAAGTTTTTTTTAACGTGAAGTATTTCAGTGTTTGTTTTAATGTAGAATATTTTTTCTGTTTTATTTTTTTAACTTGTAATATTTTTCAGAATTGTTTTTTAAACGTAAAAAATTTTTTTTTCCAAAAAAAAATAATTTTTAATGTAGTGTATTATTGTTTTATTTTTTAAGTTTTTTTTCAGTTTCTTTTTTAATGTAGAATGTTTTTTTAACCGTAAAGTATATTTTTAACATAGTGTTTTTTTTTTTTTTTTAACAAAGAGGATTTTTTTGAACGTAGTTTTTGTTGTTGTTTTTTTTTTACTTTTTTTACGTATAGTATTTTTTTCATAGCTTTTTTTTTTTCTTGAATTTTGTTGCCGTGTAAAGAGATTTTGATTGAATCCAGGAATCTCGCAGCATTTTGTTGTTGTTGTGATTTTTTAAATGATGCTTGCTGACATGGTGAAACCTGCAGAGCGTGTGTGTGTGTGTGTGTGTGTGTGTGTGTGTGTGTGTGTGGTGAGTCATTGAGAGTGTGTGAGTCAGACTGTGTGCTGTTTTGTCGGTTGGTGCAGAGCGGATGGAGGCGTAACCACAGCGGCTCACACCATCATTTATTCATAACTGATGTTCACTGATGATGCAGGTTTTTTTGTTTTGTTTTGTTTTTTTCCCCTTCCTCCACGACTCGCTACACACACACACACACACACACACACACACCTGCACAATCTCACGGTTTTACTTCCTTTTTGGCGTGAAGAGATATTAAAATATTTTGAATGAATCTCTTCGTGTTTCCTTCCTGTCTGATTTCAGTCAGGTTACAATGCTCCGTGTGAAGAAGAAGAAGAAGAATTAGCATCAGTTCAGTTCAGTTCAGTTTTATTCGTACAGCGCTTTTAACGATGGTCGTTGTCTCAAAGCAGCTTTACAGAACATAAGAAACAGAAAAACATGCAAACAAACAAAAACATGCAAAGAGACCTAGATGAAAGACAAAATGATCCCTAGTGAGCGAGCCTGGAAGCAGGAAGTTCGTGTCTCGTGACTTTATTAAAACAGGAAGCGTTAAAGTCGCCAGTTTCGGGAAGCTCCTCAGTGAGGAACGTTGTGTTCATTTCTTTTTTTTTACGCTGTGTGTTTTATCTCGGATTAGATTTCAGTTTTTCCTCCCAGAAGTGATCCAGCTGTTTGTTTGTATTCTCATTAACAGCACGTCTGTCGGCTCGGCGGGACGCGTTTACACGCCGAGACCTTATACAGTTTATAGAGACGAGCACTTCATAACGTTTACAGGCACAACAATATCCTGCTATTAATCAGGGTTTGGCGATATGCTAATCAGTGTCGAGTCATGCTTGTGAACACCGCAATCCGATTCCCTTCCCTGGAATATTCTCGTTTTAATCAGAAATGATGCGTGTAAACGCCTTTATTCACAAAATCCACCGACAGGAGATATAAGCGCAGCTCAGGCCGCAAGGAACTGTGGGTGCTAACAGACGCTCGGCGTAACGGACGCTTCCTCGACCCTTTCCGGACCGAGGCGGTGTTTTTGATGGAGAGAAGTGATGGAGTACTAATTAAATTAGTGTGGAAAAGTAGTAATAAGTGTGTGTGTGTTTAGAGCTGTTAAGGGTTTTTCTGTCCCTTCAGAAACACCACACTTAAAACTAACACTAAACTGGATTTGGAATAAAAAGTGAAATTTTATTTATTTTTTTTTTAATCTGAACTATAACGCTTCATTCTTCAGGATTCTTGGGAAAGAGTTTAAAAATGTTCTTTCTAACAGAGAAACAATCTGTTGTAGGGTTCTGCGTCTCTAAAGGTTCCCCAGAGGGACAAACCAAGAAGCCTTAAGGGTTCGAAAAGTTTCAGAGTTTAACGTTATAAAGAAGTAAAAACAAGAAATTGGGTTTGTTTTTTGTTTTTTTTCTCTTAAGCATTAATGAACCTCATCAGTGGACTTTTCTGTAAAAGAAAAAGTATTTCTGATTTCTTTCGTTTTTACGACACTCGGTGATCTTTCAGATCTCGGATTTATTATATAATTAAAGTACACTTTTTTTTAAAAAAGGTATAAGACAAAAAATACTTTTTCACAGCACTGAACATTGTTCCAGCAAAGCGTTCACTTTCTTCCCGTCGCACGCGATTTCTGCACGAATGTTGAAACGTAAAACAATTTAGAAATTTAGATTAAAACCCTACAACAAACTGCTTCCCTTTCCGAGTAGAACCTTGTTATTTTATTTATTTGTGTGTGTGTGTGTGTGTGTGTGTGTGTGTGTGTGTATGCTGCAGGAGCTAGCAGACCTGCGTCACGTCCACACGAAGGTGAAGAAGCAGTACCAGGAGAAGACGGCGGAGCTAGCTCACGCTAACCGGCGCGTGGAGCAGCACGAAGCGGAGGTGAAGAAGTTGAGGCTGAGGGTGGAGGAGCTGAAGAAGGAGCTGGGTCAAGCCGAGGACGAGGTTAGCGTTAACCTGTTAGCGTTTAAAGGAAAACTCCGCCCGGAACGGCGTCCGCGTTAACCGCCGTGATCTTCAGCAGCATCCGGGATTTATTTTATAATAAAATTAGAAGTTTTTTCATTGACACGTTCATCTTCTTTTACTTTGGTTAGCAGTTTCCTACATTACCCACGATGCCGTGCAGTGCAGTACAGTGGGAAAGGGAGCGATGCAGCAGCGCTTTAGTGTTTTAGTCTATCCAGCTCTCACACCACCTCATCTGTACGCTCTGCTCATTAACATAATTAACGTGTTTTGGGTGGGGTTATGCAAATAAGCCACACCCACCGCTGCACAGTGACATCTCGGCACATGGCTAGAATTTTTTTTTTAACGCTACTCTGGGTAACATTGATTTATCTACACTGTGTGTGTGTGTGTGTGTGTGTGTGTGTGTGTACGTGTGTGTTTCAGCTGGATGATGCTCGTAACCAGAGCAGGAAGTTGCAGAGATCTCTGGATGAGCAAGTGGAGCAATCAGAGAACCTTCAAGTTCAGCTGGAACATCTACAGTCCAGGTCTCACACACACACACACACACACACACACACACACACACACACACGCGTCCCTGTAGCATTCTGTTTTGATCAGTGACTCAGGTTTCTTCTTTTCTTCACAGCTGACTGGGTGTTTTTGTAGTGTGTAGTGTGCACTGTTTAGTCCTTTCACTGCTCACACACACACACACACACACACACACACACTCCCTGCGTTCTGGCTCGCGCCTCCCTGCAGCCAATCCCGAGCTGCCTAACCGTGGGTTACCGTAGTAACAGGGAGACTTGACGAAGCCTGACCCCCACCATCAGGCAGAGGATTCGAGACACACACACACACACACACACACACACACACTCACACACCCTTCATTTACGTAGGCTTGAACTCTGAGATTACATTACATACACGGTTTATTCACAGAATAGAAATATTTAAAGTGTTAGCATTTTAACTACTATCAGTTAATAAAATAAACCCTACAGGACCTAAAATAAATATTATTATTATTATTATTATTATTATTATTATTATTGAAAATCAAGTCACCAAAGAGTGAGCCAGAAAGAGAGAGAGAGACAGACAGATGGTTACAGAGACAAGAGAGAGAGAGAGAGAGAGAGAGAGAGAAGGACAGGCAGACAGACAGAAGAACAGAATGAGACCGAAAGAAAGAGAGAGAAAGCCATGGAGAGAGACAGACAGAAAGAGAGATGGAGAGAGAGAAGCAGACAGATAGAGAGATGGAGAGAGAGAAGCAGACAGATAGAGAGATGGAGAGAGAGAAGCAGACAGATAGACAGAGAGAGAGAGAGAGAGAGAGCGAGGGATACGGTGAAAACGAGTGAGAGAGAGAACAGTAGGAGAGCTGGTAGGTCAGGGTTCGATGTAGTCATGGCAATGCAGTAGAGGGCGGAGCCAGTCTCGTGACAGATGGAGCATGTGTCCACAGTTGTCATGGAAACCCAGGGTGGCCTGGCAGAGGAGGATTCTGGTTGGGGTTGTCACAGTGACCGAAGAGAAGCAGGTTTTATAGGGTAATAAATGTAAAATCGAAATATCAGTGTTTGGCCATTTGGGAGCTGAAATAAAGAATCGACTCTTTTTGGTGAGCCGAGTCAAATGATCTGACTCACTGAAAAGAGATCGGATCTGAAAGAGTCGACTCTTTCAACCACCAAACTTGTGTAACTCGTGTCATAAAAATGAGAATGGATCTAATAAAATATAATGCATTAAATCTTGGACATGTAACATTATTTTTTTTTTCTCATGGCCATGAACGAAAGATTTCTAAAAATGCTAAAATATGCAGGGAATCGGAGATATCGCTGCCTGAAGACATGCGTCACTGCGAGATTAACATCTCTCTTTCCCTCTCACGCGCGCACACACACACACACACACACACACACTTCCTCTCTTTGTGTTTTCCTGTTTTTTTGCCGTCTCTTGAGTAAGCAGAACCTCACTAAGTGACCTCAATTGAAAAGCTTTTAGTGTTTTAGCGAGTAAGTGCGCTCAAAACTGCATAATGTGTAATTTAGCACCGTTTAAAGGCAGACGATTCCTGTCAGTGCTGCGGTGCTTTTTCCCAGAGAGCCTCAGATCTGTACGAAAGAAGCGTTATATAATTAATAATAAACACTGTGTGTGTGTGTGTGTGTGTGTGTGTGTGTGTGTGTGTTACTGAAAAATACTGAGTGATGTGGTGTGACGAAATGGAGTCTCTGTTTCCACCCTAAAGTTGATTATATTCCAATAAAACACGTCCCCACGTGTTTTAATATATTTAACGCTGTGGAACGTCGGTGAAACGAGTCAGTTCCTGTTGTCACTTACGTTATAGCAGCTATAAACAGTCGTTCCCTCACCAGTAGCTCTTTATTCTCTCTCTTCAAGTTAATAAGACAAAATCGCAGCTTGTTCTGCACGTTACAGAGAAACCGCAACGAAGAAGCGTAAACTCCTCTGTCCTGAAGACGTCGGAAAACTCAGTCACAGCTTCACCTCTGACTGTTACAGAGCGCTGACACTGGAGACTCCTTCCATAAATGTTAAATAAAGGTCTCCTTACAGAAAATTTTAATGAGCTCTTACTATAGAAACGGTAACATTAGAACGAGCGCATTAATATAAACCTGTGATTTGCAGCTGCGCTACAGTCAGAGCTGCTTGAAAGAATAGGTTTTATAGCCACTGCGTGGGCGTGTTTGTCGGGGTGAGTGGGCGTGTTTATCGAAGTGCAGTGGGCGTGTTTATCGGGGTGCAGTGGGCGCGTCTATTGGGGCGAGTGGGCGTGTTTATCGGGGTGCAGTGGGCGCGTCTGTCGGGGTGCAGCGGGCGTGTGTGGGCATGTTTATCTGAATGCGTGTGTGTGTGTGTGTGTGTGTGTGTGTGTGTGTGTGTCCGGCAGGCAGGTATTGTTTGCTGAAGCATCTCTGGAGGATTAGGACGTCTCGTCTGCACAAAGTAGAACAGAGACACAGCGGGGAGTGTGTGTGAGTGTGTGTGAGTGTGTGTGAGTGTGTGTGAGAGTGTGCGTGCATTTAGTGAATTCAGCATGCTGTCTTTTACCTCCTGTTTTATTTTCGTCCACTAATGCACAGATTTCAGACCAACTGCAAAAAGACAGATTGCATTGTAAATGTAAATTAAAGTCGAATCATCATTAAACACGCCCCAGTTCTCCTGACTCTCACACTAAACACGCCCCGGTTCTCCTGGCTCGCACACACTAAACACACCCCGGTTCTCCTGACTCTCACACACTAAACACACCCCGGTTCTCCTGACTCTCGCACTAAACACACCCCGGTTCTCCTGACTCTCGCACTAAACACGCCCCGGTTCTCCTGACTCGCACACTAAACACGCCCCGGTTCTCCTGACTCGCACACTAAACACGCCCCGGTTCTCCTGACTCGCACACACTAAACACGCCCCGGTTCTCCTGACTCGCACACACTAAACACGCCCCGGTTCTCCTGACTCTCACACTAAACACGCCCCGGTTCTCCTGACTCGCACACACTAAACACGCCCCGGTTCTCCTGACTCGCACACTAAACACGCCCCGGTTCTCCTGACTCTCACACTAATAAATCACCCTGTGGATATTTTATCTATTTATAGTGGCTCACTGCGGCTCGGAGAACTCTCTGTGGTGAGGACGGAAGCTCAGGAAGCTGAGATTAAAACGTCTCTTTATGGTTTCTGCTTTGTTTTTTTTTTGTTTTGTTTTTTTTTACCAACTCAGGGTTTGTTGACTAGCGCGCTAGCAGTGTTGTGAGGAATTCAAGACCTAAAATGATTGAACTTCTAGCAGATTTATTGATGCTCCTTTTCTTTAAACTCAGTCACATGGCAGGTTTTGATCTTTAACGTCGGCGTGTGTTAACGTAACCTTCCAGAACCTTCCCAGGAACTAACAGAAGAATTCCAGATCAGACGTTTTCCCCTCTTGATGATTTATTTTTTTTTTGTCGTTCTCTGATAGGCTGAGGCGTCAGCAGAACCCGGGTCTATTTGGGAAGATGAGAACGTCATCGTCCTCGTCGCGGTTCTGCCCTGATGACCCCGAGCGCCCGGTCAGCGACCCTGACGAAGAGGAGGAAGAGCTGCAGATTCAAATCCCATGAACACATCCCATAATATCCAAACTGTGACCTTTAACCTGTCCGGCTCATACAGGACACAGGGCAGGTTCTGATGTGGAACCGTGTCTCTGAGACACAGGGACGGTTCCTCTGTGGTTCCTGTGCAGAAAGCAGCAGAGGAACTGAAGGTGGAAGTGACATCAGCGTCAAACACATTTCACTCGCATCTTCTTCTATTATTGCTTTTTCCACCGGACAGTACTGTACGCTACGCTACGCTACCTGTGAGAGTAGGTGGAGCTTGGGGGTGGTGACATCATTTCCTGGTGTCTTCAGAGGCTGAATGGCTTTTATTGTATAATCTCAAGAGACATAAATCTCAACCGATTATTGATTCTGTTTAGATTATCAGACATGGTGATTATCAGATGGTGTTTGACCAATCAGCACTCTCCACCGTTTCTAGCTCCACCCACAAATTTACCGTACCATAACGTCCTGTACTGTCCCAGCGTAAAAGCGTTATAATCACGCGCCTCTTCCACTTCCTTTACGACTTTTCTATTCCGCTACGGCGTTTATATTCCTTCGTACAGAATGCAGTGTCGTGTCGTCGGTTCTCGCTCGGTCTCCTCCGTGTGCCGTGTAAACGTTCTCTCCAGCTTCACGCTCATCTCCGTCGTGTTTGTTTGGCTGTGTGTGTGTTTCGTCTGCGCTTGGATTGTAGGAGAGAGGGGGATCATGGGTACTGAAACGCTCTGTTTCGGTGCTGGAGTTCTGACGCACCTAGCTTACCCGTGGGATTTGGGGCGTGTCCCAAGTCGTCTGTAGCGCCAGTAGGTGATGGAAGAGAAAGCAAAGCGCTCTGATTGGCTGTTCAGGTCATGAATATATATATATATATTAGTCCTGATTTTGCATTAATTACAAATTATGAATTGTGAAATTCTTTCCTCTGTAATTCGTGTGTATGCTGTAGTGTCGTTTTCGATCAGCGCGTCAGCCTTCTTGCGAAATGTAATCCACTGTGGATGCTCTTGGCTCCGCCCCTTTTTCTGCGAAGAACGAGCTGCATGTTGAGTGTGTTAAGTGCGTAAGAGTTCATCATCTCCGTGTGATCACGTCATAAAATTATGCGAAGTCCACCATAAGTCCGCCGTGTGACTCTGGTTCGTTTTTTTTATTATTTCTTCTCCTGTTATAAAGCCAGTCTGTCGCCCCCTGCTGGTGACGTTGCCTTCACGTACGTACGGCGTGTTTTTTTACACGTGATGTGAGACGGTGAGGTGATCAGCACTCCGCCCCGGTCGGTGTTCAGTCTGTAACGCCGAGCCGCAGTCCGTCCCGACTTTACTGTTTAAGCAATAAAAACGATTCGCCTCCTGGACAAACATCAGCAACCAACAATGAGGACCAATACAGACTTCTGTTCTTCTCCTTCTTCTCCTTCAGCGGGACATTTTTACTCGTCGTTCTGACAAATATTTATATTTTTTGTTACGTAAATTGTTCTGTATTACAGGTTTTTGTATTTAGCATTATAAATGTTAAGTGTATAAACACAGCGTGTGTGTGTTTTATTGAGACTGAACTGTGTGGGTGTGTGAGAGAGAGAGAGAGAGAGAGTGTGTGTGAGAGAGAGAGAGAGAGTGTGTGTGTGTGTGTGTGAGAGAGAGAGTGTGTGAGACTGTGAGAGAGAGACTGTGTGTGTTTGTGAGAGAGACTGTGTGAGAGTGTGTGTGTGTGTGAGAGAGAGAGAGACTGTGTGTGTGTGTGTGTGTGAGAGAGAGAGAGAGACTGTGTGTGTGTGTGTGTGTGTGTGTGTGTGTGTGAGAGAGAGAGAGAGACTGACTGTGTGTGTGTGTGTGAGAGAGAGAGAGAGAGAGACTGTGTGTGTGTGTGTGTGTGTGTGTGTGTGTGTGTGTGTGTGTGTGTGTGTGAGAGAGACAGAGAGAGAGAGACTGTGTGTGTGTGTGTGTGTGTAAACAGACAGATAAAGGTGGTTTGTTGTTTTGTTTTTAGGAGAATTTCCTTCTTTCTCTCTGTTTAAACTTTTTCTGTATTTAAATCATTTTAAAACCTCTACATATTTTAATATTATTACTAAATGCCTGGTTATGAATTATGGCCAGTTATTAAACCATAAAAACCTGAATAACTGTTAACAGCTAATAATCATAAACTCTCATGATGGTTGTTATTATTAAACTATTTCTCTCACTTTTTAAATATTAATAGAACATAAATCATTATTGTTATGACTGAACTTTATAACGTCGCTGTTATTGTTGTAAATGTTTATCAGCGTTTATCAGCTCGTGAGACACGAAACTGCGGGACGCTAAAACGTGAAGTCGCAGCAGAGCGCACAATTATACTTACAGTTTACACTAGAGTATTTTGAGTCTAACGCTGAACCATCATGGGTTGTTTGTTTGTTTGTTTATTTATTTATTTATTTTTGGCTGACTCAGGTGTGTTAAACGCCTCACGCTGTTCAGCGCTGGACTCCTGCAGCACGCCGCTTTAACACACCTGCAGTAAACGCTCCATCAACGCCAGGCCTGCACGCTCGCTCGCTTCCCCCCGCCTGGTTTACGTCTCGTGTGTGTGTGTGTGTGTGTGTGTGTGTGTGTGTGTGTGTGTGTGTGTTAATGAGCTGTGTTGGAGTGGTGGACGTGAGCGAGCAGCGTTCACATTTCAGACCCAGCAGGAGACGTGGACATGCTGAGAGCTGTAGAGTTCTGCAGAACATCAGACAAAACTCTCGTTACAATCTGCTGCCTTTTGGTTCTCAGCTTTAAACTTTTTTTTTCTACACACACACACACACCAGATAAAGTGAGAGATTAAAGTTACAAAATGCTGGAATCTAATTTTAAATCAGTGTTGGAATGTCAGTACGTCATAACACACACACACACACACACACACACACACCCTTAACGAGGTATGATATCTTAAAGACATCTCTCTCTCTCTCTCTCTCTCTCTCTCTCTCTCTCTCTCTCTCTCTCTCTCTCTCTCTCTCTCTCTCTGTGTATACAATAAGTTGCCGTTCCTAAATACCTCGTTTGCAGCTACGCATCTTTTAGCACCTACAGTTCCTTGCGACCTGCCCTGCGCTGTTATCTCCTTTCATTGGATTTTCTGAATAAGGTGTTTACATGCAACAGGTTTTCCGATTAAAACAGGAATGTTCCAGGGATGGGAATGGGAATTTGAGGAATCAGAATATTGTCTGGATCTGAATCGGATTGCAGAGTTTACCTGCATGACTCGATACTAATTAGAATATCGCTAATTTCTGATTAATATCGGAATATTGATGTGCACGTAAACGTAGCCAGTGACTCGGGTTTTGTTTTGACTCGTTTCTCCGTCTTTAAAGTCGGCGCCGTGATCATCTGAGCGGCTCGCACTGAGCTCTAACTGCACTGCCTACGTTCACTCACCAAAGACACCGGCGTCTCTCTGCTGCTTTATTTCTCTTCCTAACGTCTGCGTGCACACTGAACGATAACGAGATCGTATCTGACAGGAGAAGATGAAACCACACAAGTTCTTCTTCCATTTCTGCAGGAACTGACTGCAGGTAGGAACTAAAGCTTTGAGCGGGGAACCGAAGAAACGTCGGACCGCGTGCAAGACGCGATTCCTCCCAGCACTCGTTCGAGTCGATCGTTTGGATTTGTCGCTTTAGCATGTCGCAGCTATTTGAGAAAATCTTCATACAGGCGTCACTCTCACTGAAATCACCAGTCCATCTTGAACGTTCTACACACGCCCTGAACCTGTTCCTGCCTCTTTAACCGCCTCCGACTGTCCAGATCAGACTTTTCCCAAACCAGGACCTCGCTCACGGTCTGCAGGTCATATTTACCTGATCTGTATTTTTATTTAATCTGTTATCATGATTATTGTAATTTAATCTTAATACTGTATTAAACTGAGACATTTCACACAAATACACACAAAAAAGGCCCATTTTAAGGAAAAGGGTTGCCAGGTTTCAGCCCTGAGAAACCCCTAAAGCCAGCCAAGATGCATTTCCCTAATCCCTTTAATCCCTCATTCCCATAATAATTTTTTTTTACTCTTTTAGCAATCTTAGCTATATACACTATATTACCAAAAGTATTCACTCACCTGCCTTGACTCACATATGAACTTAAGTGCCATCCCATTCCTA
>CM074955.1:683146-695980 GCA_037577455.1 Pangasius macronema
GACGAGTACAGGATGAGTCATCAAAAATGTTACCTGGTTTCCTGGAAGTGCCAAGCTATAAAATTAAATCTCAAATAAACACAAAGCTCTGAAACACTGATTTTTTTTATTTCAGAGTCACTTTAAGTTTTTTTTATTCCTTTTAATATAAAGAAGACACATATAGACCAAATCTATAGATAGTGATGGAAGCTTAACTGGGCGTTCCGCATACGTGCTAAAACCTCTGAGTCTCTATCATATCAAATTCTCCACAGTCATATAATAAAACCCACGAATGCATAAACACCCGTCTCTCCGTGACATTATTCCTCCTTCGGCTCGATTTCAGGAAAGCAGCGGAGAAAGAAACCCCTCTGTGCTGCAGCTTGATGAAATTACCGTGGTGTTGCCGCAGTACCATGAGCTGAATAGCGAGTTTTGTTCCTTTGCTGAAGATTGAATAAAAATTTCTTATGTGAAAATCGCTTCCTTACTGAGACGCTGCCTTTAAATGAGGTCGCAAACTGCACGCTTAGAAAGTGGAAAGAGAAAAGAAAAGAAAACGTGTTTGTTGTCTATATAAGTAAAGGAGTTTATAAGGAAACATCGGTGTGTCCCGTAGCAAGACAACGGTCCAAAATTAAGAGGAAAATAAGAAAAAAGGAAACCAAAAGCAGAGCAGAGTGAAAGAAGTTAAAGAGCAGTTTTCATTCAGAAAGAGGGATGATAACAACAATCAAAAGCTTCACGTGTGTGTGTGTGTGTGTGTGTGTGTGTGTGTGTGTATGTGTGTCTTGTTGAGGAGTTTTGACTTTGTAGGGACATTTGGCTGGTCACCATGAAGAAAACTGCCGATAGGCCGATAGATAGATAGATAGATAGATAGATAGATAGATAGATAGATAGATAGATAGATAGAAACTAAAAGAGCTGAAAGGTTTCATTTTGGTTTCTGAGGTTAAGGTTACGATTAGATTTAGGTGTAGCGTAGTGTTAATTAGCTGCATTGATAATTGTCAATGGGAGGTCCTCACAAGGCGTGTGTGTGTGTGTGTGTGTGTGTGTGTGTGTGTGTGTGTGTGTCATTGCTTGCCCTCGTGTCTCTTGTCCCTCGCTGTGTCCCTGTCAGCGTTATCACACACAGCACAGCTCCAATCTCCCTCCAGAGAAATTCCTCCTCACTGCTTCACTCTCCTCCTTCTCCGTCTTCTCTCTTTCATCCTACAGCACCTCCATTTCCATCCATCCATCCATCCATCCATCCATCCATCCATCTATCCATCTTCCACTATTTGATATAATATATCTGTTGATAAATACTGGCTGAGACGGGTTTCGTCTTGGACGCCACGTCGCCTCAGACCGCTGCCATCATCACAGCCGGAGATGCTCACTGTCTTATTCTGTATCCTTCTTTTTATTTATCTTTTAAAAATAAAACTCATCGCACAATTCTGACCTCCAGATAAATGCACTGATTAATCTACTTCCCACCTTTTCATCACGGCAGGCCGCTGGGTTATAACGCTGATTATTTCATTAAATAAATACGTTTAAAGAAACACATTTAGGATTATGTAAGTAATAATCACTGTGTGTTGCTCAATGGCTGTTCATGTTAACAGTGAAGCTGATTATTTTCCTATAACATCATGCCATGAAGTGTTTTATTCCTCATATACCACAGCAAGTTGCTAACACATTTTATCTATTTATAGCTACATTTAATGTTAGTTCGAGTCAGTTCCTGTTGTCGCTTACGTTATAGCAGCTATAAACCGTCGTTCCCTCACCAGCCGCTCTTTATTCTCTCACTTCACGTTAACAGAAACCACGAAGAAGCGTAAACTCCTCTGTCCTGAAGATATCAGAACATTAAAAGTTACAGCTTTACCCCTGACAGCTACAAAGCGCTGACACTGGAGACTCCTTCCATCAAAGTCAAATGTAAAACATATCGTTAATCAATTACACACTTTTTCTATATTCATCCGTTTATTATCAGTGGAGCGTCTGCTGTACGAGTCCCTGTGAATGCGCTGTTACTATGGAAACGATAACGTATTAGACCGAGCGCGTTAATGTATATAAACCTGTCACTACTGTCAGAGCTGCTGTTATAGGAAATTAATCAACACCTTCTGACCAGTGCAGCTGCAAACCCAGTGTCACCACTTTTGTTGTTGTTGTTGTTGTTGTTGTTGTTGTTGTTGTTGTTGTTGTTGTGTGAACCTTCTTCCTTCTTGTAAGGCAGGTTTGAGGATTTAAAACTCACCTTCCCGTTGGCATTTTCCCAACAGATCGTCCAACGTTCATCTCATTCAGGAGATGACTGATGATGCGTCCCGGCTGTGACGGATGAGGAGGACGTGGCCTCGCTTGCTCCAGTTGTACCGGACCAGAAAACTTCTAGCATCAGCATTAGCAAAGTCAGCTTAATGCTCTGATGATCCATCATTCCCACCGGAGCTCATCGCCTCCTCACGGCTTCGTACGCCACCGAAAATCTGCATCCGCCGTTTCAGCCAGCTCCGAGCTTTCCCCTTCTGCTTTAACGCCATCCATCAGAGTGTCGTCTGATCTCACGCTTCAATAGGAGAGATTAGACATGAGGAAAATCTGATCTTTCGTACAAAGCAGTTAACGTGCTCGATATCACACGTGTGCTTGCGTTTAAACAGGGAGCTAGAAACAGTGCAGAGACTTCAGCACACTGACAAAATCATTAAATAAAAAAATTTAATAAATACATCTGTGATTTTTTACACAAAAAACAAATGATTAGAATGACTGAAATGCTACTTACTTAAAAGTTGACATGTTTTAATTAAGTACATTTAAACGCCGATTTTGGGTTTCACATGTAAAATGACTGAAGTGACTTTATTTATGTTAATACTTGAACCAACCGCATACTAATGAGGGGGCGTGGCTTTTGAGCCGCATTTGCATATAACTTTAAACTCATTTCATATGAAGCGTTATGGATGGGTTGTTTTCAGTGTTTTCAGTGTTTCTTGTTTTGTGTGTGTGTGTGTGTGTGTGTGTGTGTGTGTGTGTGTGTGTGTGTGGAAATTGTTAACACTCCTCTTCTTGAGTAAATTTCACTCCAGTATTTTTTTCCAGTGTAGTAAATATTCGAGATATTCAACATTTCATTTCTTCTAAACCTTCAGCTTATTTGAACTGATTGTAAAACTCTTATTTATGTATCTAAAACTCTTTCTGCTTTTGCTCCACAGTACGTTATTGACCTTCTTCACCTTCAACGCTCGTGAGATCTCGTAATCCACCTCTTCTCTCTGTCCCACGTTAAGACAAAAGGTGATTTTTCTTTCTCAGTCCTAAACTCAGGAGCAGTCTCCTCTTTCCGCTCCGTCTCTAGCCATTTTTAATCTTCTCTTAAAACATATTTTTAGTCTTTGTCTTTAGTCTTATGCTGTTTAACGTGATGCTAAATGATGTTATGTTCAGCACTTTGGATCAGCTACTGTTGTATTTTAACATGCTTTATGAATAAACTTTGACTTTAATAAATGATTTTAATAGGCTGTTTACAGTGCTGGTGCAGTGTTACATCATCATCATCATCATCATCATCATCATCATTATTATTATTATTATTATTATTATTATAAGAAGAAGTAGAAGTAGAAGAAGAGAGGGCTTTATTGGAATTTGATTTGGTAAGTGAAGCTTTCAGTACATACACAAATATGACAGTCAGACATAATAAAAATAAAATTAAGATGAAGCATTAAAAAAAATCTCTTCTTACAAATGGTCTATAATAATCTCTAATAAGAATATAACGATAAGAATATCTGGGTATGACTGGGAAGTGTTTGGGTTGCCGTGAATTCGTTTTGTGAGATGGATGAGGCACTACAGAGCAGGAGGAGGCGTTTCTCGGTGCGCTGTGTTGTCGGGACATTACGGTAAAGCCAGGAGCCGCTGTGTGCGCTTCAGTCCAGTTTCTGTTCCTGCATCTGAAGAGGAGCTTCATTCCTCTGCGCGCCGTGTGGATTACTGAACCTGCCTCAGACACAGCTGCACACTTTCCACAGCTTTACTCCTCCCTGCTGTGTCTGATCGCTTTGCTTCCTGAGGCTCTGAAAAAGATCTTCTGGTTTTATCAGAGCGTCTCCTCGGCGCATCTCCGCACCTTCATCTCCATCATCACCACCATCATCATCATCATCATCACCATCATCATCATCAAGGTAAGACATTTTACTAATCCTCCTACACACACACAGTTTAATGAGGAAGATCTGACAACAGGAGCTTGTCTGGTTTCACTCCAGTGTGTGTGTGTGTGTGTGTGTGTGTGTGTGTGTGTGTGGATATGTACGTTATAAGCGCTGATGCCTGTGCACGCATGAACACAACTGACTATGAAGCTGAACATGATTTGGTGTCCTGTTCTGAACCACATTTGGTGTGTTTTCTGCTCGACGTCATCAGACCAGGCCAGGTAGCTTTAACCCTCTGACAGGTAGGCGAGCTGTGCACACCTGACCGCGTGCACGCGCACGAGGAACCTCTGGGTTTTTTTTTGTTTGTTTGTTTGTTTGTTTTTGCATATTCGCTTATTTATGCTTTAAAAAAAAAAAAGAAAAAAAAAAAAAAGAGGAAAAAAGTTCCCTAGCTGACACGTCATACCGATGCATGACGTAATGACGTAAAATAGTGCGTCAGGATATTTTTATTTTTCTGTTTTGTAACGAAAACTAAAGTCAGTTTTGTTTAATGATTCAAATGATTCTTTTTCGTCATTTATGTATGATTTCGTAAAACATAATGTACAGACATTTCTTTCAGATGATGTAATGATTTCCTGTATTTCTATTGGTTATTGAGAAGACGTTTGTGTTACGTCATATTACGCCGTTAAAAGAGGAACAGTGACCTCATTTCACTTCCTGAAGCTTAACGTGCTTTTATTCAAACATCTTGACTAAATTTGCCACATTTTGGATAGAAAACTGCGCCATACGTGTGAATATCGCTCTTTACTAACTGCATGAAACAACAGTTATTTGATTATATGCAAATGAGCACACACGGAATGACGTACTGCTTCATTTGCATATTTGAATATATTAAATTTGAACAGAAGAACTGCTGTGAGTAAAGTAAAAAATGCTAATGCTAATAATAATAATAAAGAGGCGTATTAGGGTGTGGTAGCAGGCTTTAAGCTCACGTCTGCCCTTTTCACCCCAGCTGTCCCGAGCTCTGTGTCTCTGACGTGAAAAGATCTTTTAGTGTCTAATAAACGAGGGGATGAGAAACGGTCTGCTTTTATCTGTCTATAAACTGCTTCGTTAAGTGGCTAATAAATGAAGCTAATGGCTTTTCTTTGTCAGATACTATACAACTAAACCTTCTGTAATATAACATAAGAGCAGAACGCATACGATGGAGGAAGGAGTAGTAAAGGTCCGAGTCCAGGCCTCAGCCTCAGCCTCAGCCTCTGCCTCTGCCTCCGCCTCAGCCTCAGCCTCTGCCTCCGCCTCTGTCTCCGCCTCAGCCTCCGCCTCAGCCTCAGCCTCCGCCTCAGCCTCTGCCTCAGCCTCAGCCTCAGCCTCCGCCTCCGCCTCCGCCTCAGCCTCAGCCTCCGCCTCAGCCTCAGCCTCTGCCTCAGCCTCAGCCTCAGCCTCAGCCTCAGCCTCAGCCCGTTCCTGCGAGAGACGGAGAGCGTTAAATAAAAGCGTTCGCACTTATTTATCTTTGCTTTGCTTTATTTATTTTTTTTTTAACCACATCTTAGCAGGATTTTTTGCCCAGTTCTTGTTGTCCAGGGTGAAGAGTACTGAGGAAAGAAAAAAAAAAACTCTGATATGAACAACAGTCGCTGAAATTTGTGATCTATCCCTCTCTTTTCCCCTCCCTTTTTATTCCCTCTCTTTTCCCCTCATTCATTGCCTGGTGTAATGGTATATAATGAACGGTCTGGCTCTTTTTCCCCTCGTCTTCCTCGTCTACTCAGCGTATTCTTGTCTGTCCGACAACTCGTCCTCTGTCTTGCCGTCTGCGTGATGGATTCCGTCTCTGTATGCGGCGTCGCTCCGAATTCAGTGAGGGCAGAAACGCACACGTCTGGTTGCTAGGAGGCGTAATGGGAAAAACGAATAAACAATGCGACGACATTCAGTGAAAAAAGAAGGAGTAAATGTGCAGCATGTTGATGTTGATGTTGGTGTGTGTGTGTGTGTGTGTGTGTGTGTGTGTGTGTGTGTGTGTGTGTGTGTGTGTGAGTGGTTGTATCCTGTTTGATATACGGCCCTGGCTGAGGGAATAAATGAAGCACGGCTGAAGCACGTCCTCGGCGTGGGGGGGTGGAGGATGGAGGATGGAGGATGGAGGATGAATGCAGTTTAGTGACAGCTTTTAGACATGCTCGCTCGTGCAGTGCTCCAGGAGAGACGTGCAAGGCTCGGTGCATGCACAGTAAGCTGGAAGTGTGCTTAATGAGAGTGAGACAGGGAGACAGTGAGACGGAAAGAGTGACACATCGAGGCGAACGAGTGCACACACGAATGAAGCTAGATGAGTTGTTCATCAAAATAATCCTGTATCATTTCCTGCAATTATACATCCGACTGCATTGTCTTTATTTCCCCTGCTGTCTGTTCTGCTTTGATTCAGGGCTATGAAATGATTATCTCTCTCTCTCTTTCTCTCTCTGTGTGTGTGTGTGTGTGTGTGTGTGTGTGTGTGTGTGTGTGTGTGCGTGCATGGTGGATGAACAGCCAAGTGTAGTGTGGTATGGGAGTAGGCTGAAGCTGCTTAGCTGGCTCATACTGAGATACATAATAAAAGATACACAAGAAAGACAAAAGGCAGAGAGAGAGAGAGAGAGAGAGAGAGAGAGAGAGAGATGAACAGTCTGTAATTAGCACCCGCGACTGAATGCTACATTCCACCTCCGTAAATTACAGACTGGTTTGCCGATATGGCGTCTAGCAAACCTGAGTGAGTTTATCCAGAGCTCTGTCTGTCTCTCTCTCTCTCTCTCTCTCTCAGTTTCTGTCTCTGTTACTCTCTCACAGTCTCTGTCTTTCTTTGTCTTTCTTTCTGTATGTCTGTCTCTGTCTCTATCTCTGTCTTTCTCTCACTGTGTCCCTCTATTTGTCCGTATTTCTGTGTCTGTCTCTCTTTTTCTGTATTCTTGTATGGCTGATTCACTCTCAGTCTGTCTCTCTCTCTCTCTTTCTCTCTCTCCCTATCTCTATCGCTCCTTGAGTCCACACTAACACAAGTAGTTTTCTTTTATACGCACTTGACTCCTGTTTTCATTCCATTCTCCAAAAATAAAACCGGCAGCGACGGTTGAGCTGGACACATCGCTGTGTCTGACCCCTGACCTTTACGCCATTTCCTCCATTATTTGCTTTTCTTTTGACCACATGAATGAGGAAGATGATTTCTTACCTGCCACAGGTATAGCAGCCAGACATTATTGTTACAATACAGGAAACAACTGCATTTTTCAGATTGATAAACTTTCCGGAGGGGAATGAACCGGATGCGCTTCAGCGGCTGAGCGTAGCACTTTAGCGTGGAAAGGAAGAACAACACGGACGAGAAAAGATGCGTTTTTATATTTACCCGTGTCTTAAACCACTGAAAATAATCAACATAACACATGTTTTCTGTTTTTTAATTCACAAGAAATGACAAAAATGTTCTTGCAAATATATAATTCCAAATTATATATTTTCCTCATTTTTTAGGTTTTATTTTTTTAACGTTCTGAAGCGTCGTCTTTGCAGTGTTCACCTTTTATTAAACACCACAGCTTGACTCCATACTCGACGTCTTCACCATGCATCAGTCTCTCCTGCTCGAGGCCTCCATTGATTTGTTTTGGTTCCAGTTCCTCCACACACACACACACACACACACACACACACGCACACACACGCACACGCACACACGCACACACGCACACAAAAACGTGCACACGCACACATACACAAGATATAAGATATCCAGCCCCCTTACAGCTCCATGTCAGCTGTGTGTGTGCATGTGTGTGCTTTTGTATTGACTGAAACCAACCAATTTTGTGCGTGTGTGTGTGTGTGTGTCTGCATGTGCGTGTGTGCGTGTGCGTGTGCGTGTGCGTGTGTGTGTGCGTGTGTGTGTGTGTGTGTGTGTGTCAGAGTGCACAGGACTAAGTAGGGAACATCATCTCCTCCGGTGGTCCTCAAATCTTGCCTTAGCAGTAGTGAGTCGGTTTCACACCTCGGAAATCTCAACACAGGGAAGTGTACTGGAAACATTATCAGGAAATGAGTTGGAAAGTGTATTAGGAAGTATTTCAGGAAGTATATCAGTGTATTGGGAAGTCTATCAGGATGTGTATTGGGAAGTCTATCAGGATGTGTATTGGGAAGTCTTTCAGGAAGTATATTGGGAAGTATATCAAGAAGTGTATTGGGAAGTCTATCAGGACGTGTATTGGAAAGTCTTTCAGGAAGTATATTGGGAAGTCTATCAGGACGTGTATTGGGAAGTCTATCAGGACATGTATTGGAAAGTCTATCAGGACGTGTATTGGGAAGTCTTTCAGGAAGTATATTGGGAAGTCTATCAGGATGTGTATTGGGAAGTCTATCAGGAAGTGTATTGGGAAGGCTACCAGGAAGTGTATTGGGAAGTCTATCAGGACATGTATTGGGAAGTGTATTGGGAAGTCTTTCAGGAAGTGTATTGGGAAGTATATCAAGAAGTGTATTGGGAACTCTATCAGGACGTGTATTGGGAAGTCTATCAGGAAGTGTATTGGGAAGTCTTTCAGGAAGTGTATTGGGAAGTCTATCAGGACGTGTATTGGGAAGTCTTTCAGGAAGTGTATTGGGAAGTCTATCAGGATGTGTATTGGGAAGTGTATTGGGAAGTCTTTCAGGAAGTGTATTGGGAAGTATATCAGTGTATTGGGAAGTCTATCAGGAAGTGTATTGGGAAGTCTTTCAGGAAGTGTATTGGGAAGTCTATCAGGAAGTGTATTGAGAAGTCTATCAGGATGTGTATTGGGAAGTGTATCAGGAAGTGTGTTGAGAAGTCTATCAGGATGTGTATTGGGAAGTGTATTGGGAAGTATATCAGGAAGTATATGAGGAAGTGTATTTGGAAGTCTATCAGGATGCGTATTGGGAAGTATATCAGGAAGTGTATTGAGAAGTCTATCAGGATGTGTATTGGGAAGTGTATTGGGAAGTATATCAGGAAGTGTATTTGGAAGTCTATCAGGATGCGTATTGGGAAGTATATCAGGAAGTGTATTGGGATGTCTATCAGAAAGTGTATTTGGAAGTCTATCAGGAAGTCTATTGAGACTAAGTGTATTGAGAAGTCTGTCAGGAAGTCTATCAGGAAGTGTATTGAGAAGTCTATCAGGAAGTGTATTGAGAAGTATATCAGGAAGTGTATTTGGAAGTCTATCAGGATGTGTATTGGGAAGTCTATCAGGAAGTGTATTGGGAAGTCTATCAGGAAGTGTATTTGGAAGTCTATCAGGACATGTATTGGGAAGTGTATTGGGAAGTATATCAAGAAGTGTATTGGGAAGTCTATCAGGATGTGTATTGGGAAGTGTATTGGGAAGTATATCAGGAAGTGTATTTGGAAGTATATCAGGATGCGTATTGGGAAGTATATCAGGAAGTGTATTGGGAAGTATATCAGGAAGTGTATTTGGAAGTCTATCGGGACGTGTATTGGGAAGTGTATTGGGAAGTCTGTCAGGAAGTGTATTGGGAAGTGTATCAGGAGCTATATAAAGATTATTTTGGAAAGCATATCAGGAAGTGCTGTCTCTTAAAGGACTATGTATATAATCACCTAGTCCTTATTATGACCCTTTATACAACCCTTCACAGAGACCTTCAGTATTAGGAAGTGTGTCAGCTAGCACTGGATTTGGGATGAGACCGGACCCAGAACCAAGCTAAACGGAGTGGTATGAATTTGTATAATGTCGTTTTATTTCTGCGGTTTAATGTTGAAATAGTTTCAGCTTTAGACGTTCTGCTCACAGACCATCTGCTGTGTGTTTGTATACTTTTCCTTCAAACCACCAGAGAACACACAGTGCTAAACACCAGGACGTAATGGTTCTGAGGGCGCTGTGAAGCGGCCGAGTCGACGTGTGGCATTATACAGAAAACAAATAAATAAAAAACAGCAGCGGCGGCGGCGAGAGAGGCACGACAAGCGGCAGAGACAGATGCTGCTGCAGTGTTGATTTATATTGCAAAGGAAAAAGGATTAGAACGTAGTAGACGGGAGTATGATTGATATTCCTTCGAGCGTGTCCATGCTGCTGCGTCCAGAACCGAAAGGAAGCAATGGAACCACAGATCCATCTGTGACCATGTGATGTTTGAGTCAGTCACTGAAACTCCTCCACTGAAGTACACTCAGTCTTGACAGTAAGGATCTCATCAGCTAATGGCTCCGTTTTTCCTGGTGAATGTGAGACCCATTGGATTTAAATGTGTCTCTGATCACTGTGATTTCCTCTGTGCATGTTTTCATCAGACGTGCAGTTACCATTTCTGTGGATTCACTTCCTGTCGGCACGTCATGGTTTCATAGCCGGCTTATTGCACACAAATGGCCATAAACTGGTAACACATGATGTCTAAAATGTAGCATACACCGCTTGGAACAATATTAGAAGAAATTCTTAATGGGTCTGTAGTGTGGACACTTCTCTCTGCTCTATATGGAGATGTTTATGAGTTATCTTTATGTCATGTCGGAATGTTAATGAACGCAGATGAAGTAGAAGATGAGGGAGAATCCACGTCCCTGTTGATTTCAATCTAAATCATAACTTGTTTGAATTTTGTGCAGGTTTTTTACGCTCAGTCGTGACAATACAGGGCTTGAGAGCAAACCTGCAACCCGTCCATAAAACACTGAGTGTTGTGCTGCTGTAGTAAATTAATAAACAACAGAGGGATGTGACGTAGAAGCCGAGTTACTCTAATAAAAAAAGCGGATTATTTTCCTGCCCAAGTGTTTTATTCCTCTTATAACACAGCAACTTGCCAACGACTACTATTTTTAATTTATTAAGAAATGATGCATTATACTTTTTACCCATTTCTAGTTACATTTAATGTTATGTGAAGCAAGTTAGTTCCTGTTGTCACTTACGTTATAGCAGCTATAAACAGTCGTTCCCTCACCAGCCGCTCTTTATTCTCTAAAAAAAACGTAGCTTGTCATGTTAGCAAGAACTCCTCTGTCCTGAAGATGTCGGAAAACTTAACATTACAGCTTCACCTCTGACTGTTACAGAGCGCTGACACTGGAGACTCCTTCCGTCAGTGTAACATAAACGTCTCCTCAACATAGCTGTTACTATAGAAACGGTAACGTATCAGAACGAGCGCATTAATGTATATAAACCTGTGATTAGCAGCTGCGCTACTGTCAGAGCTGCTGGTATAGAAAACTAATTAACACCTTCTGACCAATCAGAGTCCAGAATTCAACAGCGCTGTTGCTAAAATCTGAGCTTCTAGTGTCACTGTGGTGATAAATGTTCACTTGTGTCCATTTTAAAGGCTTCATTTTAACATTACTAAAGAAGTGTGTATTATTCTGTTATGTGCCTTGCGTTTAGCTTAGCTAAGCGCCACTGCTGCATCGTGACCGCAGTAACCCTGAGGAAATACAGCAGGATACCGAAAAACTCACTTCTTCAGAACTTTTTAAACGTGCATTCCGGTTGGAGGGTCACACTCCCGACACACTCGTCATGATCAGACGTGGAAATGGTTCAAAGTGATTTGTACAACATTGCGGTTTGATCCTCGGTCGGAGAAGAAAAATTTTCGGGACATTCTCCTCCGACGAGACGCAATATTGAAAATCAAAGAGAGACTCCCTTAGACCTGAGAGCCCACAGCAGTTAGCAGAGATCAGATATCATCCATAATTTATGCCGGAGATAGAGAGTGCCTTGCGGTTTGTTTGTGCCTCTAAGTTTCTCTCGGTTACAAATGAACCCACTTACCGGCTGTATTGACACGGAGCGTCAAACTCGTCCCCTGGCACGGATATCTGTCTCCAACGAGTGTGTGTGATAAATGTAAGAATGTCAACTTAAATTATTTTAAACGGGATACAGATTGAAAGCCTTCAGTCCTTCGGTTCTGCACTGAGGAACACTCCAAACATCATATCTATTTAATCAAAAACAAAAAGAAAGCTTCCTTTATCTGCTTTATTTCCACGTTAACACTATGACATGCTGCACCACTAACACCACGAACTCGAAACTTTTTACTCAGTTCTTCATACTATCGATTCATATGATTCAGTAATACACAGGAAGTGCGTGGTTATGAAGGTGAGGAATGTAAAACCTGAGCTTAGCTTTGTGCTATTAGCTTTAGCTTCTGAAAGAGAGAATGTTTTGGTTGTTTTTATTTGAGGTGAAACATTTCTGGGATTTTATTTGACAGAGATGACGTCAGTGCTACCAAATGACCAATCAGAATCAACAGCTGAGTTGCTATTTTTAAGCCAACTATACAAACCAAGCAGTACTTTCCTGCTCTCTGGGCCTCTTTCTGCCTGAGCGCCAGCATTTATTTAGAATTTCACTGCTTTATATACACGGTGTAGTAGTTTTTAAACAGTTATATGAGTGAGAATTGGCAGAGTGCTCGCATTAGGACTGAGATAATAATCACCTTCATGTAGTTCTGTAAACTACAGTTGTTTTGGGGGCAGTCATGGCCTAAAGGTCTGAGAGTCGGACTTGTAACCCGAAGGTGAACCTGAAGGTGGTGGGTTCGAGTCTCGGGTCCGGCAGGGATT
>CM074955.1:696080-713411 GCA_037577455.1 Pangasius macronema
ACTTCACTTACTCACTTAAAGAAATTTCCTCTAGAAATATACACAGAACACACCAGGCAACATTTATGAAAAGTGTTATGGAAGCTCCATTCTGTCCTTCTGCACACCTTTCTAACACTACCTCTGGTCAGTTGTTTACGTTACCGTGGAGACAATGCTGTCAATCATTATGTGATCTGACACACCCGCACCGGCAGTAAACGAAAAGATTTCTTTTTAGCTTTTAGGCTTGGTTTTAATTAAATTGTAATTAGAGATATACGCTCGCCAGACACTTTATTAGGAACGCCTGCACCCTTGCTCGTTGATGCGATTATCTGGTCAACCGATCATGCGTCAGCGGCGCAGTGCGTACGGGACAAGGGCTTGATTTGTGTAGTGTTCACATCAAACATCATCAAACATCATGGAGAATGGATCATCTCGCTGATCTCAGTGACTTTTGGACCGTGTCATGGTTGTTTTTAACTTGGGGATTTCAGAAACTGATGATCTCCTGCTGGGATTTTCACACGCAGCAGTGTGTGGAGTTTACGCAGGATGGTGCGAAAAACAAAAACCATCCAGTGAGCGTCAGTTCTGCAGGCGGAAACGAGAGAGGGTCAGAGGAGGAGAGCCTGAGCTAACAGGAAGGCTACGGTAACTCAAATAACTACTCTTTACATCCGTGGTGAGCAGAAAAGCATCTCAGAATGCACAGCACAGGAATCCGAGGCTGCAGTGGACACTGACTCGCCCAAACTGGACAGATGAAGACTGGAAAAAACGTCGTCTTGTTGTTGTTTTTGTGTTTTTTGTATCATGAAGTTACTTTTTGTCGCTGGATTCAAAAGTCACGAATGGAATTGAAGGATCAGTAATATTTAAAATTTACATTCCAGCTTTACAAGTTGGTTTATTTTTGTAAGTTTCACTTATTCATCTTAAAAAGCACTTTATTTAGTGAATACAGAGAAGCTGATGAGAAACGTCACTCACTGATGCTGTGTGAGAGGTTTGGAGTGATGGCGTCCTTCTTCACCCCACAGAACTGAGTCCTGGCGATGATGCTGTTGTGACATTAATATTTTCTCTGAGCTGTTCATGCAGCTGGGCCTCGAAGATCAGCTGTGAACTGTTCGCTTGTTGCTTTTGTTATAACACGTTTCTCTCACTTCCATGTGCCGTCTCACATCCCTTTCACTCTC
The DNA here is from genome assembly GCA_037577455.1 of Pangasius macronema. Lineage (NCBI taxonomy): Eukaryota > Metazoa > Chordata > Actinopteri > Siluriformes > Pangasiidae > Pangasius > Pangasius macronema. Next base: position 697,268 of record CM074955.1, read on the forward strand.
GTGCTCGCGGCAGTGTGTGATGGATGTGTGTTCGTTCGCAGGAGTGTGTGATGGATGTGTGTTCGCAGGAGTGTGTGATGGATGTGTGTTCGCAGGAGTGTGTGATGGATGTGTGTTCGTTCGCAGGAGTGTGTGATGGATGTGTGTTCGCAGGAGTGTTGCGCATCACTTTATCGCAAAATTCCTCACTGCAATTAAAAAATGTGTTGTGCTGAACCTGGAACTGTTCCTGAGCATTAAAAAAAAGCCTCAGATCAGAACCATTACATTACAAATTCAGTGTGTGTGTGTGTGTGTGTGTGTGTGTGTGTGTGTGTGTGTGTGAGGTTTCAATGAGCTCTACACAGAAATATTCAAATTAAAGTCTTCAGTAAACACGATGAAAAGAGACAGAGAAATTAAACATGAAGACAAATATTCTGCAAACAGTGTGTGTGTGTGTGTGTGTGTGTGTGTGTGTGTGTGTGTGTGTGTGTGTTTGCGTGTGTGCGTGTGCTTGCATATCTCAACCCTCTTTTATCTGCTGTAATCTGATGTAGCGATCAGGAGACAAAGTGTCGCGTCTTGGTGATGACGGTTTGTGTGTGTGTGTGTGTGTGTGTGTGTGTGTGTGTGTGTGTGTGTGTGTGTGTGTGTGTGTGTTTACGGTTGCTGCATTATCTGAGTTAGACAGATGTTTGTAGTCATGATGTCTCGTCTGCCAGCGTTCTCCGGTTCTGTGAAACAGTTCTCTATCGAATATAATCATTTCAAGTGAAAGTTGAGAACCTTAAAGTTCTAAGGTACCTTAAAGTTCTATGGAGAACCCTACAACAGGGGGATTTCCTATCAGAAAGCTTTTCATGTAGAACCCTTTCAGAAGCCTAGGACCCTTAAGAACCCTTTTTTATCTAAGAATGCACTAAATATGAAGAAGCTAACTGTTAACCATCTGACAGGTAAGAAAAAGGGTTTTTCAAGGGTTCTCTGGATAATTAAGGGTAAATTAAGGGTTCTAAGTGTCCAATAAAAGGTTCTGAGAGAAGTACAGGGTCATGGAGTCTTTAAGGGATGTTTTTTATGCTGCTTTTTGATGTCAGAGATTTGCATCAAGAACAACAACATCAGTCTGGATGAACACCAGCATGGGGGCAGGCGAAGGACAGGACAGGACCTCGAGTGTGTCTTTTCTGTCGTCAGGCGTTTGCTACAGCGTGTACACGTTCCTGCTTCGTTACCATGACAACCCATGTGGACATGTGACTGAAGTCAGAATGAACTAAACTAAAGAATCGGATTCAATTAATACGCTGGTGTGGATTCTGCTTTAGACAGGAATCGGGCTCTGTGTGTGTGTGTGTGTGTGTGTGTGTGTGTGTGTGTGTGTGTGTGTGTGTGTGTGTGTGAGATGTCAGTGGCTTCCTTGGCCTGACTGAAAGAAAACAGACAGAAAGTCAGTGTTTGTTGTGTAAACGCGCGAGCAGCCTCAGGAACACGCCGCGCAGGTTTATGAGGAAATGTCTGGGATGTTTTCGGAGCATCTCGGAGAATCTGCTGCGGTTCTTCTGCACGATCTTTTGGCCCCCTCGCTTCTGTGTTTGCAGCTCATCCCTGACAGAGCGCACTCGTCTTTCTCTCTCTGTAAAGTGGTGTATGATGTAATACGTTACCTTCCTTACTGACGTGTGTCATATCGCAGGTGGACGTGAGCTCAGGCTTTTAAACAGCTCCTGAACAACCGCAGATGGACATTCTGAGTTTCTCTTTCACCCCAAACTATTTTCTTTAAATGATAATATAAAGATTATAATATAGTTACAGTGACAGTCAGAGTTAAAACATCGCTGTCCGTCATGCTGAGGAGTGGAGTTTACACTCTCTGCCGTCGGCGTGATTGTCGTCATGAGCTGCGTCTGTTTAGGGCAGCAGCTGGATGGGAAATTTATCAGCGTCAAGATATAAAAAAAACTAAAATATCTATTAAAGGGCTGATTCCCCCCCCCCCCCCATTCCCCCCCCCCCCCCCCCCCTAATTATAATAATATACAGTTATAATTAATTTTATATTTTATACTTAACATTATATTCTAATTTTACATGATCAGGCCTGAGAGCGCACGAGGTCTGGCAACTTCAGGGGAAAGTAGACATCTTTCTTTCTCTCTTTTTCTCTTCCTTTCATAGAGCCTTTCTTTCTTTTGTAGAGGCTTTCTTTTTCTTTCTTTCTTTCTTTCTTTCTTTCTTTCTTTCTTTAGTAGAGGTTTTCTTTTTCTTTCTTTCTTTCTCTCTTTCTTTCTTTCTTTTTTCTTTTTTCTTTCATGCATAGAGCCTTTCTTTCTTTCTTTCTTTCTTTCATTTGTAGAGTCTTTCTTTCTCTCTTTCTTTCATAGTCTTTCTTTCTTTCTTTCTTTCTCTCTTTCTTTCATAGAGGCCTTCTTTCTTTTGTAGAGGCTTTCTTTGTCTTTCTTTCTTTCTTTCTTTCTTTAGTAGAGGTTTTCTTTCTTTCTTTTTTCTATCTTTCTTTCATTTGTAGAGTCTTTCTTTCTCTCTTTCTTTCATAGAGGCTTTCTTTTTCTTTCTTTCTTTCTTTCTTTCTTTTTTTCTTTAGTAAAGGCTTTCATTTGCCTTCTTTCTTTCTCTCTTTAGTAGAGGCTTTCTTTTTTCTTTCATTCATTTATACAGGCTTTCCTTCCTTCCTTCCTTCCTTCCTTTCTTTCTTTCCCTCCACCTTGTGTCTCTGCACTGATGCACTACCGTACAGAGACGGCTCCACGCGTGTTTATTCCCAGCGTGCAGGTCACATGACCAGGTGCTGGACGCTCCTCAGGGTTTCTTCTCCCTCGTGTATTGAATCGTTTATTGACTCGGAGGCTTCGGAGCTCAGATGCAGCCAAACATTCAATACTTTAAATTGCGGAGGCTCGGCTGAGCTCAGCTGCGCCGGTGTTACGGGTAAGTGAACATTCGATCAGACGTCGTACTGTTTCTCCGAGCTTTTATTAAACTGTTCTTTTCCCTACATTATTCCAGTTTCTATTTCTGCCTCATGAGCGCGCTGTAGAGGGAGAACAAAGAGACCATGTGACTTGTTTTTTTGTCCTCCTCAGAGAACAGGAATTTTTTTAAAAATATTTTAAATGTATTAACAGCTCTGTAGATTCTGCCAGGGTTTGTAATCTCTGTCCTGTCAGAAAAATAATTTCTGCCTGTTTTAGGACACTTGTTGGAAACAGGGAGGTGGTAGCTCAGTGGTGGTAGCTCAGTGGTGGTAGCTCGGTGGTGGTAGCTCATTGGTGGTAGCTCAGTGGTGGTAGCTCATTGGTGGTAGCTCGGTGGTGGCAGCTCGGTGGTGGCAGCTCGGTGGTGGCAGCTCGGTGGTGGTAGCTCAGGGGTGGTAGCTCGGTGGTGGTAGCTCGGTGGTGGTAGCTCGGTGGTTAAGATGTTGGACTTCTGATCAGAAGGTTGTGACTTCAAATCTCAGCACCACCAAGCTGCCTCTCCTGGGCCCTCGAGCAAGGCCCTTAACCTTCAGCTGTATAAATGAGATGATTGTAAGTCGCTCTGGATAAGGGCGTCTGCCAAATGCCATAAATATCAGAGGACTAAGGGTGGAACTTTTGAACTTTTTGTCTTCACACTTTCATTAAACTCTTTAGTTAAATGTATATTTGTGTGTAAATGAAGCTGTAAAGGTGTCGAGTCGTTCCTTTCTGAGATGAACTACTTTTCCAGAGGGAGGAATTTGTGAGTTGTGTCTCTGATGGCGTGTGGAAACACAAAACCTTCAGGAAAGTGTAAAGTTACTACAACAGAACTACTTTTTACTGTTGGAAAGATGGATAAAAGTCCATAAGATCTTTTATTAGAAGATTTTCTCTCAGGTCTGTCTCATCGTTCCTGTGGAACGGCTGCAGATTTAAATGTGTACCTATAAATTTAAACATTTAATGGTGGAGATGAACATCTGCCCTTAGACTGCTACTATAAGTGATTTCTCAGTGCAGGGAAATGAGTCCTCGTTCTCATCAGCGGTAATCACGGAGATTAGAGATAAAAATGGAGTATTCCTTTAACGGATGAAAACGTATAAGTAATCGACACAGATGGGAAACCCAGTGAGTGAGCGAGTGAGCTATCCTGGGATAATTGTTGTCATTACTGCTTTTCTCCATTTGATCTCCTCCGTCTATTTCCTCATGTGCTTGATTCTTTGATGGCTTTTCTCCGGTTTTGTTCTTGGCTCGCTCTGCTCTTGCGTGCCAGCTGCCAGTTGCCCCGTGTGTGCCAGCCAGCTGTCAGCCCCAGGGTGGCAGAGAGGGGAAATCTGAGAGGAAGCCTCTTCCTGTGGGTAGTGCATGTGATATAATACCTCCCAGACTCTCGAGGAACGGCTTGGTTTTCCCCGGAACCTCATAAAATGGAGGATGTTTAGGAGCAGTGAAGGGGAAGTGGGCTGAGTGTAGAAGAGAGGGAGCAGAAAACGAGGAGAAGAGAGGATCAGGATGGAAATGGTAAAGCCCAGTAAAATCAGTATTATCCCTTTTTTGGAAACTACGAATCCTATCGTTAATTCTCCACAGAATCCTTAAAGAACATTTGAAGAACTTTAACTGGGTAAAAAAGTTATTGCTCATTAATTTCTTGTTAATATCTGGAACCTGTCAGGAGTTTAACATTAAGCTAAACGGCCTTGGAATTTTTTGAAAAAAAAAAGGTTCTTCAAGGGTTCTTCAAGGGTTTATTGAATAATTAAGGGTTTTAACCTCTGACCAAATTAACAGTCATCTAAAGTGAATCACAGTTAAGACCCCCAGAGGAATGTGAGTTTTATCAGCCTTACACACGTCTTAATAATCCAAAGAACCCCTGAAGAACTCGTTTTTTTTTCTAAGAGCGTGTGTATTAACTGGGTAAGTGTGCAGTACAAACTAATAATTGCTCATCATTTCTTCTTAGTATCTAGTGTTCTTTAAGGATTCAACATCTCCTGAAGGTTTGCTAAAGTTTTCCCTATCTGATGCGGAAACACTCTGTGGTAGAAACTTTAAGGGTTCCTCTAGAGGAACAACTGAAGAACTTTTTAGGCTTCCACAGAGGTGCAGACGTCCATGGTTAATCCGTAGCATTAACTATTTTTGACCTGAGAGCAAACAAGAATAAATTTTGCCTGGAGGAAAAGATACTTCACTGAAGGGGAAAGGACGCAGTTCTTCTGTTAACGGTTGCTACAAGAAGAAGGGACACTGTGGTTTCATTGGTCATAAAAAAAAAATTGGAGGAGTTAATAATTATTAAGTAGCGTTACGCACCAAATGTGCCTCGCTGTTTTTAACTGTTGCTTTGTCACATCTGGAAAGAATTAGCTGTCTTGTACAGCAACATACGCTGAGGGTTTTGTAGTATAATTCTTCTTCCCCTCTCTGCCTGCTAGAATTTTCTTGTTAGCAACATCAATGTAAGAGTGAAGTAATGAAACAGAGCTTTGGCACTCAGCAGCCCAGGCCTTTGTCCCCGTTCCTGATCAATGCTCTTTTACCGTCACCTCTCAGGAGAGAACGCAACTGAGAGGCTCATTAAATCGACCTGAAACTGACAATCATCCATCAGCTGTGACTCGCACGCTGGTCTTTCCCTCCTACATCTTCTGTCACTGTCATTCTCTCACTCTGTCACTCTATCACTCTGTCTTTCTGTCACTCTGTGAGCATCATTCTGTCACTCTGTTACTGTCATTCTGTCACTCTGTCACTGTCACTCTCAATTTCAATTTCAATTTATTTATGAAGCACATTTAAAACAACTTTCATTGACCAAAGTGCTGTGCATAAATCATAAACCTAATTACAGCATTTAAAAAATGCACAGACCTAATCTCTGCATTAGTATTGCCTCTAGTATATAATAATAATAATAATAATAATAATAATAATAATAATAATAATAATACATTTTATTTATAAAGCACTGTACATTTTAAAGAAAATCTCAAAGTGCTATATATAGTGCTATAGTATAGTCACTCTGTCCCTGTCATTCTGTCACTCCGTCAATGTCATTCTGTCACTCTGACACTCTTTCACTGTCATTCTGTCACTCTGTCACTGTCACTCTGACACTCTGTCACTGTCACTCTGACACTCTTTCACTGTCACTCTGTCACTCTGTCACTGTCATTCTGTCACTCTGTCACTGTCGCTCTATCACTCTGTCACTGTCATTCTGTCACTCTGACACTCTTTCACTGTCGCTCTATCACTCTTTCACTGTCATTCTGTCACTCTGACACTCTGTCACTGTCACTCTGACACTCTTTCACTGTCATTCTGTCACTCTGTCACTGTCATTCTGTCACTCTGTCACTGTCACTCTATCACTCTGTCACTGTCATTCTGTCACTCTATCACTCTGTCCCTGTCATTCTGTCGCTCTGTCAGTGTCATTCTGTCACTATTTCACTCTGTCAGTGTCATTCTGTCACTCTGTTAGTATCATTCTTTCACTCTATCACTCTGTCACCGTCACTCTGTCACTCTATAACTCTGTCACTGTCATTCTGTTACTCTGTCACTCTGTCACTGTCATTCTGTCACTCTTTCACTCTGTCAGTGTCATTCTGTCACTCTTTCACTCTGTCAGTGTCATTCTGTCACTCTGTTAGTATCATTCTTTCACTCTGTCACTCTATCAATGTCATTCTGTAATTCTGTCACTCTATCAGTGTCATTCTGTCACTCTGTCACTCTCACTGTCAGTCTCTCACTCTGTCACTCTGTCATTCTGTTGATATTGTGTTTTCTGCGTGTCATAAAAGTCATCTGCGTACATACCAGCGTCTGTATTACGCTGAAGTGCTTCTTCTTTTTCTCCTTCATATACATTAGAGGGAGAAATTCACAAAACTGAAACGTCAGCACGGAGATATTAGTAGTGAGATTTGGAGGCATTTTGCATACATTAGATTTATTACATATATTAAATTATGATGCGCTAAACACGAGCTCTGTGCGTTACTGTACGAGTGTGTTTACTCCTTATCATAGATATTCTTTAATTACCACGATAATGCAGGGTGATTTTAGCACCTTGCTGGAACTCTTCAGGGAAATTACTTGCTTTAATAACGCTTATACCATGTTCTGGATTCTGATCGGTCAGAAGGTGTTGATTAATTTAACAGCAGTCAGAGGTAAAGCCTGTGACCTTAAGTTTTCAGACATGTTCATCTTCAGGACAGAGGAGTTTACACTTTGCGGTTTCTTGTAACTTGAACGTGACTTTTTTCTCTGCGTTATTGTCATAATAAACGTAAAAGAGAGGCTGGTGATCGAGCGAATGTTTATAGCTTCTATAATGTAAGTGAACTTGTTTCATGGTTTCATGATAAATGTAACTATAAGTGGATAAAAAGTATGCGTGGTTCAGTGGGTGGTGTTGTAGGAAAACAGGGTGGTAACTAACTCCAGTAACTCAGTATTTATTACCTTCTTGTCAGTTCGACTTATTTTGTTCCACAGATCTGGCAACCCTTCTCATAGCACAAATATCACAATCTTACAACAAGAAAGAAATAAAAATTTGAGGCTCAAAACATTTTTTTAAATATGTAAGTATCGTTCGGTATAGTTATAGTAGTATAGTTAAGTATTTTTTGATGGGAATAAAAGAGTCTTAGTTGTAGGCTTCTACATAGAAACCGAAGAACACTTTTTATGACACGAGTGTATTGCGATAGCGAGTGTGTTTTAGTGCAAAAGGAATCAAACCGGATTCTTCAGGTAACAGTTCAGCACTCAGAATAATCGAGCATGCAAAATTATTATTAATAATTCAATTCAATTAAATTTTATTTGTACAGCACTTTTAAAAAATGGACATTGTCACAAAACAGCTTTAAAGAAATAAATAGATTCAGATTAAATTAAACCAAAATAAATTGTAAATGGATGAATTTTTCCCTAATGAGCGAGCCAGAGGTGACGGTGGTGAGGAAAAACTCCCTGAGATGATGTTCAGTTCAGTTCAGTTTTATTCGTATAGCGCTTTTAACGATGGTCGTTGTCTCAAAGCAGCTTTACAGAACATAAGAAACAGAAAAACATGCAAACAAACAAAAACATGCAACAGTCCTAGATGAAAGACAAAATGATCCCTAGTGAGCGAGCCTGAGGCGCCTGAGGCGACTGTGGCGAGGAGAAACTCCCTGAGATGGCACGAGGAAGGAACCTTGAGAAGAACCAGACTCTAAAGGGAACCCGTCCTCATCTGGGTGACGCTGGAGCGTGTGATAGAACAATGTCCTTTCTGTGTTTATGTATAGTCATGTAGCGTTTTATGTGTATTGTGAGGAAGAAACCTTGAGAGGAACCAGGCTCAGAAGGAACCCGTCCTCATCTGGGTGTAACGGAGAGTGCGATTATAAATAAATCCCTTCTATTATTGTGCGCTATAAGGACAAATAGTGTAAATGTGCAACCAGGAAATTCATCACAGTTTCCACAAGAAGTCCGGTTGGTTAAAATCTATCCACCATCCACTCATGGAGTCCTGAGTACGAAGCTGCTCGTGGCATCTGCAGCTCTAAAGCCACTACAGTACAGAGTACAGCTCCCCATACGAGATCCCCAAGCAGCACCATCCCCAGCAATCCAAACGGATCTTCATATGGGGCCATCCCCAGCAGCAGCGAGTGATCTCCACCGATGAGAACTCCAACCAGAAGTAGAGCATCAGCGTGGATCAGGCAGGTCTGGGGAGCAGAAGAGTTCAGGATCACTGATCTCTCAGGAGAAGCATGTGTAGCTCGACAGAGAGCGGCAATAATAATAATAATCATTAACATATGCATGTGGCCCAGTCCGAGATTTTACAGAAGTGAGTTTATTACAGGTATAAAAAAATCATGAATTTATGATTTTTTTAGAAAATCTGAACATTCACAAGCCTGTGTAAAGAAAGTAATGAGCTTCTGTATGCTATTATAAGTCAGATATTTAAAATATTCATATTTTTTCCCTTTCATCCTGCGTTCCTGTGCGGAAAGACCAGGTCAGGAGTTCATGTGCCGCTCCAAGCCTCGTTCTTCAATAAAAGCAGCGGGTGAAATGACGAGGATGTCTTGATCTCTGACTGGAGACAGGAAAATGATTCACAGTGATGTCATCTACTTTTCTAATAAATAAATAAATAAATAAATAAATAAATAAATAAATAAATAGGTTAAATAAACCGGGGAGAGGCTTAAATTGTGTCTGTTTTTTTTGTAGTATTAAGCTGAACGGTTAGTCTCTGCTTCCTGACACACAGATGCAATATTTAAATGTGTAATGCGTCACACGACTGAGAAACTCTTACATTACAATTTTATCGATACTTTTTTTGGCTCATTTTAATTTCAGTGCTTTGCAACCCGACCCGCTATTTCCTAATCTCAGCTGTTGGGACTTGCTGCAGTTCCCATGGTAACGCTGTACTTTTTCAAATCTCCATGCCATTGACATTGTAAAAAAAAAAATTTAAAAACACTGCGCATTAGTTTGTAGACGTCAGAAACTATAAGTATCTTCTTGGAGGAACCTTAAGAGAAAGAGTGATATCCGTTTTTCTTTATTCGTGACGTGCTGTGTGTCTGAGTACGTAGGGGATGAGATCTTTCTCGTTGTCCCTCGGCTTCATAATGAGGATTCCATAATAATAGTAAGAAGAAGAAGAAGAAGAAGAAGAAGGTGGTGTGGAAGTAAAAGCGAGTTTAGGCAATCATGTGAAAGTACTCTGAGGTACTTCTTGTCCTGAAGATTCTACTGTTCCTTGAAATAATGAAATAAACGAAGGAAGCAGTTTGTGGTGTAGATTTTTTTTCCTGTCTAAGTCCCGGCGACGAGGCGGCACAGGCCTGTCATCAGTCTGGCAGTTAGCAGAGACAGCTCCTGTCTGCGCTCTGCTCTCAGCTCTCGGTCAATAGCAGTACTTAACAGTGAAAACAGATGTTCGAGGCTTGTTCCTGCTTGATTCTCCTCCTCAGGAGTGCAGCCTGCGTCTTAACAAGCTGCTATAGATGTTCACTTACAGGACTACGATTATTATTATTTCAGACTGATTAGCTTTGTGGTCACGGTGAACAACTTGACTTGGTCAAAGATGTAAGATGTGTTGACCTTTAATTTCTTTAGACAAAAAACCTCAAAGACTCTTGGTTTTGAAAAACAATGATTAGGAAAATCTAATGGTTTCCATCACATTAATGTGAATTGGCTTAATGGTAATCTGGGTAGTGATATTAAACACCAAAAGAACCCAATAAATAGAGCCTTCTTTCTTCTTTCATGGGTAAATTAAATTCATTTAGTCGTTACTTTTACATTTCATTAAATTAGTACTACAGACCGTCAGAAACACATCCAGTCCCATTACAAATTAAGAGAAATCTCTAATGGATTTCAATTTCATACATTTTTAGATGTTTTTCGTTTAGATTTGTGTTAATCCGCTAATCTTGCGTCTCTCCAATGTTGTTTTTGGCCTGTTTTATTTACATGAAAATAAACTCTTGTTATATAGAGACTAGCGCCGTGTCTGAAATCTAGCACACGCTCGACGCTCGGCCAGTTCTCGAGATCAGAAAGACACCTAGTCACGTCCAAGTCAAATGTTTTGCTGCGTTTAGATGAGTTCTTAATGTTTCTCAGTATGGTGGAAGTTATGGGAATTGTGTTAGCGATAGATGCTAAGTCAACTTTCACTGTTTATATAAATGATCTAAAGCCTAAACTGTTAGTCTAAATCATTAGCTAGCTTATTCTCTGGATCATGTGTTCCCGGTTGCTTAGCAACAGTGTTCCCTAAATAGTGAACAAAAGCACAAACTAGATAAATGTCTTCATCTCAGCTGACATTTACACGTTGAAGAAGAATGTTAGCTAGTTAACACACACCCAAGATAAACTGTTTTAAAGCTAAAATCTGAAGTGTAATTGTGTAATGTGACAGCACACCTTTTACAAAACGTCACACTATGCATTTTCATTAGCATACTTTGCTATAACGTTAGCGATAACTAGCTCAATAGCACTAGCATGATAGCTAACACAGCTTCTCACCACTGTCTCCTACACCTTCCCCTTGATTCTCGCTGATATTTTTCCATCACACAGAATTCCCGACATCTTTCTCCACCCATTCCAACCTGCCTGCACTCGCTTCTTCACCTCTTTCCCACACTCTCCATTACTCTNACTATCACATCATTGACTATCTTTGTATAATGTATTTAAAATAAATGTTACATAATGTTTCCAAAATAGTTATTTCACCAGAATAGCTATGAGAATGGGTAGAGTGTTAAGTAAATAAATCCATGGAGTTATTTTAGAGTCGGTTTCATATAGACTTTGGGCAGAAGTAAAATGTTTTGTTTGAATGCAAATATGTTTTTATATGTAACTAATCTGATGTATGCAAAATGCCTGATGCCTGATCAACAAATGTGGCATAGGTTCAGAAGTAGCCCAAATATTGTTGCTCAGAATCAGATCTAGCAGATATAGTAATGAAATGATGAGTAAGATTTGAATGCCGATTGGTTGGGATAGTATGTACAGCCTGAACTGTATGTACACTTGAAGGTCTTGTAAATATAATGTGGCATCACCAATATTGCATGCAAATCTCTACAGCAGTCACCTTTTAAATCCTCATTCACATATTGCCACACATATTATATTGACATTCCCACTGTGTCCCAGATAATAATCATGTTGTCCTGATTCATCAAGACATTATAATCAGTCATTTTAATAACAATATGCATATGACAGTATTAAGAGTCATGAGCGTCTAGGAATTAATCATTGCATTACTGGGCCCAGCTCCCTGTCAGAGGTGCTAACGAGAATGAGCTCATGGAACCCTGCTTCTTCCCTTAATACCTTATTGAGCAGATCAGCTGCCTGGATCTCGGAGGGATGATCCTAATTGCTAGCATCTCTGATTAGAACAATAGGGAGACAGGAGGCCCTGCCAGTCAATTAATGACACGCTTTATCTTCCAGAGGCTGGGCTGGATGGGGAGATGGATGAAGAGGAGAGGGGAAAGAAGAGTGGATGCTTTGCCTCATGGGGTGACACAATGTTGTGTTTGTGTGTGACATTTATCGAGAAGTGGAAAAGGGGGAGCTCTTTTGTTCTTGAAAAGTGCTGTGCTTTTTAATAATGCAGTAGTGGCTTTTTCCTTTGCCATCTCATTCTCTCTGTCTGTCTATCCTTACGTGCTTCACTTTGGCAAGCTACACCAAGAGCACCTCAGTAGCGTGTCACCTAGCTATTTCTTCTAACCTCAGAAACATATCATACCTGAATCGTGTTACTGAGAATAAAAAGATCCATATGAGTTAAATTAACACTGTATATATGTTAATTTGACCAGCTTGTTCCAGATAATATGTTCTCAACGAATGCAAGTACAGGTACGGTGCTTTTAGAAAACCACAAAGTACAAAACTTGCAGGAGAAACAAAGATCAAGTTCATTAATGTGAATGTACAGCAATACATTCTAACAGCTTCTTTTGAGTCTTCTAAATACAAATACATTACTATTATTTCAGGCCAAGTTCATTAACAAGAGTTGGACAGTTTGTTTGTATTTTTTTTGTCTATCGTCAGCAGTTTGCTCCCATAGCCCAAACTAAATAGTTCCAAAATAAAACCATATTTCTATTATATTTCTGTACAAACTGGCCTGAAATTTACAAATCAAATATGCTTTTATTTATGAAGCATCAGGTCCATACGGCCTACGCAGATCACACAATGTGCACAGGGACACATATCTCTTCCGGAGTCTCCAAAAGAAGCAATTAATTCATTTTAAATACATGTTGACGTAAATATATATATATAAATTACATTAAAATTGAAAACAAAATTGCATGTTTTTGTCATTCATAAATGTTATTAAAACCGGAACGAAATAAATTTTGAGGCATAAAGACATTCTGTGGTTATTGGACTTTTATGCTTGTCCTTGCCAAATAATTAACTGGAGGCCACATATGACATTCCACAACATATTAAGAGGTGGAAACAAGTTGCGCAATTCATAGCCACAACATTTCATGGCCACGACATTAGATCCTCATTCACACCATTTCAACAATTATAAGACTTTCTTTGTGGCCACTCCTTATTGAAAAAATGACCACCGTGCCATTTCACCAAGTCGGTATCTAGATAAGGCTTCACTACTGTAAGATAAGACTGGATGAGGGCAAACGAATGTAGCCTCTGAGACACATGAAGCCAGAAGCACAGCTGCCAGTACAATGTCATAGGACAGCTGAATGCACTCAGAGATTGTTAATGTCCCGATGATTTCCCAATGAGTGTCGCACTTTTCAACAGAGGGAAAGATGGAAAAAAATGCAAAATGCAAATGGTGGGAGAGGGCCGATTCTACTGTTTGGGACTGTGACATCCAAGATTTTGAACTTGACCTTAGACATTTGCACTGATAGGGTTTTGTCTATCCTATTTCTTATAGTAAAAGGTCATATTGACACAAGTCAAGACTGTCATCCTTAACATAATGACAAATCAGAGCAAAATCTGAGTATATCTACAAACACATTTCAGAGAAACAGATACTGGAGTTTTAATTTTCCTGGAGTAATGATAGTGTGGATTTTTTTGTTTTTTTTGGTCTCCTTGCAGTGTTGCGCTATCTTGCTTTGTAAGCACTCATCCCAAATTACCTTTTAGGTGCTCCTAGTGTCTTTCCTGTAGGCTGCTTTCCTCATCCATCACTCTCGCCCATTACCTACAGGTCACAATAAGCCTCGTCCTCTACAAAGGCGATATGAGAGGGCAGCCTCATTAGAGTGATTGATCTTTCTCTCTCACTCTCACACACACATAAATACTCACACATGAACACGGTGGATTCTGTCTTCATCCGTGATGCCTGTTGCATATTACTGCATTTCATATACTGTGTATATTAAAATGCATAGACTAGGAGTAGACCTAGTCTTGTGCTAAGTCCCTGATCTTAGCACCTACACATTTCCTGTTGCTCATTGTTCATTATACTGTTGTACATTACATTCTCATTTATACCATTAAATGTAAAACTTACTTTTATGAAAACACAAAAAATATTAAATTAACAAAACTTTATTAACAAAATTAACAAAATATTAAATCAAGGGCAGTTAAAATGCCTATAAGTCTCAGATCACAGTGCAAACACACACACACACACACACACACACACACACACACACACACACACACACACACACACATTCTTCCGACCTTGTATATTTCAGGGTCACAGTCTACCTTCACAGACCCATGAAGCCCATGTCAGCATTTATCAAGTGGATAATTAAAGATTGGTGGGAGGATGGAGGGATCAGGGGTGACATCATTATTTCAGGATGAGTGCTTATGACACAGGCAGAGAGTCACACACTGGACACACACACACACACTCCACAAGCCCACCATTAAACATTCATTCATTATGGATATGTTTGTGCCAACTAGCCTTGGCTTGCTGTAATAGTCTGGAGAAATGGTGGGGGAGATGGATAGAGAGAGAGAGAGACAGAGCAGAAACAGATATAGAAAAGAAATGGTTGAGAGCTATGGGAAGAGGAAGAGGAAGTACCGGACAAATGACAAGAGAGAGGGACAAGGAGTGAATGACACATTTACTTCAGTTTTTCAGTTTGTCACATTCCAGAAAGATCAGAAGAGTTTGTTATTCCAATCAATATCTTCCACAGAGATTCATTATAATGAGGCTCTGTAAATACAAGCATATTACTTCTGTAAATGTCAGGCCAGCTTGTAAAGATATATGGCAACTTTGTTAAATTAAAAATCAGTTGTTTTTCCAATCTTCAAAAGTCCAGTTTCAGTGAGTCTGTAGCCATGATAGCCTCAGATGCCTTGAGGTTTGATGTGTTGTGCATTCTGAGATGCTTTTCTGCTCAACACTGCTGTACAGAGTGCTTATTTGTGTTACTATAGACTTCGTATCAGCTCAGACCAGTCTGGTCTTTCTCCTCTGATCTCTATCATCAACAAGGTGTTTCAGTCTGCAGACGCTTTGCACGCAGGATGCTTTTTTTTTTTTTTTGAACACCATTCTGTGTAAATGCTAGAGACTGTTGTGTGTGAAGATCCCAGGAGATCAGCAGTTTCTGAAATACTCAAACCAGCCCATCTGGTTTAGAGTCACAGAGGTCACACTTTCTCCCCATTCAGATGTCTGACGTGAACATTAACTGAAGCTCTTGATCTGTATCTGCATGACTTTATACATTGTGCTGCTGCCACATGATTGGCTGATTGGATAATTGCATAAATGAGGAATTGTTCCTATTAAGGTGATCAGTGAGTGTACATGCAGCCCATGCACCATACAATTTATAATGTCTTAATAAATATAACTTTATAATGCCAGGTTACATATTGCCTGTAATACTTGTTCGTAAATATATTTTAGACACTACTGCACTATTACTTCACAAGCTTAGCACAACTAAATACTCAGTTTATTCAGATTTAACCTAAAATGGAGTTGGCCTAAAAAGGAAGGTGGTGTTTTTCATTTTGATTTTATTTTCATTTAAAATTAACTCTACCACTATGCCCCCAGAAACACTGGAAACCATCCAGGACTGATGGGAAAATGAAAACAATAACTTTTCAGTCAGAAAATATAATAACAAAGAGAAATTTGCACAATATACCTAACTTTAGGAGCTGACTCCTGAACAACAGCTACATCATAATAACTGGCTTCAACCAGAAGCCCTGTGGACCTTTTGGGTAAGCTTTCCATCTAATGTGACTGAGTAAGCTGGGGAACTAAGCTAGGGTCTTTCAAAACAACCATGTCTTTGCAAATCGGGGAACTATTGTTTATAGTTGGTAATAATACACTGAAAGAAAGCTCATTGAATTTACTTAACTGAAGAATTTGTTTTCATACAGCCATGTTATTTTTAAAGCTAGAACCCTGGTGATTTATATAATGTAACTGTTTTACGTTGATATTGAACTACCCTCTATCTCTTCTTCTTTTTTCAGCTTTTCCCTTCAGGGGTCGCCACAGTGAATCATCACTCTCCACCTATCCCTATCTTCTGCATCCTCAACAC
>CM074955.1:716687-731162 GCA_037577455.1 Pangasius macronema
TAGCTGCTATAACGTAAGTGAGAACAGGAACTGACTCGTTTCCACAGCATTAAATGTAACTATAAATGGATTAAAGTGTGTGGAGTAAACACACATTCTTCAGTAAATAAACAAGTGTAATATGGTGAGTTGCTGTGGTGTAAGAGGAATAAAACACTTGGGGACGTGCTGTTATAGGAAAATCATCTTTGTGGTAGTAACAGTAACTCTCTCTCACACACACACACACACACACACACACACACACACACAGTGTTTATTACTTATGTAAAATATGATCACAGTTAATTTCCTGTACTTTCATTTTTCGAGTAAGGCGTTTTATCTTGAGTGTGATTAAGTGCCGCTTCAGCTCTGTAATGAGAAACAGACTCATCTTTAAACTGGAAGCATAAAATTTCCACAAAAACATATTCGTCTTAATAACGGATGACGTCTTGGCAGCTGTTTTGTTTGCAGACGGTGAGAATGTGGAAGTGAAAAGGTCACGCTGAGCGTTAATTTCTTCCTTTGAAGCAACGTTTAATCAGAAGATTTATGACTCACCTACAGGTTAATACTTTTTCCTTTGGAATGAAATTGCAGCCATTTGGACACACGGCGCTGACACCGAACCCAAATTGTTCTTTATGGCGGGTCACGGTGTCGTCTCCAGTCTTCCAGCGTTTTCTATAAACAGAGCTGCTTTTTCTCACCGCAGATCGCTTTGTGACGAGGAGCAGGAGGTTAAATGGCTATAGAGTCTGCGATTAACCTCCATTTTAGCTCCGAGACCTCATTACAGAGTTACATTGCACCGCTGAGAGAAATGCTCGCCGCTGTTGTGGATGCGGCGCCACACAAAGTATCGGCACCCCTCTTCACCGTCCATCCACAGGAGCACCACCTGAGCAGATATGATGTAGATCCTGGCTCATATTCGGTGCAAAAACATGGACATGGATATGGTCGTGTGTGTGTGTGTGTGTGTGTGTGTGTGTGTGTGTGTGTGTGTGTGTGTGTAGGGCTGACAGATGAACCATAGTAACCTTGGTTACATATAAAAGCAACCTTGAAGAAACAAAGGGAATCTGATGAAGCGAGCCGATTCCAGAAATCTCTACAGTCCTGCTGTCAGAGCAACACACTCATCCTCTGTGTGTGTGTGTGTGTGTGTGTGTGTGTGTGTGTGTGTGTGCGACATGATTTCCATGCATAAGGCTGAGCACTGATGTGTTTAGTCAGCGGGATTGTGGGTACAGGACAGTGTGACACATGACTCCCCTGTGGGAGCAGCAAAGGCAGATTACCTGAGAGCGTGTGTTAGCGCACACACACACACACACACACACACACACACTCATTTTTTCCCTCCCTCCTGTTTGTCTTTTATTCTCTCCTTCTCTTTGTCACCCTGTGTGTGCGTGTGTGCGTGTGTGTGCGTGTGTGCGTGTGTGTGTGTGTGTGTGTGTGTGTGTGTGTGTGTGTAAACAGGATGCTGTTGTCTCTCGTTCATTGTTTAACGAATGGCTCCTCTTACTGTAAGTGGATTTTCTCTCGGCTGTATAACATTATCATCCTGCTCGTAATCCGAGTGTAATATCACACATCTCCTGCGTATGCGGCGTTAATGCTATTTACATCCCGCTCGCCGCATTTCCTCTGGCGCAGCACCAGCGCATGGAGTGCGGAGGCGTTCGCGTGGATCTCGGACACTAAGCCGCGTGAAACTCGGAGCGGCCGAATCCGTACGCAACCGCTGACTCGTCTCGTTCGCTCATTCGTTCAGTTCCTGGTCCTCAGTAAACGCGTTATCCTGATGACGGTGGCAGTGTGCCAGGTCACAGCTCCAGGGTCTTGGCTTCAGTTCAGTCCTGAGCTCGGGCTTCTGGCTCCTCTCTCCGGAATTTTTGCGCATGTTCTTCCCATGTCCATGTGGTTTTCCTCTGGGTTCTTCGGTTTCCTCCCACCTCTGAAACACACAGCGGTGTTTGGATTGGCTGAGATAAATGACCCCCAGGTGTGAGTGAGCGTGTGAGTCTGTGTTTGTGTGTGCATGATGGCCTGTGATGGTGGGCCGGTGTATTCCCACCTCGCACCCGGTATTCCCGGGATATTCTCCTGATGGGGATAAATTCAGTGCTTCCTGAAAGAGAGGGAGTGTTTCATGAGCTTCACGGCCTGTGATGTTAGAGTTAACGTTCCTCCTCAGGTGTGTATCCAGGCTTGTGTCCAACGGACATGTTTTAAAGCGGAATCGTTTGGATTTTTGTGGAGCCGAGCACAACAGCGCCACCAGCAGGCTAATGGTCCACGCTGCTTTCTGTCCCTGCAGTGACGGCTCAGGGTGGCGTTAGCTGTGGCGCTAAAATTTAAAATTGAACAACAACTGGACAGTGAAACTATTAGCACTGAGAAATGCGTTATATCACTATTACACACACACACACACACACACACACACACACACACACACACACACATTCGCTCTCTATCTCTGTCTTTCTATCTGTCTGTCAGTCTGTTGTCTGACTGAATGCCTCAGTTTCTCTCTCAGTGTCCCATCTGTCAATATATCTGACTGTTTATCTGTCTGTCTGACTGTCCCCTGGCTGTCTATCCGTCTATCCATCTATCCGTCTATCCGTCTATCTGTCTATCTGACTCTCTCTCTCTCTCTCTCTCTCTCTCTCTCTCTCTACATCAATCCCTGTCTGTCTGTCTGTCTGTCTGTCTGTATGCCTATCTATCTATCTATCTATCTATCTATCTATCTATCTATCTATCTATTTTTGTCTCTCTCTCCCCAGCCCCTCTATCTATCTATCTATCTATCTATCTATCTATCTATCTATCTATCTATCTATCTATCTATCTATCTATTTTTGTCTCTCTCTCCCCAGCCCCTCTATCTATCTATCTATCTATCTATCTATCTATCTATCTATCTATCTATCTATCTATCTATCTATATTGTCTCTCTCTCCCCCAGCCCCTCTATCTATCTATCTATCTATCTATCTATCTATCTATCTATCTATCTATCTATCTATCTATCTCCAGCCCTCAGTCTGTCTGTCTTTCGCTCCACTCTGATCAGAATTCTGAGGCTGTCCTGAGAGCTGTTGTGTCTTTCCACTCGTCCGCGCTGCTCCGAGGCCGTAATCACTCCGCTGCTCTTCTCTCGCTGCGCCGCTGCTTTTTTGGAAGTGACACACAAGTTGACGTTCTGTTCTAATCCCAGCTGAACATTAGTGGTGAGCGTGTTGGGTTTTTTAGTTGAGTTTTAATCGGGAGCTGTAATATCGCAGGATGGTGATGTCTGGGGTCATTGTGGAGGAGGAATTTTATACTACAGATGAAATTAATTTCAGCGCATCTGAGACGTTTTGAATTTAATCCTGATGGATGTTAATTGATTCCTGGGGCTTTGTGGGAAAACAGGTTTCAGCTTAATCCTGTTTCCTAAAACAATTCAAGATGACAAAGCATGCAGCACGTTGATTAAAAAACCGAGCAGCCGTGAGTCTGCCACGTCCATCAGCACGGGGCTCAGGAGCGCAGCTTTATATTAATGTGTCGTTCTGATACGTTATCGTTTCTATAGCAACAGCTCGTTCACAGGGACGTGTACAGCAGACGCTCCACTGATATTAAACCGATTCAAACCTGTGTGTTAAACACGTGTGTAATCGATAACTGACATGCTGAAGCATTCTGTAAGGAGATGTTTATGCAACACTGATGGAAGGAGTCTCCAGTGTCAGCGCTCTGTAACAGTCAGAGGTGAAACTATAAGTTTTCCGACGTCTTCAGAACTTCAGAACGCTTCTTCACGGTTTCTCGGTAACAAGCTGCAGTTCGAGAGACGTGAATAAGGACAGAAGTCTGCGGTGTGTGGAGAGACGACTGAAACGGCGCTGTTTGTGTTTTAATCGCTGCAGTACGACACGATGAGGTCACACAGAGTCAGGAGTCACACACCACACGCCAGCTAATGTCCTCTCTCTCTCTCTCTCTCTCTCTCTCTCTCTCTCTCTCTCTCTTGCTCTCTCTCTCTCTATCTCTCTCCCTCTCTCTCTCTCTCTCTGACTATCTGTATCTCTCAGCGTCTATCTTTCTCTGGTTCTCGGTGTGTGTGTATGTGTGTGTGTGTGTGTCTGTCTCTTTCTTTCTTTCTTTCTTTCTTTCTTTCTTTCTTTCTTTCTTTCTTTCTTTCTTTCTTTCTTTCTTTCTGTCTCCCTGTCCGTTTCTTCTTTGTCTGTATTTTTCTCTTCCTCTCTCTCTCTCTCTCTCTCTCTCTCTCTCTCTCTCTCTCTCTATGTCTTGTCTTTCTGTGGCTCTCTCTGTGCCATTCTCTCTGTCTGTCTCTTTCTTTGTTTGTCTCTCTACCTCTGTGTGTGTGTGTGTGTGTGTGTGTGTGTGTGTGTGTGTGTGTGTGTGTGTGTGTCTCACTGTCTGTTTCTCTGATTATCTCTGTGTCTCTATCTATCTATCTTTCTCTGTCTCTGTCTCTCTCTGTTTGTCCGTCTTTCTCTCTGTTGCTCTCTGTGCCCTCTGTGCCGGTCTGTCTCCTTCTCTGTCTGTTGCTTTTGCCGTCTCTCTCTCACTCTCTCTCTCTCTCTCTCTCTCTCTCTCTCTCTCTCTCTCTCTCTCATACACACACACACTCACTTGAGGATTAGTTGAACCTCCAGGGACAAAATTATGCAAACATGAAATCCATCTCCTGCTCATTCTGTAAACAACATTTCCTGAACTTTCCACTTCGCCGTTGTTATAAAACTCGACTCACGGGATTTACGCCACACGGGGATTTTTAATGTTTCATTCCCGAGCTGTCACGATTCACGACTGATGCTGATTTTTTTTTTTAAATAAAATGTTTTTAATGTTTTATTAAGTCAAAGCTAACAATCAGTAACAAGAAAGATCATTTCAGCTCGTTTAAGCAGAGCGAGAATCATTTCAGATGTTATTCCAGGAGCTTGTTTTTGCCTCGAGGCACCAAAGAGAACACGGCTTTAACGTTTTAATCTGCACTGCGCCGTGTGTGTGTGTGTGTGTTATGTCTTTGTCTGATTAAGACAGATGTCATATCACTCCAGAATTATGATATGATGTCTAAACTCTGCATCAGCTCGCCTGTTTGCGCATTTGCCTCCTCAGCAGTAATGAAAAGTTCATAAACTTATTTTTAGTCCTGCGGAAGAATTTTATTAGAGGAAATGACACACAGGAGACAATATTGTTCTAGGCTGATGTGTGTGTGTGTGTGTGTGTGCGTGTGTGTGTGTCCTCAGTACGAGGTTACCGTGGTAACTGTAGGTTGGATGTTGAAGGACATCAGAGGCAGGTTTTTTCCGGCTGCTCCTGAGAGGCTCCGATTATCTGGATCTTGTGGCCGTTTTTATAGCTACACACTCTGAGGAGCTCTGCGTTAAAAACCTCAGTTGGTCTCTAAACTGCAGAGAAGCAGCATTTTCTCATGCAGGGTGCTGATGTTTTTCTGCATGGTCAGGTGTGTGTGCGCCCTATAAACGCACGCGTGTGTGTGTGTGTGTGTGTGTATCTGTAACTCGATCAGTGTGAAGTTAAACTGTATTTCAGCTGTTATTCCAGGAGCTTGTTGCTTATTGCTGTCTCTGACTTTAATTCAATCTGTCCTCAGTAGATTTTTCCATGTTCCTGTCTCGATATCTGACTCTTCGATTGGTTAGTAGCTCTTTATTTTATAGGTATTCAGCCAGTGATTTTCTGAGCATTAATATCCATGCATCTTTACATCTAACCTCACCAAGTTGTTTGGATTCGTACAGTGTGATGTTGCTGAAATTATAAATACCTCTTGTGTTAGTGAGGTGTGAAGCAGATCTGTGCTGAAAATAAAACGTCAGGTCTTCGTCATTCGATCTGAAGAAAGTGTTAACTAGTGAGAAAACGGTGATGTTCTTCCTTCATCATACATCAGTGGCTCATGGACACCGCAGTCTGTAATCCACACTGATAAACATAAAGCAGGCGTGTTCACCGTGTTCACCGTGTTCACCGTGTGTGTGTGTGTGCGTGTGTGCGTGTGTGTGTGCGTGTGTGTGTTTCAGATCTATCGGCGCTGCTGGCTCGTGTTTAAGAAGTCCTCCAGCAAAGGGCCGCGCCGGTTGGAAAAGTATCCCGATGAGAAATCCGCCTACATCCGAGCCTGTCCGAAGGTAAACCACGATCACGGTCACGAAACCTTCCTGATGTCCGACGGCAGAAAGTGAACAGAAATCTCCATCTGTGATTATAAACGTGGATTGGATTTGAGGGCAGGATGCAGGGGCGTGGTTAGGAAAATGGCAAAAAAAATTATCTAAAAAAAGCATCTATTTCTGCTTTCACAGCCAACATCTGCAATAACCAGTGAAAAATGTGTCAAATTTCTTACCCAGAGTAGATAGGAACTTGAATTCAAACATTTAAAACCTGTTGTAGATAAGACCCGAGACAAGAAAGAGACGTTCCTTTAACTCCAACGACATTTTCTGGTCTGTAGACGAGAATACTTCGATCTGCGGTATCACTGAGAGCGAGCGAAACACAAGCAAGGAGACACAACCTTGATCAACAGTGGGACATTTGTGTTGCAGAAATCCGGATGTAGTAGCTTTAGATCCCTAATAAACAAACCAGAGGAGAGAGTAGTGAGAAATAACTGCCTGAGACGACATGAAGAAGAAAGCTTGAGAGAAACAAGAGTCAGAAGGGAACGGAAAGAGTAAAGACAAACAGGCCGGAGTGTGTTTACAGGATGTTCAGTGTGAGTGTGTGTCTTTATGATGACAGCAGCAGCTTTTAGATACAAAAATATAGCATCCAGCTGAGATTAAACACTGAAGAAACAGTGAGATCTGTTACACAGACTGAAAACACACTTGCATGTGCTAAATGTCGACAGGTGACAGAGATCAGTAACGTAAAAAATGTGACGAGACTGCCGCGGGACACCAAGCGCCAGGCCGTGGCCATCGTCTTCACCGACGACACGTCCCGCACGTTCACCTGCGAGTCAGGTAAAACATCTGGGAGTATGGGTATTAAGACTACACACACACACACACACACACACTCATATCCATCTCAGTTCTGTATAATGTGATGCTCCTGAGCTGCTGTGAGTCGCTCTGACAATCCTGTAACAGTAACTCACAGTCAGAGCCACCAATTAGAGAGTTTCTCACACACACACACACACACACACACACACACACACCATACGGCAGTCTAGATCCATCCTACATCTTCACGACTAACTGAGAAATTAATATTAATCCAGCTTCACGCAGAGCCGATGGTAGCTGGGTTAGCAAAAAAAAAAAAAAAACAGATTGAAAACAAAACACCCAGAGAAAGCAGGTGATAGTTTTGTTGTATTTTAACTAGCTAGATAGATTACTGACAAAATGACTGTAACATAACATACTAAATAGTGTCTCAGTGTTCTGCTTTACTGCAGTACTTCACTTATTCTGAAATACTAAACGTTCTTCCACAAGGAGCTCGCAATAGCGCTTTTCTACCAGAGATGGCGACATTCCCAAGTCCAGTTTTTTTATGATTTCCGTGTGTATCCTGTCCTACAGAGCTGGAGGCTGAGGAGTGGTTTAAGACGCTGACCATCGAGTGTTTGGGTACGCGGCTGAACGACATCAGTTTAGGAGAACCGGACCTTCTGGCAGCTGGAGTTCAGTGCGAGCACACGGGTCAGTCCAGGTTTATTTTCAGTTGTGATGGGAATACAGACTTCAGAGAAATGGATTCGTATCCAATTTTCCAACAGTAAAAAGTAATTCCGGCTACGTTCCACTTTCCGGAAGGTTTTTTGGTATCCACACACCATCAGAACCATGCAACTCGCAAATTCTTCCCTCTCATAAAAAACAAACACCTTTCACTGATAATACTTTAATACAGAAAGGTCAACACCTGACCCTACACTTCCATTATAAAGAGTTTGGAGTGTGTGTGTTCTTTATGCTTGTCCGTGGTGCTCACACACACGCTGCAGATACAGAGAAGCACCTCGGCTGAAATTTGACACGTGTTCTCATTTTGGTGTTTTCAGAACGCTTTAACGTGTTCCTGCTGCCGTGTCCCAACCTGGACATCTACGGAGAGTGCATGATGCAGATCACCCATGAGAACATCTACTTATGGGACATCCATAATCCTCGCACAAAGCTGGTCACGTGGCCGCTCTGCTCGCTGCGCCGCTACGGCCGGGACGCCACCCGCTTCACCTTCGAGGCCGGCAGGTACGGACCACGAGAGATATAAAGAGGAACCTTCTGAGGTGGTGGGTTCTTTCAGACATACAGCAAAAGGGTTTAAAGGATTTTATCTCACAGCGCTGTTGAATTCTGGATTCTGATTGGTCAGAAGGTGTTGATTAATTTTCTATAGCAGCAGATATACATTAATGCTCTTGTTTCTATAGTTATTCACAGGGACTCGTACAGCAGACGCTCTGTTTAATATTTTAACAGATGTTTCTTTAACATTTATGGAAGGAGTCTCCAGTGTCAGCGCTCTGTAACAGTCAGAGGTGAAGCTCTAACTTTAAGTTTTCCGACGTCTTCAGGAGTTTACGGTTTGCAGTTTCTCGGTGAAATGCGGAACAAGAGCCTGGTGAGGGAGCGACTGTTTACAGCTGCTGTAATGTGAGAAGTGAGAACAGGAACTATCTTGTTTCACAGACATTAACTGTAATTAAAATGAATTAAAATCTGCATGTCATTTTTCCTAATAAGTAAAAATTGTAACTTTTGGCAAATTGCTGTGGTTTTACGAAAATGTATAAAAACGGTAACTGGAGAGTTGTTGATTATTTTCCTGTAGCAGCATGCCAACCCGTTGCATAAAACATCAGAGCTCTGCTCTGTGACGCTCTGGAGATTTTTAAAGGGAATGTAAACACACCTTCTTTCACTTCCACTATAAAAAAAGAGAGATAAAGAGAGATACAAAGAAGAAAAAAAGAGAGAGTAATATTTAACAGCTTTCTTCCTGCCACCCGTCCAGTTCATATCATCATACATCTCCTTATTAGCTGCATATTTATGTCCATTGTCTTTCAGGAAAATCCCGTATTACATCTTGTTCACTGTATCAGAGCGCGAGTGCGTGAACCAGACCAGCGGATTTGTACGAGTTGACCGAGCTCTCCTGACCTGAGGACCTCATAAAGAGATTGAATGAATAGATTAAAAGGAAATTCAGTGGAGAGTGTGGCTTTCTTATCTCCTCCTGCCACTTTGATCAAATAATAAAGGGAGATTTGTAACGCCTGCAGGATGCCCCTGAAAGGACAAAGATAAGAAAGAGTAAAAGTCAGGATGCTGCGCAGTGGAGTGCTGCCCCCTGGTGTCCTTCAGGCTCATTACCTTCTGTAGGAGACGTAATATTGTGGCGTTCGGACGGCGGAGCAGAATGATGGAATGAGGATGAACGTTAAACGCCAGATAACTTCCTTCTCTCGCGCGCATGTCTGAAAAGTGTACTCTGAAAATACACAATATAGCATGTAGAACAAGTACGAAAATGCTAATCTAAGATCTAAGAACACTCTTTGATGTTGTTTGTGTGTGTGTGTGTGTGTGTGTGTGTGTGTGTGTGTGTGTGTGTGTGTGTGTATTAGAATGTGTGACAGTGGTGAAGGCCTGTACACGTTCCAGACGCGAGAAGGTGAGCAGATCTACCAAAGGGTTCACTCTTCCACGCTGGCCATCGCCGAGCAGCACAAGAAGGTCCTCATGGAGATGGAGAAGAACAGCCGGGTGAGCAGTGTTCGATCACGTGTGTTTTCTTAGCATCGATATCTGTTCAATCTGCTCTAAAAAAACATTCCGTACAGACTGACATATTCTTGTGCTCTGATGTGTTAGCTGTTATCCAAAGGTTCAGACCCAGACTCGTACCCCTGCACGCCCACAGCCATCCTGCCTCGCAGCGCCTTCTGGCACCACATCACAGGATCACAGGGGGCCATGGACTCCAGCAACAGTAAGAAGAAAGACTACTGAAATATAGAAGCCTATACACTTGGGCTGGGTGATAAAATCTAAATATGATATCAAACATTTCTTGACCTTGTGTACGTATTTATAGAAATGAATCTAAGCTGACTGCTAAAAGACTTTCTCACTTTTTATTTCAAATTACAAGAGTATTAATCTTTTCCATAACTAACATTAACAAACCATGAATTTCAATAATTTACCGTAAGTCCATAAACAAAGTAGCAAAGTGACAAAGTAACAAAGTATCAGTGACATGAACATAGTAATAAAATATCAGTCAAGTACTGAAGTATCAGCGATGTTACCAAAGTAACAAAATGTCAGCAAAGCTTAGCAAAGTAACAAACAGGGATGCTAAAGTAGCAGTGATGCTAAAGTAGCAGTGATGCTAAAGTAACAGTGATGTTAACAAAGGAACAAATTAGTAAAGTATCAGTAAGGTAACAAAGTATCATCAGTGTTACCACAGTAGCAATATCAACAAAGTAATGAAGTATCAGTGGCATTTAACAAAGTAACAAACAGTGATGTTAAAGTAACAGCTGAAGTAACAAAATATCAGTGGCGTTAACATAGTACCGAAATATCGGCGAAGTAACGAAGTACCAGTGACCAGTAACAAAGTAACAAATTATCAGCAAAGCTTAGCAAAGTAACAAATTAGTAAAGTATCAGCGATGTTAACAATGTAACAATGTTAAAGCTTAGCAAAGTAACAAACAGTGAAGTTAAAGTAACAGTTAAAGAACGACGACATTAACAAAGTAACAATGTCAATAAAGTAACAGCGTATCAGCAATACTTAAATTAACAAAGTTAAAGTGACAATTAAAGTAACTGGAGGTAAAAAAAAAAAGTGAAATCACGTAATTATTAATGCAGGTGTATTTAGTTACATTTATGCAAATATCAGTTATGATTGTTCCAGCGAGCACTTAACATTATTTCTCATAAATAAGCATCAGGTAAAGTAAATCAACTGAACTCAACTCCACCGCCCCCCCCCCCCCCACA
Organism: Pangasius macronema; assembly: GCA_037577455.1. NCBI lineage: Eukaryota > Metazoa > Chordata > Actinopteri > Siluriformes > Pangasiidae > Pangasius > Pangasius macronema. The sequence continues at coordinate 727,739 of CM074955.1, forward strand.
CACACACACACACACACACACATACACACACACACACACACACATACACACGATTACTATAAATAGTTTATTCCATTACCCACGAATCCTAAATCCCGTGCTGTGTGTGTGTGTGTGTGTGTGTGTGTGTGTGTGTGTGTGTGTAGGTGAGATGTTCACGGCGTCTCAGTCAGGAGCCGAATCGGACCTGTTCTCCGCAGAGCACCACAAGCATCCAGCACACTTCTCCACTTAACCCGGCCAGTGAGGAGCTTCACGGACTCACCTTCAGGTTTCAGGCCTGAACCTTCCTCCACACCTCCTCTGCCCTCTTCACGTTTGCTTTCCCCGCACCGGGGGCAGATCTGCGATGCCCCGATGCCCGAGTCAGTCCCGGTGTCTGGAGACGTGTCCTGAGAGGGAACGCACTGTGAAACGTGAACTACGTAACTTTTGGATTGGATCTTTTTTTTTTTTTAACAGAACAATAGAGGCGCACGTTTATAGCATTTTGACGACCCTTAGAAAAGGGGGCGGGGCTTTAGGGTTAGAACGCCACTGTATCTCTCTCTGTCACATGCACAATGATCGGTATCTCTGTCTCTGTCCGTGTGTCGTTGGTGCATGTCCTCTTTAACTGTGGAACGGTTGTGAGATTAGTAGCAGGGCTGCGTTTAGAGTAGATCGTTTCGTTTACTGCCGAGGATGAATAGAAGAACATGCAGAACTAGAGTAGGCTTCCATTTGAACTGTAAAACGGTGTGTGAGATTTGCCTGAGATATAATCTGAGGAGGTGGCAGACGTTCACGAGACACTTGAGGAACTCTGGAACACACCACCTGTCCTTCACTGGTGTTTTGTTTTTTCTTTTCATCATCACGAGATGAATTCATAGCTTCGTACCTTCCAATCTTCTCTAGAATGCGTTGCATCTTGTTTTTCCTGTGACTGCTCGGGAACGAAGCAGTAACGAAGCTGATGACTTTTTGAAGAAGAAGTGATCTTCTGAGGGTCACAGCTGTGAGATCTGTCCTAGTCCATTCACTGATCCAGAACTTGTGGGATGATGAGGATTACGGTTAAGATTGGACTTCTTTATTTACATTAATCTGCCAAGCACAACGTGAACGGTTTTGGGATGCACTTAAAGGGAAACTCCACCCTGAACCGACATTCACACATTAACCTTTATTGAGATGTTCGTCTACTTTCACTTTAGTTAACGCTTTCCTACATTACCCACAATGCCGCTCGACTACCTAGCCTTAAAGACAGTGATGCAGCGGCGCTTTAGTCCTTTAGTCTGTCTAGCTCTCTCACCTCCTCGTCACCTCGTACATCACTGATTAGACGAGCCGAGTCTTTGTGTCGTATACCTGCATTGCATTCTGGGACTTTGAGTCTCCGCTGCTTCTGCGATGGATTTCTCATTAATTTGATGTTAAATGTCGCTGGAGAATGAAAGAGTCGAGTCAGAAAAGAATGTTTTTAGAAGCGAACAGAGAACCCTGATCGTTATCACTTGTATTTGAGATCATTGAGATATTTTTTTCCTATTAAACTCCATCGTAACTGCACAAGCAATAACAATAACAATAATGATAACAATAATGATAACAATAACGATAACTTTTCACAGGAATAAGAACAATAACAACAATACAGCACCGATCCACACATTAGCACCAGAATCGATAAACAAATATTTCATTCTAAACATACGTCCCGCGTTTCAGGGTGGAGTTTAACTTTAAATGTCGACTATTTCACTACGCTCATGTTTAATATTTCACAAAGTGAAAAAAGCTCCAGTTTTTAAAAAAAAGCGTCGGTTTTAGTGACTTGAAGCATATATTTGATTATTTCAATCCTGAATAGTTCATAGAGGTTTTCTTCACTCAAAAGTCCACGACTGATGCTAATTTCTACTCCTACACACCTCCCTGTATTCGCCATCGTCCATTTCACCGCTAACGTTTGGAATAAACTCTCACATTTACAGATATTTCCTTCCGAGTGCGATTCGGATTCTGTGGTGTTTAGGAGTTTCGGCAGCATGGAGACTTGTGCTGTTCATGTTCCTGAAATGTGTGGAACAGCCTTATGTCTAAATGTTTAAGTGCTTATTCAATGCTGGAGTCCATAAACATGCATGCAAACACACACACACACTCACACACACATGCAAACACACACACACACACACACACACACACACACACACACACACACATACATACATGCACATAATGTATATTATTTATGTAAAACAAAAAAGGGCTAAATTCAGATGTTTGTCTTTTGCAGAGCTCTCTCTCTCTCTCTGTGTGTGTGTGTGTGTGTGTGTGTGTGTGTGTGTGTGTGTGTGTTAGCTGTCTTTGTCACTTCACAAGGCACATGTACATAAAACTATTTATTTCAGATCGAGTGATTCCTGTGTGTCAGTCAGCAGAATGAGGCAGACGCTGTTTTGTGTGTTTGATTGTTTGTATGTCTGATTAGATGACAATAAAAGCCAGAAGATGGACTGCGTTATAAATCTCTCAGGCTTCCTGCGCAGTTTTTGTCGAGGATATTTTCCATAAAGGGAAAAAACACTTATGAGAAATTTATGAATGTGTAAAAAATAAAAAAGTGTGTGTTGTCGAGTGGAGTGTGCATGCCTTTGCTCTCGGTTGGCTTTCTTATAAACGATTTAACCTCTTCACTTTGCAATCGAGGAAAACTCTCCGTGCTGTAAATATTTTCATTTGTCACACTGCCTGTGTTGGTGTTATCACACACACACACACACACACACACACATATTACAAAGATAGTAGCATCAGCACTGTGCTGACCTGCTGAAAATAATTAGGAGCTTTATAATTAAAATTAACATGCTCGGGTTTTCCGGTTCTCTGTGAAGGTTTCTTCCAGGTTTTCTGGTTTCCTCCCTCCTCCTAAAAACACACTTGTAAGTGTATGGGTGACTCTAAACTGCTCCTAAGTGTGTGTGTGTGTGTGTGTGTGTGTGTGTGTGTGTGTGTGTGTGTGTGTGTGTGTGTGTTATACTGTTTTATACTGGCATCTCATCCACAACGTGTTCCAGCCTCACACTCGGCGTTCCCGGGATATACCCCTGATCCAACCTCCATCCTGAGCAGGATAAAGTGTTCACTGAAGATGCATAACTGCATGATTTTAAGAATTTCGGACAAACTAGACTAAAAAGACTTTTAATCTTTTGTGAATAAAGCTCCTGGTCTCTTCTGAGCCACGTGTGTCACATGACCTGCATCTAGTTACCTGTGTGTTTTTTCAGAACGCGTCCAAGCTTCCTTTGGTGCAGAAAAAAGTAAATATGTGGTGAAATATGAGTGTGTTTAATCTTCTTCTTCTTCTTCTTTGGGCTTTTCCCTTCAGGGGTCTCCACAGCGAATCATCTCTCTCCACCTATCCCTA
>CM074955.1:752967-765596 GCA_037577455.1 Pangasius macronema
CTCTTCCATCCTGTCCATGTCCCACTTCTTCTTGGCTAACCTCTTCCTCTGGATACAATCCTGAACTCCCTCATTCCCCATTCATATATTATTATTATTATTATTATTAAATATTTTTATTGGCAGAGAAGCGAATCAAAATAACTTCCACTTCTGATTTTCAGCCTTTACCCTGATCGCTCATTTCGTGCTCCCAGCTGTCTGTGCGCATTACCTTTTATGGAGTTTTGTGGGCGTCGCTAAATGCAAATGAGCCGTGTCTGGAATCCTTTACAGGTGATCAACAGAAATGTGATTGAAGAACATCAACTCACAGTTTTAGGTTGTTTCTGGTGTAAATATCTAAAAAGTGTACAGAATATTATTGTGTGATTATCATCTCAGAGTTCTAAAGCTGATAAACTACTATAAAAAAATCACTGACAGAAAATTTAGTAAAACTCGTAGTATATTTTGCTTCTCTAAATCTGATTTATGAATATTAATGAGCAGGGGGCGTCGCTAATGAAACAGGCTGTGAGTTGGAGAGGCAGGAAATAAGGTTTTCGCAAGAATTTAATAAAAAATAAAAACACAAACATTTTAATAGGAATAACACAAGTGTCTGAAAATATTACAGGATCACTACATCAAAAAAATAGACTTGAATTTGTTTGAAATCTATTTTTTTTTCTTTACTCCAAATCCTCAGTTCATTTTAACAGTGAAGATCCACAGATTTGGATCTGAATCCTCAGCTCGATCCACTCATATCGAAACATGACAACAAACATGGGTGTTAAATACAGAATAATGAAACTCATGTAATGATGGAACAGTCTGAGAGAGAGAGAGAGAGAGAGAGAGAGAGAGAGAGAGAGTGAAGGTTACGCTGAATTTATATAATCGCTGGCAATCGTGAAAACTAACAAAAAAAAAAAAATCATACAGAGATTAGAAAAAGTGTCTATTGTAGGCTTCAGTCTGTTTCTGTCACAAACGCGTTATCGGCGTTATCTTCCCACAGGTTCGTCTGCTGTTAAAAATAAATGAGTGACAGAATCACCACATACATCACCACTCCACTCTGATACTGAAATCCCACTCGTCTGACTCATTAGCTAACCGGCTAGCTTAGCTTAGTTATCTCATCTTAACCATATTAGGCTGTTAGGAATGCCAGGAGGTCATGAGGGCGTGTCCCGGATTTGCATACTCATACATATTTATAACTCACGACCTTGATTTAGACGTTCCAGGGCCATTTTTAGTCATTACTTGGGCTTTAAAATCAACAACAATTTTCGACTGTTCGTTCATTTTAGTGGTTTAAAACGATCTCCGCTGTCATCGCGTCTCTGACCTCTCACAGGCGCGAAGTCGGTATCGGATCGGTACCAGAACTCTGATATCAGTGTTGCGTCACAGATGGAGAAGGTCAGTGCATCAGTGAACGCAAAAACAAACCAACTGAAAAAGACAGGAAGTTGGGAAGGTCGTGATCGTGAGAAGTAACGCCGTCTACATCTTCAAAACACACTCTTTGGGGGAAAAAAAAAGATACTTAACTGAACTTTTCTTTGTTGTTTTGTTGTGGAACTATGAAGAGGAGACGTTTTGGTACCTTTAGTCTGTAAATTTCACCTGGAAATGTGGATATAGTCACTTTAAAGTACATAAACGGACCGTAAATTAACTTAAACCTTAAATTTACCTACATATTAAAGGTACAGAAAGTGTACTTGGCAGAACTGACCCAGAGGCACAGCATGGTACCATCTGGTACCGTTTGGTACCTTTTTTGTCTGAGTGTAGGGCTGAGTGATGTGGTGATTTATCATCGATATAAATCCAACAGAACAGACTGAATGATTACATTTAATTTCCTTATTAAATATTGTATAAAAATGTCTGAATTTATCTGTTTCTCTAATACAACTCTGTCAGGGCGGGGTCTTGTGTGGAGGGGGCGTGTCCATATTTGCATAACCATGCATATTTATAAGTCATGATGAGGACGTTTCCTTTCTTGGGCATTAAAACATTGTGAACAATTAATTTTTTTTCCCGGTAATTTCACTGATGTTTCACAGAAAAATGTGTGTGTGTGTGTGTGTGTGTGTGTGTGTGTGTGTGTGTGTGAGTTACCAAACTTTTTTTTTTTGATACATCACCATCACCCACTCCTAATTTTTTTTTCTCCTGAAAATTCAAAATAAAATTAAAAAAAAAAAAAAAATTTACACAAAAAATTCAAACGAAACCTTAACAAAAAATGTTTTAAACAAAAACAAATTTTTTTTAAACAAAACAAAAATTTACACAAAACAAAAAATTCAAACAAAAACAAAAAATTCTAACAAAAACAAAAAAATTTTACAAAAAAATTAAACAAAAATTTTTTTTAACAAAAAAATTTTAAACAAAAATGTTTTTTAACAAAACAAAAAATTTTAAACAAAAAAGAATTCAAACAAAAACAAAAAAATTTAACAAAGAAAATTTTAAACAAAAAAAGAATTTAAACAAAACAAAAAATTTATACAAAACAAAAAATTTACACAAAACAAAAAATTTAAACACCCCCCAACAACACGACACGACATTGTTCAGATTGGGTCCAGGGTTTTGTTTGTGTTTTGTTTTGTCAGACTTTCTTCCGAACCGCAGTGATACCGGACAGCACGCGGTCGCGCTCGCGGAGCTCCTCCTGCAGCCGCGCCTCGCTGACACGCAGCTGGCGGATGGTGTTCTTCATCTCCTTCATCTTCACCTCCATGAGGGCGATGATGTCGCGCTGCTCGTTGAGCTTCCTCAGGAGCTCGGCTGAGGTCGTGCCGTTGGTCAGGGAGTACGAGTGCTCCTCTCCGCACAGCGCCAGGAGCGGACCGGGCTGATCCGGTACCACCGTCACCACCACCTCCGCCGCCTCCTCAGACTTGAGCGCCGGCGCTGGTAGTGATAACGATGATGCTGATGATGATGATGCTGATGATGATGCTGCTGATGATGATGACACAGTGACGGGTGAGATGTATTGCCCGTTCTGTCCGATTTGCACCACGAACTCGGGCTCGCTCTGCGCCTCGCTGTGGATTGCGCCTACGCTGGTGAGGATGGGCGCAGACGCGGGCGCGGGCGCGGGCGCAGGCGCAGACGCAGACGCAGCGTACACCTTCCTGCCCCTGCCGCGCCGACTTCTCTTCTCGTTCACTCCGCGTAACGGGAAGAGCGTCGGGACTCGGATGGTGTAGGTCTTCCTGCCCCCGGGGAAGTGCACGCTGCACACCCGGTGCCCTGTAGTGGGCTGGAAGGTGCTGAAGCAACCGCTCACTCCGGCCCTGGAGATGTTCTTCAGCCAGATCTCCCTCTGCGTCGGGTCTTTGGGGAACGTGTAGAACCGGAGCTCGCGGTCCCGGTGAGAGTTATTATAACATCCGGGCACGCAGCACGTGAAGCCTGGCATAACGGCGCCGCTCGCTTTTTTAACTAATTTATTTAAATAATTATTTTTATTATTTCCTCCTCCACAGCAGCCTCACACAAGTTTCGCTTGATTTTGTTTTGTTGATCTCCTTCGTGCGCTGATATCAAGCGCAGCGGCCTAAAAGCGGAACTACACGTCCCACAATACTTACGACTTCCTGTTTTGTTTTTCCTCAAAGCGCGTTCATGAGCGTCAAGTCTGCGCGCAGCTTGCGCATGTTCGAGACCTTTCTCTGGACCTCAGGACTGAACTGTAACTGAAATATATCTCTATATTTAATAAAATAATGTTTAATTCTTTAACAAATATAGAAAAGAAAGGACTCTTGATGGAATAAAGGACTCTTGATGGTGAAGGTTTAACTGCTTTCTGGTCTGATTTTTGGAAGAAGGGGAAAAAAATAGATGACATTTTAACTGAAGCTTCTGTTAGTAAATTTTATTTTTATTTATTTATTTTTTTTTTTACAAAAGTATCAAATTAAAAATGTCTACAGAATACAAAATTTTCTTCAGTATTGTAATATTGTTAGATTCTTAAATATTGTTCACTGACAAAAAATAGATTGCGTTATTTTTTTTCTTTGTAGACTTTAAACCAAATTTACAAAATAGAATAAAATTATAAATATGCATAAAAATAAATCTACAAAAGTTTTTTTTTTTATGCAAATCAGTTTCTTTCTGTAAGCTTTTAATTTGAATACGTAAATGTTCAAATGTGGACTTTAATTTTGTTCAGAAACACAAAAAGTGGACATTAAAGCGTTTAGTTATTTTGTGAAAGTGAAGTAAACAAAATCTTAATTATTCAGAAAAATATATATACAAAATGTTTAAAAGCTGTATTCTTTAAACTCAAAGAGTTAAACATTAAAAAATATGGGGAGGGGGGATAATAAAGGCTAAAACAAAATCATAAATATTCATAAAAATAAATATACAAATGGTTTGTTTTGTGCTTTTTTATTTATATATTTAAATATTTTTAAAAAATGACATTTACTATTTTTAATTGTTGCTACATTTTTTTTATTTTTTGAACGTGAAATTTAGCTAGAATTACAGTTTATGAGAAACAAATATTACATATTTATAAATAAAGGCTAAAAACATGGTAAATATTTAGACAAATAAATATACAAACGATTTGTTTTTATTTAAATATTAGCTGAATAATGTGTACACTACGCTACAACGTCAATTAAGAACAAACAATGTCCATATTTTTTAAATAAATAAATAAATAAATGAAATAAGTAAGTACATGTTTCTTGCGCATTAACGGCGCATTAGTGTAGGCTAATTACCCGGAAGTGGAACTACAAAACTACATATCCCATGAGGCACGCGCGAGCGCAGGTCTGCGCGGGAGATGACGTCATTGCGGAGTCTGTTTGAATCTCTTGTTGTCGTTGAAAGTGAAGAGGCTCAGCGCCGTGTTCAAGTCCAACTTTAGAGATAATTTCCTTCTTAAAAATATTTAGAGGAAGTTTGAGATGGACTCTGCGGAGGAGGAGGATGTGTCTGCTCGAGTTTTACTCAGAAATGTTCTGCACACAGAAACACAGCGGTCTCCAGTCACCAGGAGGTGAGTTTACTGCACTGCTTTATGCTAGTTAGCATAGCATAGCATAGCGGTTAGCATAGTAGCCTGTTTCTTCTGTTTGTAATAATAATAAACCTTTAAAGACTAAAAAAAAAGGCTTATGATCACATTGTAAACTCTTTGGCCTCGTTGTTAAAACGGATTTCTGTGATTTAGCGTGTTTACTATCACCTGCTAGATGGATGCAAAAGTTTTCGCACCCCACAGTTCCTTGGTGTAAAAGAAGTTACAGATGTAATCTTGCGGGTATTCATAATTCAAATCATGACTTAAAAAGTCAACACAAGATGTTTTTAAAAAGACTGAACAAACAAATAAACAAAAACAAACTTATATTTATATATTTATATCACACCCTGAAAAGGGGGATGCAAACTTTTGAACTTTAATCCTTTTTACTGTTTTCAGTATTAATGTCTTAACACATGCAAATTCTGTTGCAGGAACCTTAACGAAGCCGAACACACACACACACACACACACACACACACACACACACACACACTAGTTTAGACATCTTGTTAGTATTCATTACATTCAGTTTGTCCTAAGGGGGGCACAAACTTTTGCACGCAGGGCAGAGTAAGTATTTTGACTGCGCTTCCTTCTGAACCGGATCCTGTGTAAGTTTGAAAAGGAGAAAGAAAACTAAATTCTGTGGAATGTTTCAATATTTTATCATTTTAAAGTGGAAAACTTTAACCTCTTCTAGTTAGTTTATAATTAATGATATTTATTTATTTATTATAATATTCACAATATCTCAGAATCATATTAATCAGGATGTAGATATTATGTGATCATTTATTCCAGCTCTAACCTTCATGAATTTTTATTTTTGTGAACATTTTGTTTATTTTTATTTGCCAGAACTGTTGTTTGTCTCTCGTCGTTAATGAGTCTTGGTGTCCTCCAGCGCGTCCCGTGACCTGCGCCTGTCGCGTGTACGGAGGAGCTCCAGACTGAGGAACGCGCCCGAGACGCCTCACGACGCTCTCCGGAACAAACTCAAGCAGAAGCTCCACGAGGTACGACTTGTTTTTACCGACTCTTGTTTACGCCGCTGGACGCTTTAACCCGCTTTTGATTCTTACGTTAAAATCTGATCCGGGTCCAGACGGCGGTTCGGTCTCCGCTGCCACCCGGTAAACGCGCGAGGTCCCGGGGCGGGACGCAGGACACGCCGGCGGTGCTTCCCTCCCCTGCGCTGTACGATGATGACGTCACGCCTCGCGGGCTCCTCAGGGGCATCATCCAGACCGGTCAGTTTTTTTTTTTTATCCCGCTTTGATTTGATTTGCTCGGACGTGACGTGTGCTTGGTGTCGTGAACTTTGTCGCTCTTTTCAGAACCGGAGGCGTCTCTGCTGCTGTCCGGTCAGACTGCGGTGCCTCGGGAGGATCAGCAGGACGTTGAGACCAGTGTCCATAGCAACAGGCGCAGGTGGGCGTGTCTACCATCTACTGAGAAACTAATCCCACCCAGATAGGGCTGCTGATGCGTAAATCTGTGAATTTATATCCAACAGTGTTTTATTCCACACTAATAACCACATCCACATAAGTCTAATGAAGGAGCTGGTAAAGCAAAGACCTCTGATAGATAGATAGATAAATAATTAAGTAAATAAACGCTCTGTTTAAAGGTGCGTTAAGTAAGATTAGGACTCCGCCCACATTCAGAAAACTCCGCCCCCCGGATTTTCCATGGCCTGTAAAGTATATATTAAACAAGCATTCCGGACCGGAAGTCAGTTTTCCAAACGGGTTTTATGGCTTAAAGCTAAATATATATACATATATTATCCTGCATGTTATTTCACCTTTAATGATTAATTCAGGGAGAATGTTTACAGTTTTATTCTGGTGTGTGTGTGTGTGTGTGTGTGTGTGTGTGTGTGTGTTCGTGTGTTCTCTCAGTGACGCCGTCTCCGGACTCGAGCTGCCTGACTTGGCGACAGAGCCGCTGACTCACCTGATCCGGGGGATGAGCCGCAGGAGGCCGCCGCCCACTTTTAACGTCTCCGCCTTCGAGAAGCAGCTGGACCAGCCATCAGGTTCTAAACCACAGAGCGCCGTTTAGACGTTAACGTTTATTCCGGTTTATACAGAATGATCCAGGATGAGATTTACAAAAAAAACTGCAATAACAGTTTCTGGGATCTGATCAGAATCAAGAAAAGTCGCTTCCTGTGCACGTGAATCAGTCTGAATGATGTCAGTGCAGAAGAATAACAGGAGAAAAACGGGTTTTATTCTATTGCAGGAGAAGAAGAGGAGATGGACGTCCCTCAGGAGAACGCAGATGGCAGTAAGGAGCAGGATCTCTCTGCCGGATCGGGAAGGTAAAGGATGTCAGTCAGGGCTTTTTCGGGCGCCGATAGTTTTACACGGGGTCGTGGGGTAATTAATCTGTACAGGTGCCACGGCGTGATTTTTATTTCCGTTACGTCGTCTGTGTGGTTTTCTGCCTCCATCTCGCAGAAATTTGATGAACTCCGTGATGTTTTGTAGTTTTAGGTTTTAGTTCTCTCTGTGGTTTTACGAGCAGATGTCGCTAATTCTGTAAGAGAGGATAAGATATGAGAGGATAAGAGAAAAGAAGAGAGGAGAAGAAAGGATAAGAAAAGAGAGGATGAGAGGATAAGAGAGGAGAGGGGAGAGAAGATAAATACCTTTATTGATCCCCCGTAGACGCAGCAGCGCAAGTAGGAAGAATAACATAAAAGAAAAGAATTTCCATAAACACCTGTACAATAGAAATAATATAAACGATAGAAATGATGAAATGGGTGTGTATGTAAACATGCTAGAGTTCTGTTTGCGTATGTTCAGCCCTGACATGTACAAAATATCGAAATATTGCACGTGCTGGCGATACCCGAATGATTTTAACTTCAAACAGGTTTAATTTATGAATTTAATTTAAATAGATTTTACACACTTTTGTATTATTCTCACATTATTTAACAAGTTATCACTATAATACATGCGCAATAAATATTTATTCTCTGTGCAAAAACGAGCTGCAGGTATTTAGTCGTGATCGACGGGATTAACTGTACACTGGGATTAGAGCCACACTGGGATTAGAGTTACACTGGGATTAGAGCCACACTGGGATTAGAGCCACACTGGGATTAGAGCTACACTGGGATTAGAGCTACACTGGGATTAGTGTTACACTGGGATTAGAGTTACACTGGGATTAGAGTTACACTGGGATTAGATTTAATTGGGATTAGAGTTACACTGGGATTAGAGTTACACTGGGATTAGAGTTAATTGGGATTAGAGCTACACTGGGATTAGAGTTACACTGGGATTAGAGTTACACTGGGATTAGAGCTACACTGGGATTAGAGCCACACTGGGATTAGAGCCACACTGGGATTAGAGCTACACTGGGATTAGAGCTACACTGGGATTAGTGTTACACTGGGATTAGAGTTACACTGGGATTAGAGTTACACTGGGATTAGAGCTACACTGGGATTAGAGTTACACTGGGATTAGATTTAATTGGGATTAGAGCTACACTGGGATTGAAATCTGTGATTTTATTTCCCTCCAGATCGGCCATTTCTGTTCCTCTGAGAAAATTACAGAACAAAATACCTTTTTAAGTCTGAGTCTGAATTTTTAATTTGTAAATAATTAATTGATTAATTGTTTTAGTGGGATAAAGTTTTTGTCCTCTGCTACTCGCTATATTTATGCAAAACCCCACGTTATATCACCACCCAACCCCCCTGGAAAAACATCTCGTCACAGACGTCACCCTGAGAAACTAATCCCGCCCGAATACGGCTTAGGGATAAATCCCTGATCTAATCTAATTAATAAGGCTAATGACTGAAATGTTCTCAGGGTTTATTAAATAAATAAGTAGATTTTATTTCTAGTGCATTTTAATGTGTTTAAATCTTCTTATTTCTTTAGGATAGCTTTTCCTTATTATTATTATTACATTTACCCACAGCCTACTCCAACCAAAGTGCTGTACAAAAGCGTGTGTCGTGAACATCGATGTGTGTGATGAATATAGATGAGTGTGTGATGAATATTGATGAGTGTGTGGTGAATATTAATGAGTGTGTGATGAATATTAATGAGTGTGTGGTGAATATTAATGAGTGTGTGATGAATATTGATGAGTGTGTGGTGAATATTAATGAGTGTGTGGTGAATATTAATGAGTGTGTGATGAATATTAATGAGTGTGTGGTGAATATTAATGAGTGTGTGATGAATATTAATGAGCGTGTGGTGAACGTCGATGAGTGTGATATCGTGCAGCCTCAGACGGAGTGAACATTAGCAGTAGCTCTACTGTGTGTCACATAAAAGCAACAGAAGTTATTTATGATTTTTTTCCCACCCTAACAATTCTTCCTGTCTCTAACAATTAACTTTATTTATTTATTTATTTATTTATTTATTTATTTATTTTTCCTGCCCGAGCCACATAAACACACACCGTCTCGTTTTCACACGCGAATGATTCCCAGGACCGTGTGACTCTTAAACGACTTCCTGTTGGGGTTTTCATGCTCGCCGCACACGTGTGATTGTGTTGTGTCCTTTGCCTCAGCGTCCTCAGCCTCAGCTTGAAGACGCCGTTCGTGAGCCTTCGGCCCGAGGGGGCGGGTCTGAGGAGAAAAGCGGCCGGCCGACGGAAGCAGGTTTCGGTGGACGCGTTCGACGAAGCCGTCGAGAAACGTTTAGAGAGACGTCACAACCAAGGTGCTGCACTGATCTCCTCTCTTACACCACTGCCGAGTTCTGCGCTCTGATTGGTCAGAAGGTGTTGATTAGTTTTCTATAACAGCAGCTCTGACAGCAGTGACGGGTTTATATTAATGCTCTCGTTCTGATACGTCATCGTTTCGGAAACGTTTATTTATAAATGTGATTTCACGACTTTACTTGCATTAACAGAATGTATATGTAGCCAGCTCCAGAATTATTGGCACCCACGATAAATATGGATTTAAAAAAAATTACAAAAATGTCTATTTTACGCTTTCTCGGTAACATGACAATCTTTGTGTCTTTTTTTTTTTATTAAATGTTATAAATAATACAGACTTGCTTAATATTCATAAATAAATACATTTATAATAGATTTGTTTTTATATTCTTGTTTTTAAATATGAATAAAATATAATAAATGTTTACTATTAATTAAAAAATTATATTTTATTTTAAATTTAAAAAAAAATAACAATGAAAAATAGAAACAAATTTGAAAATTAAAAATTGTAGATTTTTACGATTTTAAATATTAAATACAAAATTTTAACATCATATCAGCTGCTTTCACTCAGTTTTTAATTATTTTTTCAAAATGTAAAACTTCATCATTTTTTAATTTTACAATTTATTGAAAAGAAAACTTTAGTTTTAAATTGTTAAATTTTCCGTTTAATTATTTCAGTCACAATTATAAAATTAAATGTACAGTTTTACAATTTTAAAGATTAAGTACAAAATTGTAGCATTTTAAAATTTTGCAGTTTTTGTTCGTTTTTGTGCAATTTTAAATTGTTAAAGTTTCAGTTTATTTATTTCAGTTACAGTTATAAATTGTAAAATTAAATGTACGGTTTTACAATGTACAAAATTTTAACATCTTATTTTAGTTGCTTCGGATTTGTCAGTTTGTGATTTTGTTCAAAATGTTTTATTATAAATGAATGAAATTTTCAGGAAATGTATTGCGGTATAATTTATCACGATATTGATACTGTAATCATCGTATCGTTCAGCCCTCCTCATGAAGCCCCTCCTCTTTTTTTCAGATTATACAGTCGTGCAGGATGGAAGAACTCTCCAGGACTCGGGCTGGCAGAAGTTCACTCTGGGTTTGAGCAGCGTGACCGTGCAGGAGCTCACCGCGGACCTGGTGCTGAGCAACACGGAGCTCTACGCCCAGCCGCGGGCCTCGGTGTCCGAGCTGAGAGACGCTGATGGAGGAGATACGGAGGCTGACATGAAGAGAGGAGATGATGATGATGATGATGATGATGATGAACTTCAAGACGTCGTTCAAGATCAACAAAACGTGTGTGAGAGTAACGTCTCTAAACCTCAACCAGATCCTTCAGAACACCCAGAACCGGATTCTCAGAGACAGGAAGAGGCGGAGACGATGCCTCCGTCACATGACAACGAGGCCGTGTCTCTGAGTCCCGAGGAGATCGCGTTCGCTCCGACCCAGGCCATGGTGGAGCGCGTGTCTCAGCCTCGGGAGCAGGAGGAGGAGGAGCAGGAGGAGGACGAGCGCGAGTCTGCGCTGCGGGAAGCTCAGGTGGAAGAAATGGACCAGAGCAAAAGGGCGAGCCTTCGGGAGGAGGAGCCGTCACATCTGCCTCAGCGAATCACACGGAGAGCGTACCACTCCGAGGGCGGAGCCTTCAGGGATGGAGTGATGGCAAGAGGCAGAGGTACGAAGAGCCTCGGGATGGGTCAGGAGCCCACGGAGAAACGTGAGGGATCATCAGAAGGTAAAATGTGTGATTATAATAAATATTTCATCATTTAGTTAGAGTTAAAGGCATCTCGAGGCAAAATCGGATTTAAGAAAATGTAATTTAATATCTAATATTTCTTCATTTTAAAACACGCTATAAAACTGCTTTGTGGGCGGAGCTACGTATCATCTCAGTTTGTGATGTCACTACTTAAGCATTAACGGTTGACCGTGTTGTAAAAGAACTCGCTTTAGCTGCAGATGTTGCATTTTAAGCTTAAATAGCATAATTTATATTGTTAATTATGTTAATTATAAATAGATGTTAGTTACAGTGTTATAGTGTGTGTTTCGTATTTGCATACTCATACATATTCATAGAGCTGTGCTGTGCTGCTATGCTGATCTCTGCTGTTAAACGGTTAAATTATACGACTATAAAACACACGTGTAAATGTGCAGCCGTTCCACAGGAACAGTGTGGGAGGAAATCTTTCCAAAACTGTTCTTATGGACTTTTATGAGCAGGGAAACGAGTCCAAATTCTGGTAATCTCACACGCTCGAGCGTCCTCATTCATCTGGTCTGTAGAGCTGCAGGGCTTTGCTGGTGGAGCGGAGCTGGAAGAATTAGTTACCGTGGAGGAAGAACCACATCGCAGCCTCGCCTCATCCTCCGCCCTCCACGCCACAAAGCCTTCGCCATCTCTGACATATCGGGACGTTTTGGTGCAAAATGCTGACGAGGGGGACGTTATTCGAGATCTCGACCAATCAGAAAGCGAGGAAGTTGTGGCGTCTGGTCGTGTTAGTCCCACTGTGGACTTTCCTGCTGCTGAGGAGGAGGAAGAGGAAGAGCAGGAAGAACAGCAACAGGAAGAGGAGGAGGAGGAAGAACAGGAAGAGGAGGAGGAAGATGCAGAAGACGCACAGAGTGAAGGTTTGACTTTCACATCACAAATTTTATAAATATAAATTATGTATGTGTATATATATATATACACTGCTCAAAAAAATTAAAGGAACACTTTTTAATCAGAGTAAAGCATCAAGTCAGTTAAACTCCTGCGATATTGATCTGG
>CM074955.1:821798-830369 GCA_037577455.1 Pangasius macronema
ACATTTAGGTTCAGGTTCAGGTTGAAGGTTCATGTTGAAGGTTCTTCAGTTGTTCCTCTGTGGAAATCCTTACAGTGTTTCCCTATCAGAAAATATTCCAAGTAGAACCTTTTTTAAAAAAAAATCCTTTCAGGAACCCTTGAGGTGTGTACACTCTCTAGAACAAAGGGTACTTAACCATAGTTTTACTTGGTACCATTAAGAGTACACTTTTTGTACTGTGAAGCTCCAAGTCTCGTTTAAAGGTACGCTGTATTCACATTTCGAGGTGAAAGAGGCACATTAGAGGTACACCATGTGTTCCCTTGAGGGAACCTTCAACCTCCAGTGACCAGAACAGGTACAGTTTAGTACCCTTTGTTTCCCCTGAGAGTTCACATGTAAAGTTAGTATATTAAACTCTCTAAAAATCAGAACCAGCGGTTCAGAAAGGATCAGAACCAGGATTCTGTAAACTCAGAGCTCGTAATTATCCAAGGAACCCTGGAGGAACCCTGGAGGAACTCTTTATTTTAAAATATATTTTAAAAAAAACATCCTGACAAATCAATAATCTGAGCTAAACACTGTTAATTTCAAGGTCATATAGAAACAGGAAGTTGTACAAAATGAAAGCAGGGTCCAGAACTGAAAACAGGCTTCAGTGTCTCTCGAGAGCGGAAATGTGCATGAAGCTGAAATTTCCCACATTCAAGCAAAGCGTCTGGAAAGTGAAATGTGTTTCTGTTCAAGCTCACGTCGTAAATAAGATCATTAACGTGTTATAACTGCCCTGCTGTTACACCTGTACACGGGCTGTGTGTGTGTGTGTGTGTGTGTGTGTGTGTGTGTGTGTGTGTGTGTGTGTGTGTGTGTGTGTGTGTGTGTGAAGCAGAAAGGCTCAGCAGAAAGGCTCAGCAGATGCGTTCATTTCTCTGAGAGAGAGTGAGTGTGAATTCGTGTTAATCTTAATGGATAGATTTTACAGCCTTGATCCCTGCAGGTTTGTGAAGCCAAACGGATTTTGTGCACTTTCGTGTAAACCTTATAATCTACACACACACACACCACGTGACCATCTTGAAAATCAATATAAATAAATCCAAAAGGCACAACGTTAAACGTTAAAGGCCCGTAATAGAAATCGTTCAGATTTTGACAGACTTCAGCACAACACAACAGGTTTAATCAATTTTTATGAAATCGCTGACGCGTAATTTCCACGACATTATTGCGTCGTTATTACATTCACTACCGTCGCGCTTTCCGTTTATCCGGTGAGGATTTAATACTGAAATTACGCACATCAGTGTTCAGACCTCAGACATAACTGCAGATTAGTCAGGAGTTGCGTCTGATTATGCACATGGGGGGCGGAGCTTGTCTAAAACAGAGGCGTGTCTCAGATCTTCAACTGTCTGACCGTTGTGGTTTAATATAACCGCAATATCTCACGCTGAAGTTATGTTTTCGGTTTGTTTTAGCTGTAAATTCACTCAGAAACACTCTGGAATGTTGTTCAAAGACAATATTAAATACATAAATATCCCGCTTTTCATTTATTAATAATATCATCCCTTTAAAACCACAAAAGGCGGTACTTATCTCAAGCAGTTAATTTTTTGCGGATGAACTTTCTCTGCAAGCGAAGCAGATCAGCGCTAGGTCAGCTTATCCTTCAAACCGGTGAACACGTTTCCTTTACAGGAGAGCGTGTCGAATTAACGCAAACAACGGCACCATGTATTTCTTCAACAAATCAAAATAACGAATTTATGATGTGATAGACTAGCCTACGTGTCTCTCGCGCAAATACACACTACAGCTTCGATTTAGTATCTTGTGGCTACATTAAATTGTGCGTATAGGTGTACAATATTAAAATAAATACATCAATGTTTTTGTGACCTGTCCAGTCACTTGTTGTAACATCAACAGTAGATACAGTGTTTTACATTTGTCTAAACTTCATACGTTGCGTGCTACTTGTTTGTTTATCGTGCAAAATAACAGGATGTGCTGGATCAAGTGCTATTCTATGAGCTGCATATACTGTATACTAGTGTCCTATTAGATTTATTTTAACCTTCACCATCTCCTTATTCACATATCATCGCATTAGCTTTTTTTTTTTTAATTGTCTCTTTCAAGCAGACAATTAAAACTTAAAGCAGGCGATGTAGAGCTCAGAAAATCCACTGAAGCAGCTGCGTAAACCGACTCTGAATACCGGGAACTTTCCCCACATAAATATTGGAATAAGGTACTGAAAGCAGTGACATCTGTGTGTGTGTGTGTGTGTGTGTATGTGTGTGTGTGTGAGAGAGAGAGAGAGAGAGAGAGAGAGAATATTATGATGATTGTATAATACGTTTTACGTGTGTATTAGGATTATCCACGAAGATGGTTTCAGTGGAGACGATTTAAAGCAGTTTAAGCCCATCGTCTATAGCAACACCATTCAGAGCCTGTTCTCCATTTTAAAAGCAATGGAGACCCTCAGCGTCGAGTATGAAGACAAGGACAGGGCTGTGAGTACACACACACACACACACACACACACACACACACACACACACACACACACACAAGGATCTATGGGAACATGTACAAACTTTCTTCCTCTCTCTCCCTCTCTCTCTCTCTCTCTCTCTCTCTCTCTGTGGTGCTGAATGTAAATTAATTAAACTCATCCTCTCTTAGCACATCATTAAACACTGTTTTAATTCCTAGTGTTCCCAGAAAATGATCTTGTTCTGAAAGTGTAAGTAAAACTCCTCCCTGCGGCGCTTCTTATCCAGACCGATGAATAAACCCTGCAGCTGGTCTACAGCGACACCTAGTGGATGTGAAGATATTAGCTCCTCTAATGAGCAGTGATTAATGTCACAATAACATCATTTTAACTTCAGTATCAACTAATACTGTGGCAAACCATATTTAAAACACATTCATCTCATTTTAACACTGGAAGCCTTGTTCTTTTTCTTTTTTTATGCTATAAAAATACATATTTACTATATATACTTGATTGATTATTGGTGCATAAGGGAACATGCTCATGGTAAGTTTTTTTTTGTTCAATACAAAATTTCTGTAACTCCTCAAACTGGACTGAAGATAAATTGATCTGACCTTCTGACCTGTTTCAGTTTTTTAATTTTTTAATATTTAATCATATTCCATGGTTATAAGTGAACTTTTTTTGTACTGCACTACATTATCTATATTAAACTCTTCATTCATTTTCATTCATTCATTCATTCAGTTCTTTTAATCATGTGCATTACAGTATTTTTATTAGGAAATCTGTAATGAAATAAACTGTTCCTGTGATGTGTGTGATGGTCTTCAGCCTGATGGAAAGTTAGTCTGTGATATAATCAGCCGTATGGAGGACACGGAGCCGTACACACCTGAAGTTCTGGTGGCCATGAAGCGTTTGTGGAAAGATGGAGGAGTTCAGGCCTGCTTCAATCGATCACGAGAATATCAGCTCAATGACTCCGCTCAATAGTACGACACACACACACACATATATATATATTTATACACAGTACTGTGCAAAAGTCTTGGCACCCTGAAATGTTTGTGTGTCAGTAAAGAAAGCAGCAGATTCCATAAGAGACACTTTTCAGATAAAAACAGAATGAAGGCTNCTGGGGCATTTATTACTGTTTACTGCTCTTTATAGGGTTTATTAATGTAGAAACATTTAATTTCATTATTATTGAAGGCGTCTTTGCTCTACAGCGTTTCTGTACACGTGACTGAGACTTTTGCACTGTGCTGTACGTGTAGCACTTAAACTGTAATGATCACATTAATTACATTAAAGCATTTAAGCAGGATATCAGGACAAATACTCACTCATCACTCGTTACGCAGAAGAACCTCTCGACTTAAAGGTGTATTAGGTTCAATGATGTTGAATGATTCCCACCCATATTTACGAAGCTCCACCCCTAGGATCTACAGTATAGTGTCTATAATCTGACTGACAGGAAGCTTCTAAACACAAACAAGCGTTTATGGACCAAAGTCAGTTTTCCAAACAGCAACTTAATACACTTTTGCTAAGGCCATGGCTTAATGCACTGTTGTACCATGTTCTACATACCTTCAGTGGTTATTTATACAAATAAAGAATAAAAAATAATTCCGCCGTTGCACCTTTAAGTGTAAAAGTTGCTGGTATTCAGAGTCGGGTTACGCAGCTGCTTAAGAGGATTTTCTGAGCCCCGCATTCAGATTATTAAATTCACCTTGAGTAGAATTCTTGAGTAGAAGCGTCGAGACGGGGATTTTAACAGCATCCAGACCACCGCCTTTAAACACAAACACTCCCCTTTAAACCTGAAAAAAATCAGGGATAGAAAATATGGACTGAAAGAGGAAATAGGGGGTTTGAGGAGGTTCAGTGTGACGTGTCGTGGTTATATTAAAGTCAGACAGCGGCACTGGACTTAACGCTTCTCCTCACTCGAGCTGATATCGTGCAAGAAAAATGCGCTTAAGTTCAAGATCAGAATCGATTGTCACTGCGACACGCCTCCGTTTTAGACAAACTCTGCCCCCATGTGCGTAACTTTCACGTAACTTCTGAATAGCACGTAAGCCTGTGGTTCCATCTGAATACTGAGGTGTGTCATTTAATCTGATTTAATTTAAATCCTCACTCTGTGTGTGTGTGTGTGTGTGTGTGTGTGTGTGTGTGTGTGTATGGATATGTGCTGCACTTAAATCTATTTGTCATGTAGTTACCTGGACAGTTTGGACCGAATCGGATCATCTGATTATCTGCCCACTGAGCAGGACATTCTGAGGTCGCGGGTTAAGACCACAGGTATCGTGGAGACACACTTCAGCTTCAAGAACCTGAACTTCAGGTGCGTTTCTTTTTATATAGAACCCGAAGTCTTTAATAAGTTCAGCAGATGAAACATTTCTTTACACGCTGCTTGGCCTGTAGGGGGCGCTGCACCTCAGAGTTTACCCCGAGGTCCTCAGTTATCATGCAGCAAAAATTCTTTTCTTCTAGATTTCTCCAATTTTGCTGGAGAATTCAGTTTGCATAATAAATAAATAAATCAGTTTCTTGTCATAGTGAGACTTTTGTTTGTTTAATCTCTGAGTCGATGAAAAAGATTGAACCGTTAAAGTACTTTAAACCGCATTATGATCTATTACTGATGTGTCAATCGCAAATGAGTCGAATCTTTGAACCGATTCTTTTAGGTAAAGATGAATAGGAATGAATCATTTTCATTCATGAATCACAGAACATAGCACATGTTATTTTGATTTTGTTAATTAGAAGATATTTAGAGTAATGAATCCGTTACGGTTGTAATTCATCGAAGAGCAAGAGATTTAAAGAGATTAAAAACATGGTAATGAATCATCTGGGATCCGAAAGAGTCGACTCTTATTAGCGAAAAAGAGTCGAATGATTTGACTCACTGAAATGAGGTGAAATTTCTATCGATTTATAAATTTTGATAGACAAAGCTGTACTGTTTAATGTAAAGATTAAATGACCTGAGTGTGTGTGTGTGTGTGTGTGTGTGTGTGTGTGTGTGTGTGTGTGTGTGTGTTCTGTCATCTCCAGGCTGTTCGATGTAGGAGGTCAGAGGTCAGAGAGGAAAAAATGGATCCACTGCTTTGAAGGCGTGACGGCTATAATCTTCTGTGTAGCGATGAGTGGCTATGACCAGATGTTACATGAAGATGAGACGACGGTAAAGAACTGAACACACACACACACACACACATACACACACACACACACACACGAACGGTGCTGTCACCAACCTGAAGTTGATTATTTTCCTCTAACAGCACGTCCTGGTGCGTTTTATTCCTCTTACACCACAGCAATTCACAATAAAGAACAACATATCTTACTTTTTATCCATTTAAAGTTACGTGTATTGTTGCGGAACAAGTTCTCACTTACGTTATAGCAGCTATAAACAGTCGTTCCCTCACCAGCTTCTCTCTTTTTCTCTCTCTCTTGAAGTTATGTTACGTTTTTTGTCTTTTCAATCCGTTTATCATCAGCGGCGCGTCCGCCGTACGAGTCGCTGTGAACGAGCTGTTACTATAGAAACGATAACGTGTTGGAGCGAACGCATTAATGTGTATAAACCCGCGATTTCTTGTTCCTGCAGAATCGCATGCACGAGTCCCTCATGCTCTTCGACTCCATCTGTAATAATAAGTTCTTTGTCGACACTTCCATCATCCTCTTCCTCAACAAGAAGGATCTCTTCGGGGAGAAGATAAAGAAATCTCCGCTGACCATGTGCTTCCCGGAGTATACAGGTGTGTGTGTGTGTGTGTGTGTGTGTGTGTGTGTTTCGTGTTCCTTTACTGCAGTGTTCAGCTTTACGATTTCTCTCGCAGGTCCGAACACGTATGAAGACGCGTCCGCGTACATTCAGGTTCAGTTCGAGAGTAAAAACCGTTCTCCTAATAAAGAGGTTTACTGCCACCTGACGTGTGCGACTGACACGGGAAACATTCAGGTGGTGTTCGACGCCGTCACTGACATCATCATCGCCAACAACCTGCGCGGCTGTGGCCTGTACTGAGCTTGCTGTCATCAAAACCATCGTTTCTCGCCATAGTAACGAGCGGCTGAACTGAAACTCCGCCCCTTCGACCAACGTTATGTCATAACGCTTCGTCCTGTTTTTGTCGTTTGTCTGGTTTTCTTTATAATCCTGAGTTAAAACGGGCACTGCTGTGTGTGTGTGTGTGTGAGTGTGTGAGTGTGTGAGTGTGTGTGTGTGTGTAAGTGTAGGATAATGAGTGTACGGCTAAATCTGGAAAATGTTCAGGATGCAGACCAAAAAAAAAACCTAAATACAATCTAAAAAATAATTCTCAGGACCGTAGAGAGATCAGTTTCTGCTCTAAACTGTTTTTATTTATTAGTTAATGAATATTTCCGAAGCTAATGAGAGATCCGTCAGCGTTTTGTTTGAGCTGTAATATAATTTCCAGCATCGTCACTCTGAAAGCGCCAGTAGTTCGGAGGAATCTGTCGGATGACGCTTTTACATCGAGGTTCTCTTACTCGACATCGTTAATGCGTTAATTAACATAAACAAACCCTGAACTTCACATTAACGCACCTGAACACCTGCATTAACTAACGTTTATATCATCAGAGAGTAAAATTCATCCTGGAGCTCCGTGTTCAGGACGTCGCGTTCAGTCAATTTGTGTTAATTGCGTAAATTTTAGTGCAGGTGTGTTTCATTAACACTTAAACAAACAATCACGCTGCTGCGTAAACTCCTCCATCCTGAAGATGTCAGAAACGTTACAGCTTCGCCTCTGACACTGGAGACTCCTTCCATAAATGTTACATATCAAATCAATCACCACCTTCTGACCAATCACAAGCCAGGATTCAGCAGCGCTGTGGGATAGCTGATGTTAATTGATTGTTAGTTTATGCAGTACCTAATTCTCGTTAAGGGAAGCTTTGTGTAAAAACGTCACCGTTTCATTGTAAATTATTATATTTATTGAGTTGTGTATAAAATGCGAAGGCTTGTGTGTACAGATTTTGTATCTCCTGCGCGTATGTTAGATCTCTATAAACACAGCGAACCGATTCAGCACACTGACAGTTCTATATATCACCAGTTAGAGGGAAAAATGTAGCACATAGAAAAGAAAAGCGCAGTCTTATGTAGCTAAATTAATAAATAAACAAACTACTGAACTCACCTTCTTCATCTCTCTGTGTGTGTGTGTGAGTGTGTGTGTGTGTGTGTGTGTGTGTTCTTGAGATTAAACCTTTCTCTCTCTCTCTCTCTCCTGTTACTGAGCCCTCATTTCTTTCCCGTTGTCTTCTTCTTCTTCTTCTTCTTTTTTTTAAACCGTAAAAGCTCGGTCTTTCCCCTACGTCACTGTACTGCTGATTTAATTTGATGACCTGAAGAAATGTTTACAATAAAATCACAGTCTGGAACCATTTCATAGTTTCTCTCTTCATTTAATCTCCAGTTTAATGTCATTTTTAGCTCTGAGAGATTTAATCCAACCAGACGTAGATTGATGTTACCGTACAGAGCTTTAGGACACGTGTAACGTGCATTCGAAGTGTTTTCACGTCTTTTATACCTAAATAATAATCACCAGAATGACAAGAATGGAGCAGTTCCCTGTCCTGACTGACCACAACAAACGCTCAGGTAAGCACACACTGCTCAAACTTTACATAAATACGTAAAGACCTCATTTATCAACCTCTCAGTAAATCTGCATTTACGGCTCATTTGCATTTAGCGACGCCCACAAAACTCCATAAAAGGTAAAGCGCACAGACAGCTGGGAGCACGAAATGAGTGATCAGGGTAAAGGCTGAAAATCAGAAGTGGAAGTTATTTTGATTCACTTCTCTGCCAATAAAAAGATTTAATAATATATAATAATAATAATAATAATAATAATAATAATAATAATAAGCGAGCGCTAAATCCTGCGTCAACATTTACTGGTTTTGAGTGAATGTTGTGGGCGGAGCTCTGAGGCCCTGAGCGAGTGACCCAGCGTGAGGACGTGTTTCTGATC
>CM074955.1:830401-845317 GCA_037577455.1 Pangasius macronema
CAGAGAGAGAAGCGCAGTAATCCTACAGATTATAGGATCTGAAGTCCATCAGGCTGAAGTTCACATCACATAAATCTTTGGTTTGACTTTACGGGATTTTCACAGATAACAGATTGCTTGTGTGAACGCTCTTACGGACGATTTACGGATAAATCCTTTCGTATCCGGCTCCATAAACGGAAATCCACTTTCCGTGTTGAAAGAAGTAAAGAAAAATATCCTAAATTTCATTTCGTCGTTGTCCCTCGAGCGTGACGTCGCGCAGGAACGAACGAGTTTAGCTAGCTAGGGAGGTGGTTGCTATGGTATTCCACCTGGTTGTCATGAAATTGATAGGCGGTTGCCGTGGCGTTTTGGGGGGTGGGGCGTGTGGTGTATAAACACTGGTCTAATTTCCGTAAATTTTTCAGCTGTTCGAGAGTTTTTTAAACTGTAACTTCAGCCGTGATTGTGTTTTTAAACACTTTTATGTTTGTTTGTTTGTTTCATATCCATTACACGATTTGTGCCGATTAATAATCACATCTATCACGGAGTTTTCCACAGACGATGAAGAAGACCTTCTCTGACGAGGAAACCCATCACTCAGGTGTACGCTTCTAATTAAAACTTTTAAAGCTTGTCCTCAGACATTCTCACTAAAGTGGAATCTCCTTAAACCGCGTTTTACAAAACTTTACTGTTCTGGGAAAACAATTAGCAACAAATCCGAAGATATTTGCCGTTAAACCCGTGAGGGGATTTAGCGTGAAAATCCCACGGAACGTTTCTCTCTGGACTTGTGCGCGATCCCGGGGCCTGTAGGAGTCGATTGGCGTGGAGCTGTGGTGGTAATGTGAGGCAGGAACTTTAGCCGGTTAACTGGAATGTGAGAATGTGTGAGTCAGCAGAACGTGTGCAGTTATATCAGGCACGAGCAGAGTCAGGAGCCGGCTAATTTCAGCCTCCTGTCCACTTTACAGCCATTCATCTTCACGCCGTGTCGGAGATTTACTCCCCAGGCCTGCGTGATATTAGACTTAATGTCTTATTACTGAAGTTTGAACTGATCTGTAGATTATATCTGAAGCAGCTGAAACGTTTCCATCTTCAGGATAAAGCTGAAGTTTAACACGCAGGAGAATGAAGCGTCATTAAAAAGCACTGATTCAGATCAAGCTGTTGAATTTACACACACATTACACTCCATAGCTAAAGATCGATATACGCAAAGCAATGAACATTTCTCCTTCATTTTTACTTTATTAAAAGCCTAAAAATAATTAAAGCTTTTTTATTAATTAGGTGCTTAATTAAAATACTCTGCGAGTCAGAAGTCTTTATCCTCCTCTGCTTGTATTAAAAGTTTTGGTTTAATTTCAACATTCTAGATGGAGAAAATGAAAATAAGAAACAGCGCTCAGTGAAATGAGGAATAATTTTATGGAGGAATGAGGAACACAAATGTTTATTTAATTGGCACAAAAGGAAAAAAAATCACAGAAAGTTAAAAGGTTTTTGGGATAAAGACATTAAAACATTATCCACTACAGCGTCGCTATTTATCTCCAGGATCAATAAAACCAAATCAAAAATACACAAACGATCCAACACACAAACTAACTGTGTACAAATTCACAATCTGTAAAACTCCAGCAACAGAATTTAGTGTTTAAGTGTTTAATTATTTCTGTATTTTTTTAACTTCTCCATCATCCAGCGCTGTTACTGTGAAGGTTTTAATGAGAACTGAAGCGATAAAACAGCGTTCATTAAGTTCATTAAGAGATCACGAGGTGGCGTTTGTGTAATAATATGATAATATATGTTTATATATCTGTGTGTTGGTGTGGGTGAATGTGTGTTTGAGCTGTAGCTACAGCCAAGTTTTAACCTCCTGGCAGAGGCACCTGGGTTTTGGGATAAATACACCCTGGTACTCAGATGACGATGATGGAGTAAGTTGAGGTTTTCAAGTGAATCAGCTGAAAACGTTTTTAAAAGTAAACGTACGAATTCGTGATTCTATTTTTTGTCTAATTATCGTTTCATCTGTACGCAAACACGGCTTTATGTTGGTTCTGTTCGGTCTAATAAACACACACACACACACACACACACACACACACACACACACACACACACACACTTTCACCTTTTCTTTTCAGACACACTCCTGTTATTCTCAGAGTGTTTCCCAGTATGACTTTCATTAATAAATCTTCCTGTCGTCTTTATGTGCATTATTTTTTCATTATTCATTTCAGACATTTTACGTTAATGTTAATGAGTGTTAATGAGTAGACGCGCCACGTGTATGAGATTGTGCTGGTGTATTGTGATGTATGACAGTGTCGACGTGACCGTAGATTTCAGTGAAATCTGAACATCACTTGATGTCATTTATAAACCCAAAGCGACAGAAGGGCTTTTCTAGGATTAGCAGTCCATGTTAGAGTTTGGAGACGTGTGTGTGTGTGTGTGTGTGTGTGTGTGTGTGTGTTGAGAGAGAGTGTTTGCACTTGGACTAACTCTGAGGCTGTGTTTACACTGTGGATCTTCACACAGATCTGAAAAGATAAAAATATGAGGCATGAGCGAGTCTCAAAACCAGGAAACACAGAAGCAGGAAATAAGGCCCTAGAAAGGACCAGAGCGCATGGCAAGACTTCGCAACGAGGAACAGACACATGACGATATACAGTGAATTACACAGCAAACTAAGCCAAGGCTTAACATACAACAGGTGAACACATTAGGATAATCAACCAATTAACAGGACAGGGGTGAAGACAGAAACAAAAAGACAGTTTATCAATTAATCATTAATCCTTAATCAGTTCTTCATTAATCATTTACTTTTTGGGTCTCCTCATTACCTTCCTCAGTTCTCCAGCACCACCCCGTCGCTGCGCTCCCTCCCCTGGCTTCCTGTAGCTGCTGCATCAGATTTAAAACACTGATCCTCACCTACAAAGACAAAAACGGACCAGCGCCCACTTATCTCACAGCTCTTATCACACCTCGCACTGCATCACGCTCCGTCCAGTCCCACTATCTCACAGCTCTTATCACACCTCGCACTGCATCACGCTCCGTCAGGTCCCACTTATCTCACAGCTCTTATCACACCTCGCACTGCATCACGCTCCGTCCGGTCCCACTTATCTCACAGCTCTTATCACACCTCGCACTGCATCACGCTCCGTCAGGTCCCACTATCTCACAGCTCCTATCACACCTCACACTGCATCACGCTCCGTCAGGTCCCACTATCTCACAGCTCTTATCACACCTCGCACTGCACCACGCTCCGTCCAGTCCCACTATCTCACAGCTCTTATCACACCTCGCACTGCATCACGCTCCGTCCGTCCTCTTCTCCGACTCTTCTCTGTTTTTCTGCGTAGGTGGTGAAAACTTGTTCTAGGTGTCTGAACAGCTGAGTCACTGGCCTAAAGCCCTACCTCTCCCTGAAGTACTTAAATTAGCACTTTAATTAAAAGACGTCTGTCGTCTGTGTCTTTGTTACTGTACCACCTCCACGGCAGAGGGTTTAGACCGATGGTGCTCCAGGTCCGTGACCGTGAGCCAGTATCAGGATGTATTTATCGATAGCGACTTCAAAGCACTTCTGTAAGTCGCTCTGGATAACAGCGTCTGCTTCATAAATATAGATTTCAATGTTACATCATTCCTTGGCCAAAATGAGGAGATGATAAAAACAGCAGCAGTTTCCGTGTCTGGAGAAAGGAACTGATTCTGGTTTTTCCCCATTATGATTTCTGTGGTCTTTAACCTCCTGGTATTTTGTCGTAAGGTTTTTAATTTTAACGTTGACATTACAGTCAGGATCGAGTTCATCCTCGCGCTGCCGTGACCCGAGACGTGTCCTCGAAGACAGCTCGGTTTCTCTGGTGGCTTATCACATATTAACACATCGCAACGACAAGAACTAACAGGAAAATCAGATGTGATCGTTCACGTCGCTGAAAATATCCGACCTGCGTCAAAAGTCATCGGGGAAAAAAGTTTGGCGATGTAAATGCAGTATGAGAGAGACAATATTTAGATTAGAGAGGTTTATTATCAGTCTAGCCGTGTAGAAGTATACAGTAGAACAACGTAGCATTCTCCAAGGCCTTGGTGCGACATTACAGAGACAGAGACAGCAGTGTATACACTCGACAACAATAAATACAACACAAGACATTAACTATAACACAGAACACCGAGCATAGCATTGTCGCTACGAGCAGCACAGACGTCCCCGAGATATAGAAATAAAATGATCGATAAAGATATCCACATGCTGATGTTTTACTGTTCATTCAGAGCAATCTGAACAATTCCTGTCAGGTGGAATCACACAAACAAAAATATAATAACTTTAATTCTAACTTTGAAAACTCACTGAGAGACAAGAGGGAAAGGAGTGAAATGCACGAGGGTCGTGGGTGAGGTCTGTAAGTAAAGCTCTTAAACTGCTAGAATGGAGGGGCAGGTGGTCAGGGTTAGGAAGGTTCAAGTAAAAATAACTCCCTTGGGTAACATAAGAAGCCGATTGGGCATGGAGAAAGAGCGCAAAGACGAAGAGGCGCTAAATTAAAACCACTTTCTTTCATCCTCTCTCAGTCCAAACTCTCTCTGCTCTGTTGGACAGGAATAGACCAAATGAAACTGATCATGTGATCCACATTAACTGTAAAGATTAAAGTGCAATTACATGTTTTGTTTTTTGTTGTGTTTTGTCTAGAAAGCGGATCCTAACTGTATTAATCTTGACGGCAGTGTGATAATCCCTCAGTAACGTTCAGAGTTTTAGCGTCGGCCAGCTGCACAGATCGAATTTCTGGTGAAAGCCTGGTGTAAACTCGCCGTCATGGCGACTGACTGCTTCTGTGAACATTTGCCGTGTCTTTGGGGTCCGGGTCTCAGGCAGAAGACGTGCGTCTTCATAACGTCGTGCACGAGTTACATCTTAAAGCCGTCACGGCGTCACGGCGTCCAAGTCTGGAGGACGTCGATACAACGTCGTTTTCGATCATCTGCTTTTTTCCAGCCGTCTTCCAGTATAACGTGTTTTTCAAATCAGGAATCAAATTCAGCTTAACTTTTTGCCTGTGATTAATTTACTAACTAAATCTGTAACACGAATCTGTAGACGAGGTCGAGACGTAGTTAGATATCATAACTCGATGATCATCTATAATCAAAACGTGGAAACCAGACCAAGGGTCAAAACCAGGAGAGTCAGAAGCAGGGAATAAGGCACTAGGGAAAACTTAACGAGACAAGAATACGTGATGCAGTGAAGGACAGAAATGAGAGGATAAACAGGTAAATAGACAAAACAATCCAAAGCATAACATAGAACAGGCGAACACGTTAGGATAATCAACCAATTACAGGACAGGAAAAAAGAGGCGACAGGAAATAAGCAAACAAAACGACACAAAATGACGATTCATTACATAATCGTTAATCATTAATTACTCCATAACGACTTGGATATAAAATAACACTCACATGTTGCACATGTTTTGATCTTATCGATGAAAAAAATGTAATGGCTCGATATTTTAAAATCCAAAGTCTTGAGCTGTTTTCTTGTTATTGCAAACTTCACATGTTAAATTTACACGTTTAGACACTTCACGTTGTTTCCATAAACTTTCTCACTCAGTAGTGGTGCATGTAGGTTTTATTTTCTTGATTTTCCATGCATAATTTCATGGAATTCCATGGTTCCAGGTTCGATCCGGAGCTCAGGTTCCTGTCTGTATGGAGTTTCACATGTTCTCCACGTGTCTGTGTGAGGTTCCTCTGTGGTCTCCGGTTTCCTCCCACCTCCCACACACATGCCAGTAAGCAGACCGGTGACTCTAAATCACTCGCTAGGTGTGAATGAGTGTGTGTATATGTATCTAATCCAGAGAATATTCCCACTTTGTGCCCGGTATTCCTGGAATTGACTCCGGATCTACCCTGACCAGGATGAAGTGCTCACTGAAGATGGATTAATGAACATTTTGAAATGGACAATCACATGTTTCTTACGTAGCGTCACATATTACTCACAATTTGATCAGGTGTGACATGTAAAGAGGAAGCGGTGACTCTGGGACTTCAAATCCCAGAAAATTCCAGCATTAACGGTTTGGACAGTTAACTGTCCAGTTAAATGGAAAAAAAAAAAATGGAATTATATATGAGATTTTTCCGTCAAGGTGAATGTTTGGCCCAGATCCTGGAACAGGTCAAAGAAAAAAAATGTTGGCTTAAATATTAAAAGCATTAATTTGGGTCCAAATGGACTTCTGCTGTGGGCTGTGTGTGTGTGTGTGTGTGTGTGTGTGTGTGTGTGTGTGTGAGCTCTAAAATACGCTGGAATATTTACACGGATCAAAAATGATTATAAAATCGTGATTATATTCAGATATAAAAGACGAGCAATGACAGAAACGTCCTGCTGTGAATCCGGTTTCTCATTTCCTTTAAACTCAGGGTGATCGAGTGATGTGGCGTGTTTTTATATCTTGCTTTAGACCAAAAGTCTCCATAAGGGCAGGAACATCAGACAGTTTCCACCTCATGGGGACATTTGGCAAGTTCTCATGAGGAAAACTGTTTGGTTTGTTTGTTTTAACAAAAAAAAATGCAGCTTTTATTTAATGAGCTGAAAGTTTTCCTTTTGGTTACTAAGGTTAAGCTTGACGTTAGCTTTAGGTGTGGTGCTAATCGTTAATTATCTGCGTTAATATTTAGATCAGAGGAAAGTCCTCGTGAGGATAGTAAGACAAGCACACGTGTGTTTATGGAGAGAAAGAAGGAGCAAGACGTCTTGGGGTGAGGGAATGTCCCATATTTAGCCATATGGATGGTCAAATGTCTTTGCACAGCGAATTGCAGATGAGCTCCTTAAAAAAGAGGAGTGAGGATCGCGTCAGCCAGTGGGAGCGCCGCTCGAGGAGAGTATCGGGTGTCCTTCAGAATTCATCTGGCCAAAGCAGATATTTCTCAGCTGCCTGAGACACTGAGCTCGCACTCCAGGTCAGCGTTCAGTTCGGTGCAGACGCTCTTCTCCTCCTCTCCGTTTTTACTTTCTGTCGTCCACCAGGACAATAAGCAGCCATGGATGCCATCAAGAAGAAGATGCAGATGCTGAAGCTCGACAAGGAGAATGCCTTGGACAGAGCAGAGCAGGCTGAGGGAGACAAGAAGGCAGCGGAGGACAGAACCAAGGCGGTTGGTTTCCATGCGGACATTAAAATATTAAAAAAAAAAGAGCTTTGAGGGCTTTCACTGAAGCGTGATTGATTAGAGACTAGATAGATTGGTGACTTTTAGTTCCTAGGAAACATAACTGACTAACATTTAGAGATGTTTATTTTTTTTTAAATAAACCATATACATTTTTGGGTTCTGTGTACGTTTAAAAAGAAAAGCCATTAGAACCATGTGAGAAAGCTAACAATCCTTAAAAAAAAAACTTTAACTACCGAATCATTCATCATTAATTAATCATTAATAACTTCCTTTTCTGGGGGGAAGTTTGATCCGACATCCATTAACATTATTCCAAAGAGTACCGATAAAAAGCACAGCCAGTAGAACAGCATCAGAAAGCTAGAACCGTTAAGAATCCTTGAAATAATGATTTCTACGAGTTTTCTACGAGTGCTTTATTTCATCTCAGCCTGAGCTGAACGATGTTCTCAAGAACGCAAAAAAATGTTTTCTGAGGTGCGCCGTTCCTTGGGGAACTTCGCCTCAAGCGTTCGTCTTTTAGCTGGAAACGTGACTAGAGCTTTCCTTTAAACACAATCCAGATCTTAAACGTGACTATATCCAGGTGAAAGAAGTGTATTAAAGGTGCACAAAATTAAGGTACTTTCTCCCCGCTTTCCATCGGAAGAGACTCTTAGTACCGTTCTTTTTCAGAAGAGAATAAACCCGATAAAGCGTTTAATCATTTCAGCGAATTTGATAAGACGACGTTTGTTCCACACAGACGCCGAGACTTTGAACCACTTTGTGTTCTTGTACATTAAAACCTCGTCTCTCATTTTTTTCCCTTTTTCTTTCTCTCTCTCTCATTTTCTCTCTCTCAGCTGGACGATGACCTGGTCGCCATGCAGAAGAAACTTAAAGCAACTGAGGACGAGCTGGACAAGTACTGCGAGGCGGTGAAGGATGCTCAGGAGAAACTGGAGCTGGCTGAGAAGAAAGCCGGCGATGTGAGTCATACATCTGCACGCGCATGCACTCTGTTAATGGGAGAAAAAAGAGAAAAAAGTGTGTATTTTCACACACACACAGAGACTAAAATCCACAGAACTGAGATGTATCTCCTGAAACTCCTCTCCACACCTTCCTGAGCGATTAGGAGTGAATTATTCCTCCCAGGGCGTCATGCAGCCTGACGCTAATTTCACCCCGACATTAAATGTGTATAAATAACGCGCCGCAGCTCCACGTGCAGGTCAGTAAGCGTTAAATTTAGAGCAGAGCTTTATAAGGCAGCAGCAGGTACGAGCTCCTGAGCGCCATGAGGTGCAAATATGCCTCGGCTCCGGATAGCGTTTCACCGTTCTTCTTCTGCGTGCAGGACGCAGATCTATTTCAGACGCAGATGAATCCGAGTAACGCGTTTTCCTTAGCTGTATTTATTACATCTTTACATGAATCAAAAGGTCAGTAATAATTCAACCTGAGTTTAATGACGCCGAAGAAGAACGTTAATGAGGCCAAATATTCACCACTAGACGGCGCTGCTGCGAATTCACACACCTTTTCTTTTTAATAAAAAAACAACAACAACTTATGATTCTTCCAGATTTTCATTTTTTGTGATGGAGCTGGAATTCAACATAAGATCTATTTCTTTAAAGTAAATATTAATATTACTGTCTTTTTATTGCTCAGAAAGTGAACGCCATGAGACCGAAATAAACCCTGATCAGTTATTTACTGAAGGAACTGATGCCTCGACAGAATATAGACCATAAAAAGGAGCTTTATAATAAAATACTAATAATAATAATAATCCATTGATTATAATAATACATTAAATGCTAAAAATGAGATATGGAAGATTATCAAATGTGTTTAATCAGTATAATAATAATAATAATAATAATAATAATAATAATAATAATAATAATTAACCTACTGCTAACAAGCTGATTTATTTTTAAATCTGCAAATATAAATTCAATAAATTACATTAATTAATCTAAATCAAATCATCCAGATATTAATAACGCAAGTCTCAGTGTGAGCTCCGAACAAACAACAGAAATCACAATTAATCTTCCGCAGATAATCGCTGACATTTTAATATTCTTATTTTTTTGTAATTTTTTTGTAATTTTTTTTTTTAGGATTAGGGACGGAATTGAATTTGTCAAATTTCACGAATGTTTCTAAACTGAGATTTTTAGTTGTTAATCTAGAAAAAAAATTTTTTTTTAATTTTTGATTTTCAGGAAAACAGTTTAAAAAATACAGACTGAGCTTTAACTGCGTTTCGGCTCTAGTTGGCTTTATTTATGAAGGAAATTCTCACACACACACACACACACACACACGCACACACACAATGACGTATAAATCAGGAAACGAGCTTTTCGCTGACTTATGACGTCATTGCATCGAGTGGGCGGAGCTTTAAACCTTCTTCATAGTTGGTCAATTTCAGCTAATGGATAAAAACAGTGAAATAAACACTTGAGTTTTGCAGAAATGATTTTTTGCTCCAGTTTACTGAGTTTAACAGGAGACATGTTACAGATGATCTAAACACCTGAGAAACATCTGACCAAATTTGTCGTTTTTGGATGATTTTATAAAGAAGATCTGGCAACCCAGGGCTCGGTATCGTCAGGGAGCTAATAACAGAGAGGAGCTGGCTAAAAAAAACAAACAAACACACACACTATCGCTTTAAAATGTGTGTAAATAGCAGGATTCTCTGCGGTAGGACGCGGGTTTGGGTGTATCCTAGGAGACGCCGGTGAACTTCCGGTTTTATTGGTGCGTCTCTCGGTGTGCGTGAAGCGCCAACACCCAGCCTCAGATCATCCATCCATCCGTCCATCCATCCGTCCATCCGCGAGCCTCAGCATGGCCGGAGTCCCGCACCTCGAGGCCGTGAAGAAGAAAATCAAATCTCTGCAGGAGCTGACTGATCAAACGCAGAACAAGAGCGCGAGACTGCAGGCGGAGTTCGAGGCGGAGAGAGCAGCGCGCGCGTCGGTAAGGCCGAGAGGCGGCGGCGTGAAATCCGGTCAAAGCGCATTAGCACCGAGTCCAATGACCGCTGAGTCCCTGCTGCAGCATGCGCGCTACACAGCGGCTAATCTTCATCATCATCATCATCATCATCATCATCATCATCATCATCATAGTAATCTAATACCTTACATAGAGAGAGAGAGAGAGAGAGAGAGAGAGAGACAGACAGAGAGAGATAGAGAGAGAGAGAGATAGATAAAGAGAGAGAGAGATAGAGAGAGAGAGACACAGAGAGCGAGAGAGAGAGAAAGACAGAGAGAGAGACAGAGAGAGAGAGAGAGAGAAAGAGAGAGATAGAGAGAGAGACACACAGACAGAGAGAGAGAGAGAGAGAGAGGGAGAGAGAGAGATAGAGAGAGAGATAGAGAGAGAGAGAGAGAGAGAGAGAGGTGTAGTGATGTTTCAGCATGCAGGAGTGATAACTGATGTAACTAAAGCAGTTCTGTTTATTAGTGTAATAAAGAGCTGTGAATAAGACGCGTGAATCGCTGAGCTGTAAATCTGATGTTTATGTAACACTGATGGAAGGAGTCTCCAGTGTCAGAGGTGAAGCTGTAACTGTAACAGACGAGTTTACGCTTCTTCGCACTTCTTTGATAACAACAAAAAAAAGTGTTAAGCTCAAGAGAGGGAAAAACGAAAAACTCCCTCGTTTCACAGACGTTCTGCAGCATCGCTGCGGTGTAAGAGGAATAAAACACGTGAGGACGTGCTGTTACGGGGAAACAACGCAGGCGCTCGGCTCGCTCTTTACGTAACGTGTGCAGCTGTAACGGTTTTGTTCGTCTGTGTGTAAGAGCGAGTGTGTTAGCGCTGTGGTCTTTGCGCCTGCAGGCTGAGGGCGAGGTGGCTGCCCTGAACAGACGCATCCAGCTGGTGGAGGAGGAGTTGGACCGCGCTCAGGAGCGCCTGGCCACGGCTCTGCAGAAGCTGGAGGAGGCTGAGAAGGCTGCAGATGAGAGCGAGAGGTGCGTCTTCACCTTTATATATCTGATGAAGCGA
Organism: Pangasius macronema; assembly: GCA_037577455.1. Classification (NCBI taxonomy): domain Eukaryota; kingdom Metazoa; phylum Chordata; class Actinopteri; order Siluriformes; family Pangasiidae; genus Pangasius; species Pangasius macronema. The sequence continues at coordinate 841,682 of CM074955.1, forward strand.
TTGAGTCACGTGAGTTTTCTCTCGTCGTCGCCTGGCATCCGGGACTGAATTTCTGACTTAAGATGCGAAATATAGCAGAACAGTGCTTCGGCAAATCGGATAAAGTAGACCGTGATGGTTTTATACGTTTCCCTGAACGGCTAATTCCGCTTAAACGTACAAAAACGTACCAAATTTATACCAAAGTTTTTTTTCTGATCTGATCTCTCACACAGACTCTGTCCCTGTTTTGGAAAGATTTAGAGAATTTAAGAAGCTCTTTGGATAAAAAAAAAAACCTCTGCCATTGTAGGGAAAGGAAGCTAATATCAGCTAGCTATCTCACTAACTTTTGTTAGCAGTACTTGCTTTCGAGATAAATCACATCGTAAACTTGTCTGTTTGTGGAGATTTAAATATGAAACTGAGAATTTAAGTAGAAAAACAGAGATGTGTGAAAGTTATAAGGTTCATAAACAGCAGCGTTTTGCTCCGAATCCGTCTCCAGCCGACGTCGCGGGAAACGCTCGGATAGCGTACGTTCTCTTAACGAGGAGCGATTCTAACGATGATATCATTTCGCTGTCTCTCAGAGGCATGAAGGTGATTGAGAACAGGGCGCTGAAGGATGAGGAGAAGATGGAGGTGCAGGAGATCCAGCTGAAGGAGGCCAAGAACATCGCTGAGGACGCCGACCGCAAATACGAGGAGGTGAGCTCGCTTTCTGTCCCCGCCTTCTCTCTTTACTCTTTACTGCTCTGATTCTCCCTCATCCTATCCTCTGTGTGTCTGCGTGTGTGTGTGTGTGTGTGTGTGTGTGTGTGTGTGTGTGTGTGTGTGTGCAGGTGGCTCGTAAGCTGGTGATCGTTGAGGGTGAGTTGGAGCGTACAGAGGAGAGAGCTGAGCTGAACGAGGGGTAAGAAATATTCTGATTCTGATTCTGATACTGATCTGATTCTGATACTGATCGGATATTGATTCTGATTGGATATCGATACTGATGTTGACTGATCAATCCCTTTACAGTAAATGCTCTGAACTGGAGGAGGAACTGAAGACAGTCACTAACCTCATGAAGTCCCTGGAAGCCCAGGCTGAGAAGGTAAGTGTGTGTGTGTGTGTGTGTGTGTGTGTGTGTGTGTGTGTGTGTGTGTGTGTGTGTATGGAGTCTGACTTACATCTTCTGTTCTTTATGTCTACAGTACTCTCAGAAGGAGGACAAGTATGAGGAGGAGATCAAAGTTCTGACTGACAAGCTGAAGGAGGTGTTTGCATTGTTTAGCTGCATCACAAATCAACAAATTATAATCAGCTTTTTCATTACATCTTTAAGAACGTTTATTCAAGATTAATCGACTGAATTCTTCCATAATTGAGCAATATCTTCTTCTAGTGTCTTAATTTTACACTGAAAGACGTTTCCATCCCTGTGGGATTAAAAATAGCTGAAAAATTCAAGATTTTCATCTTTATTTAGGAAAACTGCTGGTTAAAGTATCATTCATTCCGATTTCCGAGTAGGTTTAAGCAAATGCATGGTGTGTGTGTGTGTGTGTGTGTGTGTGTTCCTCCCAGGCTGAGACTCGTGCTGAGTTCGCTGAGAGATCAGTCGCCAAGCTGGAGAAGACCATCGATGATCTGGAGGGTACGTCACTTTCCACAAACCTCTCTCACACCTCCTGCCTCATCACGCAGAACAAATCCAGTTTCTCTTCCTGCTTATTCACATTCCTAGTTTCAGTTTCTCTTCATCTTTCTTTTGCTTTTTATTTCTCTTTATTCCCACTCGTTTGTCTGTCTGTCTGTCTCTCTCTCTCTGTTTGTTTGTGTTATCACCATTCCCATTACCCACGATCCTTTGCTCCTGATCGGCTCGTGTAGATGAGTTGTATTCTCAGAAACTCAAGTACAAAGCCATCAGCGAGGAGCTCGACCACGCCCTGAACGACATGACCTCCATGTAAATATTTTAACGAATAAGGAAATTACAGATAAAATTCTATATTCTTTCATATAATTCAGAATAAAACGTTCCCTTTGCATGCTGCTTCGTTTTTACCTCCTTTTCCCTGTTTTCTCGTTTCGTCATCGTTTTCTGTTTCTCTCTCATCCACACAGATAAAAGATCTCATCCCTGGCCCCGGCTCCAGCCGACTCACTTCACTTCACGCTTCTGTTCTTCTTCATTTCTCTTTCCTTCCTTGTTTTCTGTCACTGCTTTCTTCCATCCATGGCGATCGGTTTTTCCATCCGCTGTACAGAACTTTTGAGTGGCTTTTGCTTTCTGTAAAATAATAAAACTTCATTTCATCCGTGTAAAGCTCCCCACTCACTCAGTCTCTTTTAATTTGTCTTAGTCTTTTCTTATATCTATAATTTATTCTCGAGAAGCTTGAATAAAATCCAGAAAAGCTCTTCTCACTACCTCCTGCTCTTTATTATTTTTTTTTTGTTGTATTTTTTTGCATTTCCGTAAACATTTCCGTTTCACACTTTCACTGAGGGGAAAGATGGCGCTGTGTATCTACTAACATCTGTCTTTTTGTGTATCTACTAACATCTGTCTTTTTGTCTTTCTCTCCATCTCTCTGTCTCTCTTCTCTGATCAGACCGACTCCATCGTCAGCTTCAGGAAAACCAAGTGCTTTCACACGAGCTCAGTTTAGCGCTCAATGCCGACTAGCGTGTCATTTATACTGGAACTTTACAGTCCAGGGGTTTAAAATGCTGTGCTTTTAATGCTGGAGTTACGCTCTGTAGCCCTATTCGGACGGGATCAAGTTTACATTAGGAAGTGGATTAATTCCCTGATTTGCAGATGCTCTGATTAGCCACGATGTTGAGAATATTACAGATCAACTTTGCTTTTATCGGATTGTGCTGCTTGTGTTGGGAAAACTTTTTTTGAACACTTCTGCTTCACGTATTGACTCATCTAGCATGCGTATCCATGGTAACTCTTCCCAAAAATGGGGAAATCGGAGCAGCGTGATCCTGAAGGCTGATTAAAATGGCTGTCGTGATCGCTACAGCTACAGATAGAAAAACACTTTATATTCATATTCACCACAATAGCATGCAGCTTTTAGCTTTCTAGAAATAAATGCATGAGCACTTACATATCTCCGTCCGTAATCACTTCATATCCGATGCTGCCGAAGAAATACAAATCAGTTTTAATGCGCGGCTAAGTGTGTAAACTCAGCGTGGCATTTAATACGGACAAATATGCAAAATCTTCTTTATCAGTGAGAGTCAGAGAATAGAGGAATAGAATAAAACAGATCTATACACAAAAACATTTAACAATACAAAATACCAGAACTGAATTAAAAGATGAATAGAGATAGATAGATAGAGGAGGATGATCTTATATGAAAATGGAGATTATTCCAGAGCCTGGGAGCGAGAAAGCCCCGTCACCTTTAGCTCTGGAACGTGAACGTAGGACTGAAAGAACCGACTGACTTGATGATCGAAGAGATCTTGAGGCTGTGTACGGAGTAAGAAGTCACGTACAGCTCTGTGCAAAAGACTCAGGCACGTGTACAGAAACGCTGTAGAGCAAAGACGCTTCAATAATAATGAAATTAAATGTTTCTACATTAATAAACCCTATAAAGAGCAGTAAACAGTAATAAATGCCCCAGAGTGAGT
>CM074955.1:858689-878689 GCA_037577455.1 Pangasius macronema
CTAACGAGAAGCTGCTGTAGAGCAAGACACGCCCCCTGGGGGCGGGGCATATACACTCTAGAGAGCTTTTAATTGGACGAACACAAGAAGAGTACAGGATGACTCGTTAATTTTCCCTGTAAGTTAAAATCCCACTTTTTTTTGTATACTGTGTCTATAACAGTAAGTGAGAGGAATAAAAAGCGTTTAAATTCATGTTTTTATTTATTTTTTGGTTGTAAGGTGAGTTTTCTGAGCTCAGATCTGGCAACCCTGCTCTCAGTGTAGAACTGAGGGTGTGGAATGAATGCAGACCCTCTCTCTCTCTCTCTTTCTCTCTCTGTCTATTTACACTTCCTTTTTTAAATAAGGCTTAGTTCTGCTCTTTGCATCATTGACTGCTTTGTTTTGTTTTTTTATTTTGCACCTTTGCAGTGGAGAAATATGAGTTCCCCTGTTGTTTTTTCTGCACAGGAGAGACCTCTGACAGTTTGTGGTAAGCTTCACCAGTGACTAAAAGGCCTTCAGAGGCTCAAACTTTAAACCTGGACACTTTTTAAGCAAATAATGAAACCATATTTTAGCAGCTGTAATGATTTGAGCTGCGCTGAAACTGTGTCAGAGCACCTGAGAGCTAGCTTGCTCAATATCCTGGCGCCTGGCTAGCAGGTTAGCGAGCCGAGCTAGCTTTGTCTGGAATTAGCATCAGCTGTCTGTCATCAGACTCGATATTAGCAAACAACAACATTTTATTTCATGTTTATCAAACCACCATTCAGTGACCGAGGGAACAGTTTAACAGCTATAACACTGTTATATGTGTTAATTTCATGGCTAACTTTAACTAGCTAACCCTAACACACTGCCCTGCTAACATGCTAGCAAGATTTCCAGTAACGTCAGTTAAATAAATTAGCCTTGACATTTAATATTTATTAATTTTGTTTTAAATATCTCACCGTAAATCAATGTTCATGTTGTTATTGTTGTTTTTATCTGTAATGCACTGTGTTTTCATGCTGGTATTGTATTATATTATATTATTATATTATTATTGTATCGGTAATAGGTGTGCTGATGAGGTAATATTTATTATATTCATTAACTCCTTTATTGATTGTTTTAAAGGGTCACGTGATTTAGTTATTGATCAGTTATTGTTAATTCTAAGCAGGAATATATTTATGTGTAGTTTAGGATTAATGCTGAAATATTAACCTTTTTAGAGGATGTGAAAAAGAGATTTTATAAAGGTGAGAATTGTGTGTGTGTGTGTGTGTGTGTGTGTGTGTTTTTAAAGGTTATTAGATCATATATTTATCACCTTTACAAACTTTTGAAAACGTCAAAACTTCTGTAAGATCTTTGATAAATTGATGTTTGTTTTGTTTGTAATAATTAAGGAGCGTGTTTGTGTGAAGCCCAGTGGCTCACTTCCTTTTACTAATAACAAATAATTGAGATTTTATTGAGGTTAAGGGTGCACAAACTTTTGCACTCAGTGTTCAGCAGAAGACACTTATCAGTTGTTTAGTCAGTGGCGGTTGTTTACGTGGTTTTATGACCGTACACACACACACACACACACACACACACACACACACCCCAGCAGTGGAAAGCAACCGCTCTGTCTCTGTTTGGAGTTAAAACCTGAAGTGGGCGTGGCCTAAACAGGAAGCAGTGTGTGTGTTTTTTGAAGTCATGTATGAACCGTAGCACAACAACACGTCAGCTGCAGAAGCGTCAGGTTCATGGTGTGTGAATCCTGGCTGTGACAGTTCCTCCACCTCAGCTACATCACTCCATTCACCGCCGGACTCGTTTACTCTCGCTCACACACTTGTTGTTGTTGTTGTTGTTGTTGTTGTTAATGTTCGAACCTGCACACGATATTTTCTAAATATAAACAAACTAGTAGCCTGATTTACACCAGTGTGACTGAGCAGAGCAGCGATGAATCGTGTGTTCACCTTAACGTTTGTGTTAATGTTTGTGTTTGTGTTAATGTTTGTTTTGTGTTTGTGTTAATGTTCACGCTCACTCGCTCACGTATGAAAGTAAAAACCGTTGAGTGACTTTTGGTTGTGTCTCTCAGAATCTCGGTGCTGATACACGTCTCTCCTCCTCTCCTCTCCTCCTCTCTCCTCTCCTCTCCTCCTCTCCTCCTCTCTCCTCTCCTCCTCTCTCCTCTCCACTCCACTCCTCTCCTCTTCTCTCCTCTCCTCCTCTCCTCTCTCCTCCTCTCCTCTCCTCTCCTCTCCTCTCCTCCTTTCTCCTCTCCTCCTTTCTCCTCTCCTCTCCTCTCCTCTCCTCCTTTCTCCTCTCCTCCTTTCTCCTCTTCTCCTCTCCTCTCCTCTCCTCTCCTCCTTTCTCCTCTCCTCCTCTCTCCTCTCCTCTCCTCCTTTCTCCTCTCCTCTCCTCCTTTCTCCTCTCCTCTCCTCTTCTCTCCTCTCCTCTCTTCTCCTGCTCTCCTCTTCTTCTCTCCTCTCCTCGTCTTTCCTCTTATCCTCCTCTCCTCCTCTCCTTCTCCCCCTCTCCTCTCCCCCTTTTTTCTTCTCCTCTCCTCTCCTCCGCTTGCCTTGCCTCTCCTTCTCTTCTCTTCTCTTCTCTTCTCTTCTCTTCTCTTCTCTTCTCTTCTCTTCTCCTTGCCTCTCCTCCTCTCATTGCCTCTTCTCTTCTCTCCTCCTCTCCTCTCCTCCTCTCCTTGCCTCTCCTCCTCTCCTCCTCTCCTCTCCTCCTCTCCTTGCCTCTTCTCTTCTCTCCTCCTCTCCTGTAGTTTATCTTCTGATGTTTTTTTAAGTCACACTTTTCGAAAAGATTCTAAATTCAGATCGATCCTCTGTGAGCTTTATTTTTTTTAAGGTGTGAGAAACTTCAGAGATTTGATGATGGTGTGATTTAGGACAAGTTCTTTTCTGTTCTCACGCCTGTGTCGTGTCCGTTAACACCACCCACATCCACGGCATAAAATAAACCGGCGGATCGGATGGAAGAATGTCAAATCCAGGAGTTTATAACGAGACTCATCCTCCACGTCTGATCCGTTAGAGCATCACTAATGAGTTTTAAATCTTTAATAATAAAAAAGGGAATAAAGTAATGTACAATATGCAAATATGGCTCTAACACTTTATCGTTACTATAGCAACAACTCGTTCACAGATTAAAAAGAAAACACGTGTGTCATCGATAAACGATATGTTGAGGAGACGTTTATGGAAGGAGTCTCCAGTGTTAGTGCTTTGGAACAGAGGAGTTTAAAGCACTTCTTTACACATTTTTTTTTATCTTATTAACTTGTTTGTGTTTTCCGGAAGTTCCACATATAAAATATAACTACAAATGGATAATAAAGGACATGTAAGAGGAATGAAACACGTTAGTGCTGCGTGAGACGTGTAACTAACGTGTTTTTCCCCTCAGGTGAGACAGCGTGTGTATGAATGAGGCAGCGTCATGGCTGCGATGATTCCGCCGGTGAAGCTGAAATGGTTGGAGCATCTGAACAGCTCGTGGATCTCGGAGGACAGCGAGTCCATCTCCACACGCGAGGGCGTGGCTCTGCTCTACTCCAAGCTCCTGGCTAATAAAGAGGTGGTGCTGCTTCCTCAGCAGGTTCTGTGCCTCAAAGGTCCTCAGCTGCCCGACTTCGAGCGCGAGTGTCTGTCGCGTGATGAACAGGAGCACTACCTGGACGCGCTGCTGGCCAGCCAGCTGGCTTTGGCCAAAACCGTGTGCTCGGACTCTCCGTTCGCGAGCGCTCTGCGCAAACGTCTTCTGGTGCTGCAGCGCATCTTTTACGCGCTCTCGAGCAAGTACCACGACAAGGGCAAGACGAAGCAGCAGCAGCACTCGGGCGAGAGCGCGCTGAACAACTCCGAGCTGCAGGCGGCGAGCGAGCGGCCGCGCTCCAGTACAGACGCGCTGATCGAGATGGGCGTACGCACGGGGCTGAGCTTGCTCTTCGCGCTCCTGCGTCAGAGCTGGGCCCTGCCCACCCCCGCGCCCGGCCTCAGCCTCTGCAACGACGTCATCACCACGGCGATCGAGGTAGTGGGCTCGCTGCCGCCGTTATCGCTAGCCAACGAGAGCAAGATCCCGCCCATGGGCTTAGACTGCCTGGTGCAGGTCACCGCCTTCCTGAAGGGCGTGATCGCCTGCCAGTCCGGGGCGGACGTGGTGGGGCGGAGGCTGGCCTGCGAGCTCCTCCTGGGTTTAGCGGCGCAGAGAGGATCGCTGCGTTATCTGCTGGAGTGGGTGGAGATGGCGCTGGCCGCCTCGGCTGGAGTCAGCAACCTGGAGCAGAACCAGAACCAGAGCCAGAGCCAGGAAGGCCTAATGGGATACGACTGCTTCATGAACATCCTCATGCAGATGAGACGATCGCTGGTACGTCCTTCTCGTGCGTCCGTTAGTGTCTCTCAATCATGTCATAAAATAAAGGACAAATAAAAGATGCAGTGAAAGTGTCTTGCGTTGGAGACAGAAGGATTTGCTTTAGAAGTAATATTATAACTTTATAGCTTCATTTCAATTATACATTCCAACAAGAGTAGTGTTGTTTGTAGTTGAAGAAATTACAACAAACTTTTTTTTTTTTTTTTTAATTTTTAAAATATATATATATATATATGTGTGTATGTACGCAGGGTTCGTCGGCGGACAGGAGCCAGTGGCGAGAGCCGACGCGCACTCCGGACGGTCTGTGCTCTCTGTATGAAGCAGCGCTCTGTCTGTTTGAAGAGGTAATAATAATAAAAACGTCCTTAAAATAATTAGGAATAAGGTATTTTAATACTTTGTCGGTTCTCACTGTTACCGACGGCGATGTTACAGGTCTGTCGCATGGCGTCGGATTACTCGAGGACGTGCGCGAGTCCGGACAGCATCCAGACGGGCGAGGCAGCCATGGTGTCCGAGACGTGTGAGGTGTACGTGTGGGGAAGCAACAGCAGCCACCAGCTTGTGGAAGGAACGCAGGAGAAGATCCTTCAGCCCAAACTCGCGGCCAGCTTCAGCGACGCGCAGACGGTAAGGAATACGCACGCCGGTGACGTCTTACGCAAAACAAGTGTTCAGCATTGTGAACTAATCACCGGGATCGGGAATTCATTCCTGTATTTAAAGCCAAGGGATACAGGGCGCTGAAAGGGAGCTTGTGTGTGTAATTCCAGATCGAAGCAGGTCAGTACTGCACGTTCGTCATCGCGTCCGACGGCTCCGTCCGCGCCTGCGGTAAAGGAAGCTACGGCCGCCTGGGTCTGGGCGACTCCAACAACCAGTCCACGCTTAAGAAGCTGACCTTCGAACCTCACCGGGCCATCAAAAAGGTTTCCTCGTCCAAAGGCTCGGACGGCCACACGCTAGCGTTCACGAGCGACGGAGAAGTGTTCAGCTGGGGCGACGGAGACTACGGCAAACTGGGACACGGCAACAGCTCCACGCAGAAATACCCCAAACTCATACAGGGACCGCTGCAGGGAAAGGTACCGAGCACACGCTACGCGACTGATGCGTACTGCACACGCCTCACTTTAATACACAATAATCCTTTTATTAACTGTAAGTTGTTGTAGGGGGCGTGGCCTTTTAATCTTGTGAGAGCTGTCTTTGTGGCTCGCTCACGTTTAATGAGAGACAGAACACAGTTGTTGCTTTAATCTGGACTGAATCGTGTGTGTGTGTGTGTGTGTGTGTGTGTGTGTGTGTGTAGGTGGTGGTGTCGGTGTCGGCCGGCTACAGGCACAGTGCAGCGGTTAGTGAGGATGGAGAGCTGTACACGTGGGGAGAAGGTGATTTTGGAAGACTGGGTACGTTTAGAAGAAGACGACATGTTTATCTCGTTTTTGTTTGTTTGTTTGCTGTAGTTGTGTTTACACTGGATGCGCCACACAGCTAAATGTGAACGAGTGTGTCGTGTGTGTCGTTCTCAGGCCACGGTGACAGCAACAGCCGCAACATCCCCATGCTTGTGAAAGACATCAGTAACGTAGGAGAGGTGTCCTGCGGCAGCTCTCACACCATCGCGCTGTCAAAAGACGGACGCACCGTTTGGTCCTTCGGAGGCGGAGACAACGGTGAGTCGCGCGCGTCAGCCGCCGCCTGCGTTCTCTACACCGTACGGCACGTTTATTCTTCCTTAATGCAGGCGGGAGCGCTGAATCCGGTCCTGTTTTTATGTTTTACCAAATCTCTGCCATACACGAGACATTCCAGTTCCTGTCTTACGTATTGTAACACGACGTTCAGTAAAGCAGGTATTCAGGTGCATTTCCGAGAATTCGGTTCTTCCACTGACTCGGAGTCAGTCGGTGTTGATGCGGAGGTAGCAGAGGCAGACGGACGGAGACTCTCATCCGTTTTTATTCTGAGCTCCTACGCTAGTGCGGCGTATCAGGATAAAAAATAAAAATAGCGATAGCGAAAGAGGCTAAAATGACACATACGCTGTTTACTCGTGTACAGTGTATTATGGTGTTGTGTTGTGTTGTGTTGTGTTTATGTGTGTGTCTCCGCGTGCTCTCTGACAGGTAAGCTCGGTCACGGCGACACCAACCGCGTGTACAAACCCAAAGTGGTGGAGGCTCTACAGGGAATGTTCATCCGTAAAGTGTGCGCCGGAAGCCAGTCTTCTCTCGCCCTCACCTCCACCGGCCAGGTAAGAAGGCGGAACGTCAGAGAAGTGTATCAGCACACGTTTTGGGTAGTCTGGTGTAACGGGTGTAACGGCGTCTGCGTGTCGTGCGCGTTCCCCAGGTGTATGCGTGGGGTTGCGGCGCCTGTCTGGGCTGCGGATCCTCCGAAGCCACCGCGCTCAGACCCAAGCTGATCGAGGAACTGGCCACCACTCGCGTCGTAGATATCTCTATAGGAGACAGTCACTGCCTGGCTTTGTCACATGGTAAAATACCACACACACACACACACACACACACACACACACACCGGGCTTGATTTATTCTCCGCTAAGCATGCGTAGTTCTATAACAGGCACGATGTATTTGCGAGGAGTCTTTTTTTTTAAAGCATGAATACGATACTCTCGGTCTCTGTATCCCAGATAAAGCTTTCAGATAAATGTGTGTGTACAGTATGACTGTTTTCCAGTTCGGGAATGGTCCATCCATGCTTTTCGTTGCCATGGTGACGGATGTTACGCCTGTTTTAGGTCTGATTGTTTCACCATCAGGACAACAAGACTTCAGATTGGTCTCATTCGGGTCACGTTTTGTAAATACTGCCGTTTTCTTCCCCCAGATTGGATTTTGAATGAGTTACACGATGAAATGTTGACGAGCAAAATCCGAACACCGTTAGATGTTCGCTGAGAAAGCAGTTTAGTCGTCACACACTCTAATATTTCGTTCCACCGCCTCCAGCTTTGGTTTTGGACAACCTCGTGCGACGTCACAACATTGATTTCGGTCCAGAGTAGCGTTAATTTTTGGCCGAGTTCCTGTATCGAGGACGGGAGAGTAGAAGCACGCCGTGAAGTCTTCTCCAGCACGTCCCAGAGACCTTCAGTGGGTTTAAGGTCAGGACTCTGTTCACGTGTGGAAACGATTCCTCGTGCTCTTTGACAATTTGAGCCTGATGAACCTGAAGCAACCCCAGATCATAACTCCAGGTGCATCGCCTCATGCGCTTCCCTTCTTCCCCTGACGCGCCCTTCGCTGTGGAGTAGGTCAGTCCGGACTCATCAGAGCGCATGACCTTGTGCCGTTGCTCCACAGTCCAGTCTTTAAGCTCCCTAGCAAACGGAAGTTGTTTTTTTCTGATTAGCCTGACTGACCAGCGGCTTTCTTCTGGCCACACGGCTGTTTAGTCCCGATCCCGTACGTATGGGAATAGTCTTACTTTCACTATTAAACGTAGCCGTGAGTTCTACTGTCGAGTGGTGGCTTCACCAAGCGTCTTAAAGATCTCCGATCACAGTCATCGTCAAAGCCGACAGTTCACCGCTATCCTTCCAGGTTTAAACAGCGCGTTGGACATTTCTTAACTCAGTCCCAGTGATTTCAGAAATCTCCTTATTTGTTTTCTTTGCTCGACGAAGGCCGGTCATTTGCCCCTTCTGAAACACGGCGGGTTTATGAAATGAGAAACGAGGGTTAAAAGAATTGTTGGCAGCTGAAACGTATTAATCACTGCAGCGAAGATCCAGTTATATGCTTTTTTTTCAGATTATTTGCTTATTTAAATCCAAACAGCGATTTGTAGTGTCTCTGTTCTGACAGATATTTCTGACTGACCTAAAAATCTTCTTATTCTTCTTGTCTTGTTTTGTTCTTGTTCTTCTTCCTATTAACCGTTCTGTAGATAACGAGGTTTACGCCTGGGGGAATAACTCGATGGGGCAGTGCGGTCAGGGCAACTCAACCGGTCCCATCACCAAACCCAAGAAGGTGATCGGGTTAGACGGAGTGGCCATTCAGCAGATTTCTGCAGGCACCTCCCACAGCCTGGCCTGGACCGCCCTTCCCCGAGACAGGTCAGCGTCTCATGATAGTGTATCGTTTCCATGACAACCCGATGGGTTGGAGAATGAACTGATTAGTCTACAACATGCAGTGATGGGCAGCGAGTAGAGAAGCTATTTCAGTCAATTAGCTTGTAGGAAGTTAAACTGTTTTTCCGCCCCAGTAGTGCTAAAGTATTGTTTATTATTATACATGTTAAAATATATATTGTGTATTATGTCTTGTGTGTCAAGTCATCAAGTCTCCATCCTGCTCTCGGTCTCACATCGACGTCGATCCCGAAAAGAGTCGATTCACTAAAAACTAAAAAACTAAGAGTCAGAAAACTCGATTCCACATGAATCGCTTCTCATGCGCTCTCTCTCTCTCTCTCTCTCTCTCTCTCTCTCTCTCTCTCTCTGTCGCTCTCTCTCTCTCTCTGTCTCTCTCTCTCTCTCTCTCTCCCTCTCTGTCTCTCTCTCTCTCTCTCTGTCTCTCTCTCTCTCTCCCTCTCTGTCTCTCTCTCTCTCTCTCTCTCTCTCTCTCTCTCACACTCACACACACACACACACACACGGCAAGAAAAACGAATTCAGCGTCAGAGAGTTTCAGTTAGCGAAACAGACAGCTGATATTTATTTTGCTGATATTTATCCTATTTTATTATTTTGGCTTGAAAAACCGCTAAGACATTTATTTTTTTATTTTTTGCTAAAAATGTCGAAAAAAGTGCAGTAAAAGATGTACGTCTTTAGTTAACTAGCGACCTGTTATTTAATTAAACCTGGTTAAGAAAGAGTTCAGTTGTACTGTTGCTTAAAATGCTGCAGATAATTTTTTAAATAAATATTTTTTGTATTTATTGTGTTTAAAGAATAAAACTAATTGATTAATTGAATAAAAAAAACAATCAACAGATGAATCAGTTATCAAAATAATCGTTAGTTGCAGCTCTACTGATGTCATTGTGTGCATTATAGATTGTATATGTTGTGTTATTAAGAGAATTGAGTCTGTGTGTGTGTGTGTGTGTGTGTGTGTGTGCGCGCAGGCAAGTGGTGGCATGGCACAGGCCGTACTGCGTGGATCTGGAGGAGAGCACTTTTGCTCATCTGCGTTCGTTCCTGGAGAGATATTGTGACGGCATCAATAACAAAGTCCCTCCGCTGCCGTTCCCTTCCTCCAAGTGCGTCAAATCACACTGTGTGTGTGTGTGTGTGTGTGTGTGTGTGTGTGTGTGTGTGTGTGTGTTACAGTAAAATACTGAGTGATGGTTTGGTGTGATGAAGCGGAGTTACTTGTGTTTTCCTATAACAGCTCGTCCTGAAGTGTTTTATTCCTCTTATACCACAGCAACTTGCCAGAATTTTTACCCGTTTATAGTTGCATTTAATCTTAAGCGAAACAAGTTCTGTTAGTTCCTGTTCTCACTTACGTTATAGCAGCTATAAACAGTCGTTTCCTCACCAGCTTCTCTTTTTTTCCTCTCTTGAAGTTAATAAGACAAAAAAAAAGTTGTGAAAGTACTGACAATACCCGCGATATCGTTCGATCGTTCTTCTTCTTATTATTATTTACAGTGTACGCTTGTTTGACATTTGTTTCCAATTTGTTTGTGCCTCAGAGAGCACCATAACTTCCTGAAGCTGTGCCTGAAGCTCTTATCCAATCACCTGGCTCTGGCGCTGGCCGGGGGCGTGGCCACCAGTATCCTAGGGCGACAGGCTCGGCCTCTTCGCAACTTGTTGTTTAGATTGATGGACGCGTCAGTGCCTGATGAGATTCAGGAGGTGTGTGTCTGTTTCTACATTTCCTTTTTGATGTTTTTTGGCGCCTTCATGTTTTTTACTGAAGTGTGTGTGTGTGTGTGTGTGTGTGTGTGTGTGTGTGTGTGTGTTTCAGGCGGTCATTGAGACTCTGTCCGTAGGTGCCACTATGTTGCTTCCACCTCTGAGGGAAAGAATGGAGCTTCTGCACTCACTCCTTCCTCAAGGACCTGACCGCTGGGAGAGCCTCTCTAAAGGACAGGTGAGGCGCTGTGTGTGTGTGTGTGTGTGTGTGTCTGTGTGTGCGCGTGTGTGTGTGTGTGTGTGTGTGTGTGCGCGCATGTTAACACGCGTCTCTGTGTTACAGAGGATGCAGCTGGACATCATTCTAACCAGTCTCCAGGATCACACCCACGTGGCATCTCTGCTGGGCTACAGCTCTCCTCCGGATGTCTCCGAGTCCCTCACGCTGTCCTCAGACCCCACACACACCCCGGACACACACCCCGACACACACCTCGCCGAGATCCTCATGAAGACTCTACTCAGGAACCTGGGCTTCTACACGGTGAGCGTGTGCAGCACGTCAGGTGACGAACTTATTGCATCTGCTGAGTCCACACTGTCATGATAAGTGTGTGTGTGTGTGTGTGTGTGTGTGTGTGTGTGTGTGTGTTTACAGGATCAGGCGTTTGGGGAGTTGGAGAAGAACAGTGATAAGCACTTACAGGGAACATCTTCATCTGATAACAGTCAGCCTGCTCACCTCCACGAGCTCCTCTGCTCTCTACAGAAACAACTGCTGGCCTTCTGCCACATGAACCCTGTCACAGAGGTACACACACACACACGCACACACACACACACACACACACAGACAGACAGCAAGAGAGAGACACACACACACACACACACACACACACACACACACGGACAAACAGATGCATGAACACGTGAACACACACACAACACGCGCACACACTGACAAGCAGACACATGAACACGCACAACACAAATGAAGGGCACAGCCAGTTAGAGAAACAAACACACACACACACACAGCAAGAGAGACACACACAAATTGACAGAGAGACAGGCAGACACACACACACACACATGGACAGAGACACAGATAGACAGTCAGACAAACACACAGACACACACACACACACATGGCAAGAGAGAGACACACACTCAAATGGACAGAGAGACAGACAGTAGGTCACACACACACACACACACACACAGACAAACAGAAACATGAACACACACAACACAGAAAGACAATCAGACACACACAAAAATGGACAGAGAGAAAGAGAGGAACAAACACACAGAAAGAGACACACACACAAACTTACAGATAGACACACGTGCAGACGGACACACTGACTGATTTGATTGTGTGTGTGTGTGTGTGTGTGTGTGTGTGTGTGTGTGTGTGCGCTCAGGACTCCAGCAGCGTGGCCCTTCTCCATAAACACCTGCAGCTTTTGCTGCCTCACGCCACAGACATTTTCACTCGCTCAGCCGTGCTTCTGAAGGAGAGTTCTGGAAACGGCAGCGTGCGTGAGAAACTACGAGGTATGCGTACACACACACACACACACACACACACACACACACACACACACACACACACACACATCCCAAAGCTGTCTATTTGTTTATCCCCGGGGCAGTCAGGTTCAAACTGGCTACCTGTGTAAATATTTGTGTGTGTGAGCGGTGTTATTTTTTTCTATGGATTAAAGATCATTTCTAAATTCCATCTGAAATTGATGTGGGTTTGGTGTGTGTTAAAATCACGACCTAGATCAATATAATTCGAGTCGAGAACAAGATTTGCGTGTGTGTGTGTATATTTTAACTCTCTGGCGTGTGTGTGTGTGTGTGTGTGTATGTTGTAGATGTGATGTACGTGTCTGCAGCAGGAAGCATGCTGTGTCAGATCATGACGTCGTTGCTGTTATTGCCCGTATGGGTGGCTCGTCCGCTGCTGAGTTTCCTTTTAGACCTCCTGCCGCCGTTAGACCGCCTGAACAGACTCCTGCCGGCCGCCGCGCCGCTCGAGGACCAGGAGCTGCAGTGGCCGGTTCAGGGTAAAATAAAACAAAAAAACATTCTGAATAAAAATCTTTTTTTAAATTTATTTTTGTTTTGCGTGTAATGAGTTTCTCGATCACTCAGCTGAATCTGTCTCTGTGGCTGTGGCTGCAGGAGTCTCAGAGCTAGCAGAGCCGGGGTGTGTGTCCGGTCCTGCACAGTCCTGGGTGTGGCTCATGGATCTGGAGCGCACAGTGGCTTTGCTGATTGGGCGATGCCTGGGGGGAATGCTGCAAGGCTCCGCCCCCTCGCTGGAGGAACAGCAGACAGCGTACTGGCTGAAAACGCCGCTGTTCAGCAACGGCCTGGAGACAGACATACCACAGCTAGGTACTCTCTCACACACACACACACACACACACACACACACACACACAGGTAGCTCGGCACACACTCACAAATACAGGTAGCTTGGTGCGCGCGCACACACACACACACACACACATACAGGTAGCTTGGTACACACACACATACAGGTAGCTTGGCACACACACATACAGGTAGCTTGGCACACACACGCACACACATACAGGTAGCTCGGCACACACACACACACACACACACACACACACACACACAGGTAGCTCGGCACACACACAAATACAGGTAGCGTGGTGCACACACACATACGCAGGTACCTAGACACACACATACAGGTAGCTAGGCACACATACACATACACACACGCACAAGTAGCTAGGCGCACACATATATATGTGTATGTTGTGTGTGTTACAGACTCGTGTGTCAGTGCTCTCCTGGAGGCGGCTCTGTGTGGGAACGAAGAGAAGAAGCCGTTCGATTGCGCACTGCGAGCCGACATGAGCGTGTTAGTGGACCTCGCGCTCGGATCCACTAAAGAGCCCACACACAGCCTGTGGACCAACATGCTGGACTACGCCATCAGCAAGGGTAACACACACACACACACACACACACACACACACACACACACTCAAATAACAGTCCGATCGTTTAAAATGATCTGTACTGTGCTTTGTTGTGTGTAGACTGGGACAGTGCGACTCTGAGTAACGAGGCTCTGCTGGACACCGTGTCTCGCTTTGTTCTGGCGACGCTTCTGAAACACACAGGGCTGCTGGGTCACGCCAGCGGAGGGGGCAGGTAACACACACACACACACACACACACACACACACACACACACATACACACAGTGATCTATTACAGTTATTATTCTCACAACCTGACTGTATTTATCCCTGTGATGGTGTGTTAGGTATCAGCCGTGTAAGCTGCTGGCTGAAGTGTACCGGAGTGTGTATAAGGTGCGGAATCGCTTACTGGCCTGCAGGAACATGGAGCTGGTCCAAACTCACTCACCGTCCAGAGAGCGCAGGGTATATACACACACACACACACACACACACACACACACACACACACACACACACTTACAAGCATCAGCATCATCTCCCCCCCAGACGTTCATTTTACATACAAATGCCTCTGTACCTCTTCTCTGTGTGTGTGTGTGTGTGTGTGTGTGTGTGTGTGTGTGTGTGTGCAGATCTCTGAGAACGTGGACTCAGTAGAACTGGACCCACAGGAACACGCTTTCACTCGGACCATCGACGAAGAGGCAGAACTGGAGGAACGAGCCGACCGAGAGAGAGACCGAGAGGACAGCCATCAGGAGCAGGAGGATGACGAGGAGAGGGAGCATGAGGTCATGACCGCAGGAAGTGAGTATATACACACACACACACACACACACACACACACACACACGTGCACACTAATCTGGACATATTGAAATCTAGACATATTAGATTAGACTGAGATTTTTTTAACCCTTTGTGCCGCGTCTCCATCTGTGCAGAGATTTTCCAGTGTTTTCTCTCGGCGCGGGACGTGGCGCGAAGCCGAGAGCGACCTCGCACAAGCAGCATCGGCGTCCCTGACGAGTCTGTTCAGCCTGGCCAGGAGCGCAGGAACAGCGTCCCCTTACAGGACAGGCAAGACCTCTACACCACCACCTGCAACGGCATCATCCACCGCTGTGCCATGCTCCTAATGGCCGTCAGCCCCACGCTCACGCAGGTGACCAATGAGCAGCCGGCTCTGAGCGCCGCCATGCAGGACGCAGGCGGGTTTATGACCAGGTAAACAGCTACTACACACTGTAATCCATCTGATACACATATTAAAGCGTAGTCGTGTTTCAGACGTTAATAATGTGCGTGATTGTGTGTTTAGGAGCGAGAGTTTGTCCACTGAGAGTCGTTCCGTCCAGAGCGGTCCGAGTTACAGACTCACTAAATCCAGAAGCGAGTCTGATCTCTCCCAGCCCGAGTCCGATGAAGAAGGATACTCGCTGGTCGGTACACACAACGTACACATGCTAATCATGCTTCAATGTTGTGTGTGTGTGTGTGTGTGTGTGTGTGTGTAAATGTGGCTGAGGAAACTTCTCTATGAACTGTTCCAGAGTGGCAAGAGGAATGTTGACCTGGATTTGGCGTTCACTCATAAAAAGAAAGGCGAGTCTCTTCATTTAATTTCTTTTAAAGGTGTTTGTGTGTGTTGAAGTGGCTCTTAATCTTCCTGATTTTATTCACAATTAATTTTATCGAAGGTAACTTGCCTTTTTCTCTTCTGTCTGGCTGTGTAGCTAACAAGAACTTAAGGTTATTATTTATTTACTTGTGTATACTCCGGTATGTGACGTGACGTCCAGTTTTTAAATATGGCTGCATAGAGGCATGTCACACAAGAAGTGCAAAATCCTCCGAAGATACGGCGAAGACGAGCAACCTCTTCATCACCAGAGTTTTATTTCATCTGCTTTAATCTGCAGTGTAACTAATCTACCTGTTCCGCTTCCGTCCCCGTCAGATTTTGCACACAGCACTCCGGACTCCGCCGACTGGTTCGGCCGGCGTTTGGGTTGCGAGCGTCTGTACAGCTCCGCTCAGTCTTATGAGGAGTCTGACATGGACCTGAGCTGCACGCTGCAGATCCACGCGCTCATCGACAACATCGTCAGCTTCATCAGTGGCGATGTGGGAAGCACGCCCGGATTCAAGGAACCGGAGGAGAGCATGTCGACTAGTCCTCAAGCTACGATCATAGCCATGGAGCAGCAGCAGGGCAGAGCGGAGGTACAGGACGTGCTTATGCACTTTGAGACACGTTCTAACGCGGTTGAAGATAAACTAATCTGCTTATAATCGTATAATGATATGGTGAAGCTCTCTGTTAGGAGATGTTTATTTAACGTTTATGGAAGGAGTCTCCAGTGTCAGAGGTATAGCTGTAGCAATAATTGCTGTAGTGTAAGAGGAATAAAAAAGGAAAATAATCACATTTTTGTATGCATGTGTGTGCGTAGCTGCGATTAGACGCCCTGCATCAGATCGTGGTTTTGATCTCGGGGATGGAGGAGAAAAGCAGTCAGGCCGGAGAAGAGGGCGTGGCCGGGCGTGGTCCCGCCGCCTTTCACTCCGCCTCCTTGCTGACGTCAGTCAGACTGCAGTTCTTGGCAGGATGCTTTGGCCTCGGCGCCTGTAACGGGGGACTGAAGGGCGAGAGCGTCCAGCTGCACCACTACCAGGTAATCATCACACATGGGGAGCCGTACTGTAATGGCTTTGGGGCTGCGGTTGAATTTCTTTGACTTCTGCACTCGTGCATGGATATAAATTTTTTCCTACTTTTGTTTTTTTTTTTCCCAGGACGGCATTCGAGCTGCTAAGAAGAGATTACAGATGGACATTCAGACGGCAGTGCACAAAATCTACCAGCAGCTTTCCATCACACTGGAGAGAGCTCTTCAGTCTAATAAACACCATATAGGTAACGTACAGAAGAATCCTGCATCACACACACACACACACACACACACACGGTGTGAACTAAGCAACCGTGTGTGTATTTGTGCACACAGAGGCTCAGCAGCGGCTGCTGTTAGTGACCGTATTTGCCCTCAGCGTGCGTTACCAGCCCGTGGACGTTTCGCTGGCCATCTCCAGCGGTCTGTTAGACGTGCTCTCTCAGCTGTGCGGTAAGGAAACCCTGCTGGGACACACTCTCCAGCTCCTGCACAAACCCGCCGGCTCCCAGCTCAGCACAGCGCTCAAGGTGGCCAGCACCCGACTGCTGCAGATCCTCGCCATCAGCACCGGGTAAAAAACAAAACAAAACAAAACAAAAACAACAAACAAACATCATCTGATATTAACTGGCACCACAACGTTTCTTTTTTTGGGCAAATGACTCCAAATTATAACAGTATCAATTTTCTGTGACACGTGATTCTGCGTCTGCGTGCGGTAGCGATACGAGCCGCATCGTTCGCATGCTGACTGTGTATCATATGTACGTCCGGAGGATTTAAAAGCGACACTCGCAGGATGTCCGAGCTGAAACATCCCCGTCTGCCAGCGTCAGGTTTCCGAGTCTGTAACATGCTCGGTGATTTCCCCGTGATGCGCAGCGACGTTCAGACACACTGACGAGCTTGGTCTCTTTTTTAAACGTTCCGCTGTCGTCGTGATTGTTGTCATGAGCTGCATCTCTCAAATCGAAAACTCGGACCTTACACTCTTACGCAAAGCGAGAGCCTTCGGCAGGTTCGAAGGAGTCGAGAGAGTTCTTTTTATTCCAGTAGGAAATCCGGTTAGTGTCAGTAATCAATAACGCTCTGAAATAGTACGTAATTATGATTTATTTTAGTTTATTTTTGAACTCTATGCTAATAAGGACAGTGACAAGTCTAATATTTCATGCTAACATTTAATTTAAACGTGAGCTGGTCAGAAAGTGACTCAGAAGCATTTCAAAATATCAGCACAGAATACGATAAGCACCACTATTTGTCTGATTTTTAAAAAGGTAAAAAAATCAACACAAATTGCACAATCGACTTAACTTGTATCTTAAAGCTGTCGGATTAAAAGTTGTTCATATCCGTGAAGTTTAAACAGTAACCTATAATTCAAGTTCGTTAGATAAACAGGAACGTGGCCTCCGTATCAGTCATGCTATTTATTCTTTCCCGTAAACTTTAAAGGTGCAGCTGTTGTTGTTTGGTTTCAGGACGTACGCTGATCGCCTGAGCCCGAAAGTGGTCCAGGCTCTGTTGGACCTGCTCTGCAGTCAGCTGAAGACTTTGCTGTCGCAGGCTGCAGGAAGTGTCCTCAGCACAAGTCCAGAGTCTGAGGAGAAGACGGACGACGGCGCAGACAGCACGAGGAAAGACTTCAGGGGTAACTCAGACAAGCGCGCGCACTGCTCCTCAAACAGCTTCACCACGAATCTGAGTTTATAATCACCAGCAAGTGCTTGAAAATAAGCGTCTGGGTGTGTGTTTGGGTTTTAGCGTTACTGCGCAAGCAGCACACGGCAGAGCTGCATCTCGGAGACTTTCTGGTGTTTCTGAGAAGAGTCGTATCTTCTAAAGCCATCCAGTCCAAGATGGCGTCTCCTAAGTGGACTGAAGTGCTGCTTAACATCGCAGCGCAAAAATGCTGTTCAGGTACAAGGACCTCGCAGTATAGGTGGTGGTGTTGTTGTTGTTTTTTACGCTTTTTTATGCTTTTTAAAGTTTTTAGTCTTTTTAAAGAGTGTTACACAGTGCAGTTAAAAACAAAACTGAGGCACTTAATGGAGTCGGGCACAAAATTATTATTCTTATTATTATTTAATTTGCATAAAAAGTTTGTAAATGCTGTATATCCCAGAGACAATAGAATAATGATTTATGTTAAATTACAGCACGTTCTCTCAAGTGGTTTAGAGGTGATGTACATTTTATCTTCTCTGCCGTTGTCGTGATTGTTGTCATGAGCTGCGTCTCGAATCAGAAACTCTCATCTTACACTCAGTATTTATTAATCAATAAAATCCAGACGACTGTTAACGCAAAGCAAGAGCCTTCAGTAGGTTTGAAGGTGACATGACAGTTTTTAAAAAAAAATCTCTCCATAAGTGCTTAAGTGAATTTTATAAGTTAGAATAAGTGTGTTTTGTGTGTTTCAGGTGTTCCACTGGTGGGGAATTTGAGGACACGGCTGCTGGCCCTGCATGTCTTGGAGGCTGTACTTCCTGCCTGTGAAAGTAGCGTCGAAGGTCATCAAATGACCCAGGTATTGACGAGCGAGTATCCGATTAACCACGTTCCCGCTACGCAGCTCCGCAGGGTCCATGGTGTGATTTCCCCGTTAGCTTTAAACTCCTGTCTCTTTCACGGGATGAAATCACGAGCACGAGACGTCGCAGTAACGAAGACGCGCAAACCTAAAGAGGCCTGGGTGCCAATACTTTCACCCTTAGTGGAAATGGATTGAGTTTTGAATTCACTGACATTAAAAGATGATAAAAATGTAAGTTTTGTGCCACGTTATGACGTTATACCTCGTGTGAGGAGCGCACATGCAGGGAGATGTTCAGGATTGCTGGGATTTCATTGACGTCTAGGGTGCCAATACTTTATCCCTACTCAAAATGCATATTTTTTTCGTATTTTTGTCAGTAAATTCATCTTCCCTGATGACTTCATGCTGGTCAGGGTCACGGTGGATCCGGGGTCTATCCCAGGAATACCGAGATGGAAGCAGGAATACGTCCTGGATGATATTTAATTTAAAAATGAATAATGCGACTTATTCCGAGAGACTCTCGCTGACGGGCCGTGGCGATCAGCTCCTCGATGCGGTACCCTTTGTAGTGAGCATGCGCGGCGGTACAGGGAGATAATCAGGTGTATATAGCGGATGCGGTACCCTTTGTAGTGAGCATGCGCGGCGGTACAGGGAGATAATCAGGTGTATATAGCGGATGCGGTACCCTTTGTAGTGAGCATGCGCGGCGGTACAGGGAGATACTCGGGTGTATATAGCGTGTATTCGCGATGATTAGGTACATTTATAATGCACTTCTGTACAGACGAACAGTCGCGTTCGCTTAAATCACGGCTCTGGTGTGCGCAGGATCGTCCACGTCGTTAACGTCTTTCCTTTTTCCTCACCGTCAGGTCGTTGAACGGTTGTTCTCTCTGCTGTCGGACTGCATGTGGGAGGCTCCTGTCGCTCAGGCCAAGCACTCCGTCCACCTGAAGGAGAGAGAGCAAGAGGTCAAACTGCAGGTCAGAGACACGAACTCGCATAAAATAAACAACAGACTGTCCTGTTTTAAGAGGATTGGTTGCTATGGTGATTGTATAAGGTGTGGGGATACAACTAATGAGTATTATTATTATTAGTAGTAGTAGTAATAGTAGTATTCCTCTTAGTTTATGGACTATTTAAATACATACATATATATATATGCTAGATCCCAAAATAGGCGATATGTCAATATAATATCAAAATCATTTTCAGTGTTGAGAATAGACTGCACAGCTGGGAGGTTGACTTTGAGTTTTGTGTGTGTGTGTGTGTGTGTGTGTGTGTGTGTGTGTCAGGGTGAGGCAGAGGAGGAGGAAGAGAACCTGCCTGTTCAGGAAGTGATCTTCGACCCTGAGAAGGCGCAGTGCTGCGTGGTGGAAAACGGACAGGGTCTGACGCACGGCAGCGGCGGGAAAGGCTACGGCCTGGCTGCTACAGGCATCTCATCAGGCTGCTACCAGTGGAAGGTAACACACACGCACACACACACACACACACACACACACACTCCATAATAAACGTTCACACCAGTGTATACTCGGTGTCCTGCATGTCTGTAA
>CM074955.1:883689-889145 GCA_037577455.1 Pangasius macronema
CTTTGACAGTAGTTCACATAGCGATTGTTCACCCAAAAATTAAAATTAAAATGGTCATCACTCACTCCCGCTCACGTCGTTCCAAACCCATAAGACTTTCGTTCATCTTCTGAACACAAATGAAGGTGTTTTGAAGGTGTTTCTGTCCAACATCATCACGCCGGCGTCGCGGTTCTCTCCTGAGCGCGCGGACAGAAATCCCCCAGGTTTCATCAACAATATCGTCATCTGCGTCCCGAAGATGAAGGAAAGTCTTACGGGTTTGGAACGACACGAGGAGGAGTAACTGATGACTTTCATTTTCGGGTGAACTATCGGTTTGAGTTTGTATTAGGAGATGTTTATTTAACATCGATGGAAGGAGCCTCCAGTGTCAGCGCTTTGTAAGACTCAGAGCCAAAGCTATCACTTTGAGTCTTTTGACGCTTCTTCGTGGTTTCTCTGTAACGCGTCAAGCTTAACCGACTTCGGGTGAGAGAAGAAAGAGAAGCTGCTGAGGGAATGACTGTTTATAGCTGCTATAACGTAAGTGAGAACAGGAATTAACTTGTTTTGCTGGCGTTCCACAACGTTCAACGTAACTATAAACATATTTTAAAAAAAGTGTCGCTCTTTAATAATAAAAAAATTGTAATTCAGAAAATTGCTGTGGAACAAGAGGAATAAAACACGTAGGGACATGCTGTTATGGGAAAGTAATCAACTTTAGGGTGATAACATTAACTCTGCTTCATCACGCCACCCTGCCACTCAGTATTTTATTGTAACTAACACACACACACACACACACACACACACCTCTGTGCACAAGCGCTAACACTTCAGCAGACTGTTGCATGCAGAGACTTCGCAGCACTTTGAGCATTCTGTTAAAGACAAGCTCTTCCTGTTTTCACTAACATGCTAACACCGCTGAGTGCCACGCCGTCAAACCACAACAGCGACGCGTCCTGCGATTCGGGACGCCTTATCGTTTTCGTGTGTGTTTGTGCGTAGCACGTGTGCGAGTCGGAGGAGCGCGAGGAGGTGGTGGTCTGCGAGCTCTGCGACGTCAACGTGTCCGGCTTCAACCAGCACATGAAGAAGAGTCATCCAGGCTGCGGGCGGAGCGCCAATCGGCAGGGTTACCGTAGCAACGGGTCCTACGTGGACGGCTGGTTCGGCGGCGAGTGCGGGAGCGGGAACCCGTATTACCTGCTGTGCGGCAGCTGCAGGGAAAAGTACCTCGGCATGAAGAGCAAGCACAAAGGAGTGGTGCTGGAGAGGTCAGTATCACAGGGACATGTGGGTGGAGCTAGAAACAAGTGCAGGTCACTGATTGGTCGAACATAATAACAGTCCAGGTAACGTCCTGGTGATATCTGTGGCTAGATGGCTCTGCAGAGCGGATCTTCAGTAGCAGCTCTCGCTAAATTTCCACTTACCAAAAGTATCATCTTCATTTAGATCAATTGTCTTTATTCCTGCAGGCCAACAACCTCGCTGTGTGTTCAGTCGTGTTAGGAGGAGTACGGCTGGGCGATTCGACGATATGATATCGATACCGTGATATAATAACATCATGACGCACTCAGTATCTTCTTTGTAACCCCTGTTATATCTCATCAGCTCACTGTAAAAAAAACTAACTCGACTAGACATTTAAAACTATTTTTGTATCAGTTGTTTAATTTAATTTGCCATCGTTTTTTTTTTTTTCAAAAAAGACTTTCGTTTGTATAATTGTTGGACAACAACCTCTGAACCTAATCGTGATATGATCTTTTTCGCTGTATCGCTGACCCCTGTGAGGAAGACACGGAGTGGAGACGTGCTCGCATTTAACAGGAAATGGAAATGTTTTTTCATTTAGTTTATTTTGAGTGGTATTTTACTCACTGTGTTTATCGCAGTATCTGAGCCACGCTCTTCAGGGAAACGCCTCCTACTCTCTCAGGCAAAAGCACAATTTAATGTTTGTTTATTTATTTATTTATTCAGATATAAGGGCCAGGCTCCAGACCTGCTGGGAAAACAGGACAGTGTCTATGAAGGTACTGAATATTTCTTGGGTAGTTTTAATTGTAAACACGCTCACGCATAATGGCATCTGTTTGGTATATACGTGTGCCAAACCGTGTGTGTGTGTGTGTGTGTGTGTGTGTGTGTGTGTCCTACAGAGGACTGGGACATGCTGGACGTGGACGGGGCGGAGAAGCTGACGGGCGAGGAGGAGTTCGAGCTGCTTTCAGCGCCGCTGGGACTCACGGAGCGCAAACCCGTCCCCGAGGCCGTTCACTTCCCCGACACGGACCCCCTCGGAGCCTCTGTCGCCATGGTTACCGCCACAAATAGCATGGAGGAGACCCTGCTGCAGATAGGCAAGATCCCGACACGCCCTCGTCCTTACTCGACTCGTTAAAGTGTTCATATTTCACAGTCAACTTAATATACAATAATACATGTAAACCTTTTTATTCAGGCATGTAATTAAAGTAATTTTGATTTGAATTATTATATTTGTTAAGCATTAATATACCAGCATAGACTTGATGAACTCTGAGACAGAACGTAGCCTTGTTGGTGTTTATTAGAAAGATGTTTCAGATTACAGCTGACTAACGCTGCAGCTTTTCCAGGTGATCTGTATGTTCACGCGTGTGATTAATCTGCGTCCGTCGCTCGCAGGCTGCCAGAGCTCGGTGGATAAGAGCTCGTCGGGTCGCATGTGTTTGGGCGAGCAGGCGGCGGGGCTTCAGAGTTCCGCTGATCGTATGGTGGCTTTGAGGAGAGTCACAGCAGCTGCTCAAGTCCTGGTGGCTAGAACCATGGTGATGAGAGCGCTGTCTCTGCTCTCGGTCAGGTGTGTGTGTGTGTGTGTGTGTGTGTGTGTGTGTGTGTTGCTGACTTTCACCTGTATACATTTACATTTTCGGCATTTAGCAGATGCCCTTATCCGACTTATGTTTTGTGTCTCTCAGCGGTTCCAGCTGCAGTCTCGCTGCTGGACTGGAGTCCTTGGGTCTGACGGACATTAGGACCCTGGTGCGTTTGATGTGTCTGGCCGCGGCCGGTCGCGCGGGTCTCTCCACTGGTCTCACCTCAGGCCCTGGCGCTTTAGAGCGGCCACGTGGAACCAACAAGCCTACTAAACCCATCTCCTGCCTGGCCTACCTCAGCACCGCGGTGGGCTGCCTCGCCTCCAACAGCCCCAACGCCGCCAAGCTGCTCGTCCAGCTGTGCACTCAGGTGAGTCCTCTCTCATCAGTGCTCGCACTCATACCCAATCCCAGGTGCTCACATTGTTCTCGTCTTCCTCGCTCTGTCGACGTAGAACCTGATTTCAGCAGCTACAGGGATGAACCTGACCACAGTAGATGATCCGATTCAGAGGAAGTTCCTGCCCAGTTTCCTGCGGGGCGTGGCCGAGGAGAACAAGCTCGTCACGTCGCCGAACTTCGTGGTGACGCAGGCGCTGGTGGCGCTGTTAGCCGATAAAGGAGCGAGGCTGAGACCCGGGTACGACAAGGCTGAACTGGAGAAGAGAGGTCAGTTTCACACACTGACAGCAAGAACCGGTACCGAGTACTCTTCCAATCCGTCAGTGGAAAAAGAGCTTAGACTGAGATTCTGTAGTGAAATTACGGAAAAATCGGCACCAAACATTTGGAGGAAATTTTACTTTTAACTCACTGCTGATTTAAAATGATGAAGTTGCAGCCGTTATAAAGTGTGTTTGTGTTTGTCCCGTTTTTTATTCGGTGTTTATCTGGATGTGTGGAGTCACGTGTGTGTTGCCGTACGTGTGACCAATCAGAAAGCGCTAATGCTTTTAGCCACGCCCATTTATTTCCAGTTGGTGCCTTTGCTACCGAATTCACTAACTTTTTTTTTTAAACACCTATTTATTTATTTATTTAATTCATTTTTCGATTGTGTAATTGTATTCATGTTCCTGTAGTAGATTAGGGCTGATGATACGATTTCAGTATCGTGGTAAATAATGTGCTTAGAATTAATATTTTTATTGCACATCATCTTCAGGTATTGTGATACGATGTTTTTGTCATATCGTCCACCTCTGCAGCAGATGTTCTGGCTCGTGTAGCAGCAGCTACAGCTTTGCTTCTTAAGTCCCTTCATCTTCACTCATCATTCCTCTCACTGTGTGTGTGTGTGTGTGTGTGTGTGTGTGTGTGTGTGTGTGTGTCTCTCTCTTAATTCCGACCTTAATCCCCGTTGCGTCCTTGCAGGGTTAATTTCCTCTCTCTATGCCCACCTTTCCTGCCCCCCCCCTGCTCTAGGCCCGTTGGAGCTGGCCAATGCGCTGGCGGCGTGCTGCCTGTCGTCCCGCCTCTCCTCGCAGCACCGCCAGTGGGCCGCGCAGCAGCTGGTGCGTACGCTCGCCGCCCACGACCGCGACAACCAGAGCCGACCGCAGACCTTCGCCGACATGGCGGGCGACTTACGCAAGTGTTCCACCATCAAGCTGGAGGCTCACCAGGGCAGAGTACGTCCCAAACCCTTTCCTCTAACAGCACGTCTGCAGGCGTTTTATTCCCCTTATACCACAGCGCCATGGTTTCTTTAGAATATCGCCACTGAAGAGTTTCCAGTTAAATGCAAAAGTTCTTCTGTAGCAAGAAAATCATTAATAAGTTTGTGATGATAAATTTACAGAAATTTACAGAAATTCAGAGATTCAGCATCAGAGCTGTCGCTTTTTATCTTTTATAAAATATAACATTTTTAAAGCAAAATACTGATTTCTGTTATGTTGCAATTTTTTGTTAGATTTTTTTTATTTTTCAATATTTTAATAATGCAGCTTTTAAATAGCAATTTATAATAAGTGATAATGAGTAATATAATAGTATATTAAATTAAAGTATATTTAATATAATAATTAATAATGCGTTTTAAATTTATTTATTTTTTTATTATTAATTAAAATAAAAAAAAAAGCATCTAATCTTGCAAATGATGATCCGTTATCCTCGGAAATGGCATGAGGAAAACAAGTTCTGCTAACAATTTATTTTTAAAATAATAATAATTTAAATAAATTTAAAAAGCACTTCATGGAATTTTTTTATTTTTATTTTTTTGTGAGAATTGAGTCTCAGAAGGCTGTCAGTACGCCAGTCTGTATTCTGTTTTCATGCTTTTTTGTTTTCTGTAGGTGGTCTCCTGCGGGTGGTGTAATAAGAAAGGTCTTTTGGCGACCAGCGGGAGTGACGGAACCGTCCGAGTCTGGAACGTGAACAAGAACCAGTACACCCTGCAGCAGACGTGCGTCTTTAACAAAACGTGAGTTCTTCCTGCTTCTCCTTGAGCTTGACCAGGTTCAGAGTGTGATGATGTAAGAGTGTGATGATGTAAGAGTGTGATGATGTAAGAGTGATGATGACTGTGTGTGATGATGACTGTGTGTGATGACGTAAGAGTGTGATGATGACGTAAGAGTGTGATGATGA
>CM074955.1:918866-929029 GCA_037577455.1 Pangasius macronema
ATGTCATCCGCAAACATCATTGTGTAAGGAGACTCCTGTCTGACCTCCTCCGACAACTGGTTCATCACCATAGCAAACAGGAAGGGGCTCAGAGCCGATCCCTGATGCAGTCCCACCTCCACTTTTAACTCCACTTTGAACTCATTCTGTGTATTTTATTCTGAAATGATATAATTCTATAATGAATCTGCATATGTTCATATTATCACATCATGTTTAGTTTTATCCTTGAGCATCTTATTACATTATTTTTTTATCATCATTTTGAACTTGATAAATTTCTTTGCTCTTTTTCACTACAAGTGGTTCATGATTTCTGGTGCAGCTCTGTCAGTTCAAAACAAGTGATTCATTCTCTAAATAAATTTGTTTTATAACTTTTATAAAAAAGTTACTGAGGTAATGAATACCATAAGCCAGCTGACGAACGGAGATGGGCATCGTGTCCTCTTGGCTGATGGCCAGCAGTCCGTCATTGGCTTTCCTGTAAATCACACCAGATGAATGCTATAAAAATAAAAACAGCACGCTAACGTTCCCGTTTTCACTGACGAGTGAGGCGCGCGTAAGGGTTTAAGTTCGTTCTCACTTTAAGAGTTTGTAGTAGGCGAATCTGAAGAGCTCCTGCAGCAGGACGGACAGCAGCACTCCGAACACGAGCAGGCCTTTCCGCTGCGAGCCGCTGTCTTTATTACTGATCTGTACGGCGATGAACCACACCAGCGACGACAGCAGCAAGGACACGAGCCAGAAAAACGCTCTGACAGAAACACGGCACAAAAACAGCAGCGTCAGGACAAACAGAAGAGAAAATAAACTGAACAGAGTTCCTCATCCCTCCAACGCATTCCCGAAATTCCTCAACATGCCCATTTCTGATCTTGTTTTAATTTGTGCCTGTAGAAATAAAAGTGATGTAAACTGCATGTAAACAACAACAACAACAAAAAAATCACTCCATTTTCACTTATTAAACAAATGAAATAAACAAAAATTAGTATTTCAACTGAGGAAAAAGTTACACCCTGTGCCGTAATAGCGAGTGTTTCGCCCTTTGGCTGAAATAAGCTCAATGAGATGTTTCTTGTAGTCGTCGACCAGTTTCTGACATCGACTGGAAGAACGTTTCCTCACTCCTCAATGCAGAACTCTTTCAGCTGTGTGATGTTTATGGGTTGATGTTTCTTGCATGAACAGTCCGTTTCAAATCACCTCACAGGATCTCAACAGGATTCAGATCTGGGCTTTGACTTGGCCGTTCTCCATTTTGTATTTTTCAGCCAGTCCTTGGTGGATCTACTGGTATGTTCTGGGTCATTGTCATGTCACAAGGTCTGACAGATGGTCTCACATGCCCCTCAAGCACCTTCTGATACAATGTAGAATTCATAGTGGATCCTATGATGGTGATCTGGCCAGGTCCTGCTGCAGCAAAGCATCCCCAAACCATAACACTTCGACCTCCATGTTTCACAGCTGGTATGAGGTTCTTTTGCTGAAATGCCAAAAATGCGCTCTGTTATGGTGGCCAAATAATTCAATTTTACACTCATCTGTCCACAGCTCATTATTCCAGAAGTCTTGGCCTTTGTCTGTGTGTTCTTTGGCAAACTTCAGTCTTGCCCTCATGTTTTTCTTAGACAGCAAAGGTTTCCTCCTTGCACACCTCCCATGATCATTATAGTTGTGCAGTCTCTTTCTGACTGTAGATTCATTCACTTTGACATCAGCTGTAGCGAGAGCTTGCTGTAGGTCCCGTGATGATATTTTAGGGTTTTGGAGACTTCTTTAAGCATCTTGAGGTCTGCTCTTGGGGTGAATTTGCTTGGCAGTTATTTTAAATGTTCTCCACTTGTAAATGATACATGTATGAACTCTCTTATTGACAATGTATCTCCACCCACAGAGCTACTGCTCGCTCAATGTTTTTTGTCTTCTGCACCATTCTGTGTAAACTCTAGAGACTGTATTGTGTGAGAATCCCAGCAGTTTCTGAAAAACTCCAACCAGCCCATCTGTTACCAACAGCCACGTCACGGTTAAAGTCACAGAGATGAGAGTTTTTCTTCATTCTGATGTTTGATGTGAACATTAACTGAAGATCTTGACCTGCCACATGATTAGATGATGATGATTAGATAACCGTATGAATGTACAGGTGTTCCTAATAAAGTGGACAGGGAGGGTGTGGATGTATTATGATTTACATTTATGGCATTTGGCAGATGCCCTTATTCACAGCGACTTACGATAGTGCTTTGAAGTCTATCAAATTTTTTTTTTTTTTTTTAAGTGCTAACTTAAGTACTTTATGAAGAGGTAGGTCTTTAGACATCGTTTGAAGACTGCCAGTGACTCAGCTGTTCAGATGTCTAGGGGAAGTTCATTCCACCACCTTGGTGCCAGAACAGAGAAGAGTCTGGATGCAGGTCTTCCTTGTACCCTGAGAGATGGTGGTACAAGGAAGGTACAATGATGTCTGAATGTATGTCTTATGCTTGACAGTGCAGGGGTTTGAACTCCTGACCTTCTGATCAGTAACCCAGGGCCTTAACCATCCAGCCACTATGTATGTATGTATGTATGTATGATGATGTATGTCTGTACGTATGTATGTCTGTATGTATGATGTATGTATGATGATGATGATGATGTATGTATGTATGTATGTATGTATGTATGTATGATGATGTATGTATGCTGATGTCTGTATGTATGTATGTATGATGATGTATGTATGCTGATATCTGTATGTATGTATGATGATGTATGTATATCTGTATGTATGTATGTATGCTGATGTCTGTATGCATGTATGTATGATGATGATGCCCGTATGTATGTATGATATATGTTTATCTGTAATGTATATATGTATGATGATGCCTGTATGTATGATAATGATGCCCATATGTATGTATGTATGTATGTATGTATGATGTATTTTTGATGATTGTGTACTGATGTATTATGATGTCTGCATGTATATGTATTATCTGTGTTTTGTATATTTGTATTATTGTAATTAACGGATTAACTCTCGGATTAACAAAGTCATCTATCTATCTATCTATCTATCTATCTATATTCCAAGTACACATATATGTATGTTTCATGCACATATGTGCAATGACTGTATACATATAGATTCCACGCATATATGAAATACGCATGCAAGCATCTGTCTTCCTTATATTTATGCACGTATGACGTTTGCATGATGTTTGTATGATGTATGCACGTGCCCTGTATGTATTCTATGCATGTACGCATCCATGTATAGATTTCTCTTCTATGTTTGCATGCGGTTAGTTAAAGGCCACACAAAATAAGTTAATAAGTTAATAAGTTAATACGTTCTCAGCTGAACCGAGCTAAGTGAAGTCAGAAATCTGTATCACGCGCACTTTCATAAATACCGCGTCATCAGTTTCAAGCTAACACAGCTAGCTAACGCTTTTAGACAGTTAGCTAACATTGACAGCGGTGTGTTATTAAAGTTACTCACCCCGCGATGAGGAAAATGACCCTCAGAGGATCTCGGGCGATGGTGAGCAGGAACAAGGCCACACCGGGACTGAAGGCGATAAAAGTACAACCGAAAAACACCGCCGCCGTCATCGTTAACCTGAAAACTGCTCCTCTACCGGAACTATTACTGCGGCTACTTCCGGTCTGCCCATACACCCTGACCGGATATACAATTATTTAAGATATCTATGGGAAAAATACCGATATTCAGAGTTTATAATCACACAGGTTAATCAGGAAATATCGAAATATAATCGTACATCAGGATTTACACAAACAAAACCCAAATAATTTTCAGCTTTAGCACCGAAGCCAATGATGAGAAGCAATACAATAAGAGAAAGTAATTTTCAAAATAAAAGTCCGTATGCGGAAGTATTGTTTTAACGGAAGTGATGAGCTTTATTTATTAAAAATTTCCACTCAGAGGAAATAATACCATAAAGTCAAAGAGCAGTGTAGAGAAAAGAGAAAATATACCTCAAATTTAGGTTTACGGCTATGAACAATAGAAGTAGAAATATTCTAATGTTTTTGTAATGTAATTCTAATGTAACTGATCTAATCTTAGCTGTAATACAGATTTTAAATATTTCATGAAGCCGGTCTAATGATAGAATCCCTTTTATTTCCAACAAACAGTAATGTTAGCTAACTTGGATAATAACAACAATTTATATATTTATATGTAAATAAATAAAAAATTATAAAAAATATGTATAAATGACTTTTGTCTGAAACGTCCTGTTTCTCTAGAAACTTTGCTTAACTTTTACTACATCTACAATAATTACTTACACTACAGCTATCACTGGATTCTTTCTCAGGCTATAAAATAAACATTTTGCATTTTAACATGAATAACAATCGAGGAATACAACACAAACATGAGTAGGTGAGACTTTTAAAGCATCAGGGTGTGTGTATGTATATATATATATATATACAAAAAAGAGCAAACTTTTGTTTGGTTAAAAATCATTAATGTCGTCATGAAATCGTGTCAGATTTACAGCCCGAGGTCGAGGTCGAGGTGAAAGAATCACAAATTGAAATAAACAACAATCACACAATTTCATATTGTCTTGAGACTCGTAGATAAACTTTACAACAAGATATCACAAAGTAAATATTTGTAACACTTAAGAATTAACCTAGAAGATGTTGATGAAGAACATATCTTTAAAAACAGCGTGACTTTGGAAATACTTTTTTATTTTTTTTTTAGACATTTGATAAAATTTGTCACAGTATAGACATTTTGGAACATTTCTTTTATTATATACAGTATCAGTATCATCAATGGCATAATAATAATAATAATAATAATAATAATAATAATACATATTCTCATTTTAGCTGAGCAACAATGCTTACAGTTACACTGAATTCCACCGTTCAAAATGCCGTCCTTTTACTACAGGATTTTACTGTATGTATCTGTAATGTAAAACAATAACTAAAAAATTTATTTCTAAACAAAAACAATCCTCAGTCACCGAGTTAAAATGTTCTTTTTGTTTAGGAAACGTCTGAAAGTGGGAAAGTTTCCACTCTCTATAATCCGTGTAAGTATTAATACTCAATCCAAAGCTTGATTATTTTATTCTCATGTTAGGGAATGTAATTAAATATATTCCTGAATTCCTTAAATTGCTCATTATTTCTGCTTAGAAACAATAAAAAGGTGGATGTTAGAGGTAAATAAGTAGGAAGAATTCCTCCACCACAGAGTCAGCGTCAGAAGAAGCCTGTCTTTATTTACTTTCTTATGTAATTAATAATAATAATAAATAATATAATGACGATGAAGATGATGATGATGTTGAAGATGATGATCAAGCCTTGTGTGTGAGCTCCATGACAGCGATGGTGGTACTCTGGCCAAAGATGAAGGTTCCAACGACAACAGTGATGACGCCCCATCCTGTCAGGAACATCCTGTTAAACAACAAACAAACAAACAAACAAACAAACAAACAAAAACAAAGCGAGGTTTAATAGTGATGGAAATGGTTAGAGCTTATGGAGGAGATTCCGTGTCAGACAGAAAAGCAACCACACTGGGGACAGAAACATAGATGGTATTGCTTTTCATTCATGACACGAGGATTGTA
This sequence comes from Pangasius macronema, assembly GCA_037577455.1. NCBI lineage: Eukaryota > Metazoa > Chordata > Actinopteri > Siluriformes > Pangasiidae > Pangasius > Pangasius macronema. The sequence goes on from CM074955.1 coordinate 924,515, forward strand.
AGGGATTGATTTTTAAAACAAACAAAAAAATAATTAAACACTGAATGTGTGTCAGAAGTTCATATTCAATTCAATTCAGTTTTATTTGTATAGTGCTTTTAACATTGTACATTGTCACAAAGCAGCTTTACAGAAATAAATGGATTAAAAAAATATAGTGTAAATGTATAAGTTTATCCCTAATGAGCGAGTCAGAGGTGACGGTGGTGAGGAAAACCTCCCTGAGATGATATGAGGAAGGAACCTTGAGAGGAACCAGACTCTAAGAGAAATCATCCGAAGGACGTCAGCACAGACGCTCACTTATATAATTTCACTGATTTATTCATATCAATTTATACAAATTCTTTCATCATGTTTTAGCAATAATTCTGGAAAGTGTAATGATTAGGGGTTCGATTTATTAGGAACAAGGAAAGGGTTTCAGATCCTTCTTCTGTTCTCTGATGAAAGCCATGCCTCCTGAGTACAGCTCAAGGCTGTGATTGGACAGTGATTGCGTTTCACTGTGGCACGACTCTAACGTAGTGATGAAAGTGAAAATGTATCGCAACAGGGAATTACATTCACTTCTGACTGACACCAGTGTTTTATATATATATATATATATTTTTTTTTTTAAAAAAGAAAAACATTAATAGCTACAAGTTTAATGATGTAAAATCATCACTCACTTTAATCTGTGATCTAATGGTTCTGTCTGCATGGCAAAAATGAGACACAGCCCTGTAAGAGAACATTTCAGTTCAACTTTATTCCCATTTCTTCGTATTTCTTGCCATTGTTTGTGTGTGTGTGTGTTTGTGTGTGTGTGTGTGTGTGTGAATATATCACCAGGAAAAATGAAGATAAAGAAGGCACTGATTCCTCCAATCACGCTAATGACGTCACTCATGTCTGGAACGTAGACAGCGATGAGAAGCGTCACGGCGATCCACAGGACGGTCAGAAGCACTCGGCAGCGGCACTCGAACGCCACCGTAACGATGGCGCGTCGCTCCTGGTAACGCAGCATCAACGCCAGGATGACGGTCCTGAGGAAAGAGAACACAGTCATACAGACAGAGTGAGTGTGTGTGTGTGTGTGTGTGTGTGTGTGTGTGTGTGTGTGTGTGTGTGTGTGTGTTTTACAGCAGATTTCGTAGCATTTTAAGGTAGATCATTATCATGATTACGATGAGATACATTCATTGTCTATACACCTGCCCAGGAGAAGTATTATGGGATAGATTGTGATGATTGAGATCCCAAACAGCAGCCTTGCGATGATCATCACCACATCGTTTCCAGGATATGACATCAGGATATCTGACGCCACTCCACGTCCAAATGTGAGGAAACCGAACACTCCTGTCATCGGATAAGAGACAGTTGTTATGTTCAGAGTGACTTGTAAAACAGTGTAATTTACAGGTGACATTACAGGTGATATTAAAGGTGATATTAAAGGTAACATAACAATTGATATTAGGGGTGACATAACGTGACATAACAGGTGATATTAGAGGTAACATAACGTGACATAACAGGTGATATTAGAGGTGACATAACGTAACATAACAGGTGATATTTAGAGGTGACATTACAGGTGATATTAGAGGTGACAGAGGTAACATAACAGGTGATATTAGAGGTAAAATAACAGGTGATATTAGGGGTGACATAACAGGTGATATTAGAGGTGACATTAAAGGTAACATAACAGGTGATATTAGGGGTGACATAACGTGACATAACAGGTGATATTAGAGGTGATATTACAGGTGATATTAGAGGTGACATTACAGGTGATATTAGAGGTGACAGAGGTAAAATAACACGTGACATTACACTTTATATTGATATCACAGGTGACATAATGCTGATTTTACAGTACCATTACAGGTGACCTTACAGGTGATATTAGAGGTCACATTAGAGGTAAAATAACAGGTGATATTAGAGGTCACATTACAGGTGATATTAGAGGTGACATTACAGGTGGCATTAGAGGTGACATTACAGCTGACTCACCTGTGAGAGTGTAGATGAGCAGACAGAAGATCATGGACGTCACAGAGATGAAGACCCAGTGACTGATCTTTTTGTTCTCCATGCTGCTATAAATAGCAATGCAGGCTTCATGGCACTGAAACACACACACACACACACACACACACACACACACACACAAAGCTGATAAATCCAGGTGAAAGAGTAAATAAATCATCTCCAGTGAAACGTAAAACAGAACTCACCTGGAAGCCGAAGCAGATGGTGGGAACGACGCTGAACATGGAGGCCCACGAGTCTAACCTGCAGCACGGACGCAGAACATTTTAATGTTTAATCTCAGTATGAGCACCTCCTTTAATTACTTAATGTCAATTAATTATAATGAATTAATTAATATTACACCATGACATGCTTTCTGATTGGTCAGAAGGTGTTGATTAATGTTCTGTAACAGCAGCTCTAACAGCAGCGCAGCTGCAAATTGCAGGTTTATTTATAATTAATGCACTAATGCGTTATCTTTTCTATAGTAACAGTTCATTCACAGGAACTTGATCTGTAAGGAGATGTTTATGTAACATTGATGGAAGGAGTCTCCAGTGTCGGCGCTTTGTAACAGTCAGAGGTGAAGCTGTAACTATAAGTTTTCTGACATCTTCAGGACAGAGGAGTTTACGCTTCTTTTGCGGTTTCTCCGTAACAAGTTACGGAAAGAGAGGACTTCAGGAAAGGGAAGAAAGAGCGGCTGGTGAGGGAACGACTATTTATAGCTGCTATAACGTAAGTGACAACAGGAACCTGTTTTATGGACAGGTAAATGTAACTATAAATGGACAAAATACAAATTGCTGTGGTGTAAGTGGAATAAAGCACTTGGGGACATGCTGTTATTGGAGAATAATTAACTTCAGGATGGTAACAGCTTCATCACACCACTCAGTATTTTACTGTAACACACACACACACACACACACACACACACACACACACACACACACACACTCTTACATAATTCATATAGGACTAATGAAAACTATCTACTGTGAAGAGTGATTTTGAGTTATTATTAAGGCTGCGCTGTTCAGCGTCTCAGTTAAAGAGCTCACTCAGGTAACAACTAAAACTTCTTTTGAAACAATCAGAGGTGATCAGAGCTCAGGATCAAACAAATCTAGAACCCTTAAGGGTTCTTCAGCTGTCACTGAAAGGTTCTCTGTAGAAACTTTTAACAAAGTGTTCTCCAAGTTGATTTTTTTTCTTTGGAAGCTTAATCATCCACTTGATAAAGTGAACTCTTGAAGAACCATTTCACTGCTGACTATGTACAAGAAACTTGTTTGTTGCATTTATAAAACATGCAAAAACAAACAAACAAAAAGTTACATTAAAAGTTTTACGATAATTATATATTTTATATATTTATTTATTTTATAATATACCCTTTTTGTCTTTGACTCGTTTACAGACTCACCCTGTGTGTTGAGGACGGAGATCTGCGGTGTGCTCCTCTTCCAGGTAATATTTAACGATTACAGCCACGCTGAGGTACGTAGCAGCTAGAGTTCCCAACACACTGCATTTCACACACACACACACACACACACACACACGTGTGCATGCACGCACACGCACACAAGTATACTGTAATCATTTATTTAAGTAATAACCCATTTAGTAAAGTACTATTCGCCAAACGTCCTCTGATAGAATACCTGGTGTATTTCTGGATGCTGATTTCTTTGGGGATGGACAGAGGGAGGATGATGACGAGGCACACGATGAAGAGTGCGAAGCTCTGATCTGTATACCAGTGATAGGGCATCTCTTTTGCTCCTGTCACCATTTCATATAAGGACAAACACACTAAACACACACACAAAGATATTCAATTACAAATGAACGAACTGAAACGCCGTTTTCCGTAAACTTTTTACAAACGTACGTAGCAACAAAATGCTGTACGTCCGATCTCATGATTAGTCAGATTTAATCGCGTTTACATTAAACGAGCCGCTCCTGAGGTTGGAGTTTTTCCTGGCAATAGCTTCACTTCAGAATAATCCATCTGGCATCATGTCAAATCATCACTAATCCAGTCCAAATAACTCAGGATTCCATGTATGAAGAAAGCTCTAGTAAACAACTAGTAAAAAATGAGGTCTCATTGTAAGCATAAGAACAATATATAGCAAACTATTACATGTACAGAAATCAGGAGTCGGATCATTTGGCTTGACTCTTTCAGCTTCCGAATGACTCGATGCCATTTTTTCACTGAACCAAGACAAAGTTTGCGAAGAGATTAAGATTAGTGCTTGTTATTTTTTTTTTGCCTATAAAAAGGAAGACATAAAAAAACAAAAAACAAAACATGACACACAGTTCTGTGCAAAAGTCTTAGTTACATGCAAAGAAATGCTGTAGAGCAAAGACACCTTCAAACATAATGAAATTAAATGTTTCTACATTAATAAACCCTATAAAGAGCAGTAAACAGTAATAAATGCCCCAGAGTGAGTG
>CM074955.1:1015640-1038705 GCA_037577455.1 Pangasius macronema
CACTGCAAGAATACTACACAAACACTGTACAAACACTGCACAAACACTGCACAAACACTGTACAAACACTGCACAAACACTGCACAAACACTGCACAAATACTGCACAAACACTGTACAAACACTGCAAGAATACTACACAAACACTGTACAAACACTGCACAAACACTGCACAAACACTGTACAAACACTGCACAAACACTGCACAAACACTGCACAAATACTGCACAAACACTGTACAAACACTGCAAGAATACTACACAAACACTGTACAAACACTGCACAAACACTGCACAAACACTGTACAAACACTGCACAAATACTGCACAAACACTGTACAAACACTGCACAAATACTGCACAAACACTGTACAAACACTGTACAAACACTGCAAGAATACTACACAAACACTGTACAAACACTGTACAAACACTGTACAAACACTGCAAGAGTACTGCACAAACACTGTACAAACACTGCAAAAATACTACACAAACACTGCACAAACACTGCACAAACACTGTACAAACACTGCAAAAATACTACACAAACACTGTACAAATACTGCACAAACACTGCACAAATACTGCACAAACACTGCACAAATACTGCACAAACACTTCAAGAGTACTACACAAATACTGCACAAACACTGCACAAACACTGCAAGAATACTACACAAATACTGTACACTCTACAAACACTGCAAGAATACTACACAAACACCGTACAAACACTGTACAAACACTGCAAGAGTACTGCACAAACACTGTACAAACACTGCAAAAATACTACACAAATGCTGCACAAACACTGTACAAATACTGCACAAACACTGTGCAAACACTGCAAGAATACTGCACAAATACTGCACAAACACTTCAAGAGTACTACACAAATACTGTACAAACACTGTACAAACACTGCAAGAATACTACACAAATACTGTACAAATACTGCTCGATTACTACACAAATACTGTACAAATACTGCTCGATTACTACACAAATACTGTGCAAAGACTGCAAGAATACTACACAAATACTGTAAACACTGTACAAACACTGCAAGAATACTATACAAATACTCTACAAACACTGTACAAATACTGTACAAACACTGCACAAACACTGCAAGAATACTACACAAATACTGTGCAAAGACTGCTCGAATACTACACAAATACTGTACAAACACTGCAAGAATACTACACAAATACTATACAAACACTGTACAAACAAGAATACTACACAAATACTGTGCAAAATACTGCAAGAATACTACACAAGTATTGTACAAATACTGTACAAATACTGCTTGAATACTACACAAATACTGTACAAACACTGTACAAGCACTGTACAAATACTGCTCGTATACTACACAAATACTGTACAAAATGCTCTGCAAACACTGCATAAATCCTACACAAATATTGTACAAACACTGCATATATACTGTACAGACATTGCATGAACACTACACAAATACTGCATGAATACTGTACAAGTAGCTGTTACCAAAAACAAATCAAAATAAAGTACGTTATAGAGATCTGTGGCAGGGACCTGGGCCTAGAAGTGGAGCCTTAGGACTATAACAGACACTGCATGAACAGTGCACAAACACCACCAAAATTCCGTACACATATTGTTCAAATACTGTATGAATACTGCGCAAATACCGAACAGATACTGAACAGATACTGAACAGATACCGAACCGATACTATGCGATTTAGTTTGGAAATTTTTGCAAAACGAAACTCTAAAAAAGGTCGATCAGTACGTCCCAAACGCCTCGACGCCACACACCACACAAACATTAGCACAGCACATTAAACTACTGCGGAAAGATAAAACACTGAAGAATGAAAAGCATTTGGAAATGTTAAAGCGTGTAGAGGAGTGTGCACAGACAAGCAGCGCTTTAAGAAAAGCTGATGTTTAATATTTAATTAAATTGTATTTTCATCTACAAATGGAGAAAAAACCAGCACCCGCTGATTGACAGTCTGTCTTTACACCATTAAATAATTTGCTCATCAAAACTGAGCGGCGTAATTAGCCACATTAACATCCCTGATGGATTATTTATCCCGCTAGCTCCTTGCTAGCCCTGTGTATAAACAGATCTGTGTGGATATGGCGGCTTGGTTTTATTGTAAACAGAAAAAAAGGGGCGGCCATAATTAAAATCCCTGATGGTGAGATGAAGAAAAAATTAAATAAAAGCTACGTGTTGCAAATCGGGGCGCATCTGCTCGGGTACGAGCGGCGAGGACGGCCCGGCGGTGGGTCAGAGGAGTGTGAAAACTGATTAATTACCTCAGATGAGCAGGACACTCGCATTAGAGAGGAGAAAGTAAGAAAAGAGAAGAGNAGAGAAGAGAAGAGAAGAGTCAAGATTTAGGCTTTAATGTGAAGCTTGTCGAAATTCATTTAAAGGAAATCCAGTGATGAAAGCGCCAAGAGCATCGCAATTAGCATAATGGAAGCAGGACGCGTACAGCGCGACGTCTGAGCTGAAATCTACACCATGACACAGTTAAAGCAGGAGAGAGGAGAAGTCATGAAGTCATAAATTCCTGTCGTTCTCTTCATTTTCGGTGCTGCTCCGTGTGAGAGAGCCATTACACGACTCAGGCGGAAATTGTTCATTTTTCCGGCCCTTGTTCGTCCATTTGCGCCGGCCGTCTCCGCGTCCCGCCGGCCGAGGCGTTCCGAGGCGTTCAGGAGTCAATGACTTGCTCCGCGGGTCATCCTTTTCCCAACAATTTACCAGCTTCAATTAGACCTTGTCGGTTGTCGGTTGTCGTCTGCGTCGCGGCGGAGTTGATGTATTAAAACCACTAACAGTCTGAATTAAAACACAGATAAATACACGCAGCGCTAACTGGCGATCACTCTGCTACACACTGGAATAAACATTTTCTTTTTGGCCAAACAAATTAGGAACAGACCTGTCTGACAGGCCCCCGTTAGCCCAGAACAAATGTGAAGACGAGGGGAAATTGTTTGACACACTTTCAGCAAAAAAAGAAAAAAAAACCCGCAAGTGAACCCTTTAGAGCAAGCCATCCTTTAGCGTGGGGTAATGGCTCCTCGTTGTTAGGTTCAATAGAAAAAGCTATTCATACTGTTGTGTGATTGAAAAGAAAATTGAATCCTTTTGATTTTATAAATGTGTCTATTACTGCATTTGCACACCAAATTTCAAAGGAAATTATAGAGAAAGGAGTGATTCTGCGAGAGGAAATGCCTCTACGGGATGACATGCTGAATTCCAGCCTGAACATCAATATACTGTATGGCCGACAGAATAACTCCAAAACCATAGGATTTTTTTTTCCCAGAGTAAATAGGGCTGAAAGGCTAAAATTGCGCCACTGCGTATAAATATAAATATAAATATAAATATGAAATATGAATGTTAATGCACAGATAGTTCCTTCTTTATTTGCTGTGAAGTTATGAGCGACTCTCCGCAGTGTGGTGCAGAAATTCTCCCGAGAAAGGAAAATGCACAAACATGTACAAAGTGCAGAAACACTCGCCGTCTGTGCGCTCCACCGAACGTTAAAGGGGCCTTTTGATAGGAATTGGGCTTCAGACAAAACGGCAGTGTCGTACGCGTACAGGCGATTAAATAAACAGCAAACAGGGTTTCCGAGTTTCAGAGATGGAACGCGTTTGGACGAAGTGTGTGTTCTCTGCTGGACTAAACATTTACAAGCTGCTGCTCTCAGCAAAACCTCTTTCTAAACACATTACTGTAATTGTTCGTTACTCTGAAAGCAACCCGGACACGTCACGATGCTAACGCTAAAGGATGTCCCTGAGTGTTTTATTCCTTTTATACCACAATAACTTTGAACAACGATTACATCACATCTATTAAAGACTGACACATCTTACATTTGAATCCGTTTATTTTATGTGATGATGACGGCTGCAGTTATCAATCTTTTACTAAAGTTAATGTTTAAGTGTTTTTTTAGTGGAAAAACTAAACTAAAAATTCCTGCCATAAAGATTTTCGACATACTCACACGCGTATATTCATAAAGACAGTGAGCACGGCATGTTTATGATTAGCCACGCCCACAAAACTCCATAAAAAGCAAAGGCAGTAAAAAAAACAACAAGAAAATGGTGACTAAATGGTGAAAGAACTCGTCCTAAGTGCGGCCTGCACTAAATCCTCCAGTAGCGCAGCTCAGCCACTGCAGCGCCTCAGCTACCAAACACACACTCACTCTAATGCTGTTATAGGGTGCAATTACTTTTGTCCGAATTGAACAGCTAGTCTTATTTGTCTTCTTTCAAGTCGTTAATATTAATAAACGACCGAGTTTTACAGAACGTTTGTCAAATTGGTGGGTAAGTGAAATAAATTAATGATTTAAACAAATAAAATAAAAATAAACTCAATAATTTTACATTCAGTCGAATTACAGGAACAGTTGAGGTTCACACGTTTACGTGTAGAATAACGTAGAATACGAACATTTTCTGACTTACGAATAAACCTGTTCGTAGCCCACGCGTGTTTCGTACATAGAATTCACGTACGATGTGTTTTATTGTTCTCGTTTCTTCATCTGTAGCGTATCTGTAATAAATTAAGTGCTTAGCCGTTGAATATGTATGAGTATGCAAATTAGGAAACGCCCTCATGTCCTCCGTGTGTACGATCTCTAACAGTCTACTATCTCTCACGTTTGTTTACTTAGCTAGCTGGCTAATTAAGTGCTAGTCAACCAGCTCAAGACAGTCACGTGACTGGGATTTCGGTGTCAGAGTTTTGACGTACGTCATTCTCGCGCCGCTGTTGCAGAACCAAACCTGTCAAAATATAACATTAGCATAGCGACCGCCATCTGTAATATGACGTAAAACTAGGACGCTAGCTTAGCATAGAGCTTCTGTGCGTGAACATCTCTGTAATCTCTAACCTGATTGGTCCAGCGGAGGGATTTTTTTAAACTGAATTCAGAGTTACATGAAACGAAACATTATTATCCTGTAAAATGTAAAATGCTGCGATTGAAATTCAATCAAAATACGAAATTAAAAACTAAAGGATGGACGACATGGCACGGAACCGCGCGTCTGCACCGGCGGCGTGTAAATACGATTAACAACAGATTAAATCCCATCAAAACAAACTTCTGCGGCTTGACCGATGACCAGAGCCTGAATAGTGAGCAGATTCATGGCACTTACGGTCGAACACAAACTGCTCTGTGATCAGTGCGGCGCTACACCAGAGCGTTATTCAATTGCCCTGATGACTACATTTAAACACCATTCAGCCACACACACATTTCACACACACACATTTCACACATTTCACACATTTCGCGTCGCGCACTCGTTCGCCATAAAGCACTTTCTCTTTTCTTTTTTTTTTGAAGGTTCAGCAAATGCTTATAATAACGGCTTTTAGACGCATCTGTAGTAATCACGGATATTCAAATCGAACGACGTCTCCGACACGGCAGCACAAGTCACTGAGGAACTCGCGCAAACACCGCGTTTAACCGCCGCCGGCCCGACGCCGGCCGCCGAGCCATCGGCAACACAAAAGGGATAATAATTACCGCCATTCAAAGGCAGCCATGTTATCATTTATCACCTGTAAAAAAAATAAATAAATAAATAAATCATAGAGAGGTTTCTGACACAAAATCACACGGACTTCCCACGTGAAAATTGACACACGTGGTTTCTACACGCTTCACGTTATACTTCACACACAGTCTTTACTTTCACGTGATTTTTTTTACACAATCCATGCTCTCATGTGATCGATTTATTTTACAGAAAATCACACGTGATATTTATACACGTGGTCATTAGACACGTCATGTTTCACACATTTAATAATTCATAATTCGTAATTCATTTATTTTACATACGCTCCAGATAATGTCAAATATTTTTTTCCTACATGATTCGTTTATTTTTGTGATTAATTCGTTTTTCACGTGAATTTTTTTTCATTTACGATTCATTTATTTTCGCGAGATTTTTGCTTCACCTGATCGATTTTGTTTTCTTCTGTGATTCACTGTTACTCGTATAATCATGTGGAAAAAAACACGTGAAATGCACGTGATGTGATTTTTCCCCCCGTAAAGCTCTACACACACTCACTATACCACTCATTTTTGTCGTCTGCACACGTGTTTGTATCTTTGTAGTGTTTGTAAAAGTCGTGAATCATTCTGTACATGTAAAGTAAATCCTCACTTAAAATTAAAGTCATGAGCAGAAAAACATAAACACGTACAAAACAAAAGAGCCGAATTTTTTTAAATCTGGGATTTTACATGAGTTTGTCTGACTGTCTTCTGAAAAACAAGGAACTCTCTCTCTCTCTCTCTCTCTCTCTCTCTCTCTCTCTCTTGGAAGAGAAATAAATATTGGAAGTGTGGGAACGCTCAGTACTCCACGCATCGCAGCTATTTCCTCGTTTTTTTTTTTTTTTCTGAAGGTGAGAAAAAGATAAGTGACAACGTGGATGTTCGCTGTTCACATGAGGGGGATATGACCCAAGGACAGGAGCTAATTTATTAGCATGTGATTAGCGGCAGGGTGATTGAGCGGAGGCGAGGCGTGTCACGACGCCGCCGCCGCCGCCGCGGTGGAGTTCAGGAAGACGGCGGGTGTCGGCGTGGCCCACTTCTGCGAAAGAACACGCACGTTTGTCTCGTCTATTAGCATCTCGCGCTGTCACATAGCCGGAGCAATCTCCAACCTTTCCGCATCTCATTCTCAGCTCGCGCCGCGTCCCGGGCTAGCTTTCGCTAATTCTGACACGGAGAGCACTGTGGAAATGACTCGCTCTCGTCCCGCATGCTTAGACAGGTCACTGCGCTTTCGCATATTCCGTCAATCAGCGATGAAGAGAGAGCTTTCTGCTTCTGCAGAGGTCAGCTAGCACGATGTTTTAAATTTATTTCTACTCATCTTTTTTTTTTTTTATCTTCTTGACTGTTGGAAGTTTCCGCCGGTCGAATTGTGCATCTTCATTAAACTCGGTATTAATTCATTTTCTTAATCAGCTTCTCTGATGAATTTTGACAGAACAATATTATTCTTCTAACATGAGAGATTTCAGAATTTATTAATTTTAAAGACTACTTTCCACCCGCCCTGATATGACGTATCTCCACTGTAGTATAGATGGTTTTCCTGGTTAGCCTTAATCGCTCGTGCTCACGTCAGCTCCTCCTAATATATAGTTTGTATAAAAAATCTGCAATATCTTTTCTCTCCTTTCTTAAAAGATCTTTCCCATTTTGTCCGTAAATGTACATTTTGCTCCTGAAGCGATTTAACTGTTTATATTTTTACGCTGACTATTTGCTTTATGAGTTTTGGTCCCCTGTAAACGACACCTTCACCTCCAAACGATTTATTTACACGTTTATTCTCTGTAAGTTGCTTTGGATAAGGACGCCAAATGAAGACGTCGCTAACGGTCTGAATCAGCCGCGTAACCTGGTTCTGAATATGGGGAACTTTCCCTGCATTGGTATTCACATAGTGCAGCTAAAATTTCAGTAAAACATGGCTCCACTTCTCTAGATGGCGCTGTAGGAAGCCGACTTTACTCTTATCCGGGAAGAAGTTCTTCAGACTGATGCTGGACATTAACCATTTAGCAAAAAGATGGAAGGATGGTGGAAAATTCTGTTTATTTTAGCACCAATGGGGGAAAAACATCGAAAGGTTCTTTAAGGAAACAAACAAAAAAAAACAGATCTTATAAATAATTATGAATAAATTAGTAACACTTTAATTTAAGCAATTAATATATAGTCTGCTAATTAAATATTAGCTTGTAATTATTTGCTAATATGTTAGTAAACATATTAGCAAATAATAGTATAAATAGTATAATAGTAAAGATTTTCAGAATCGTAAGAGCAATAATGCATTAATAAATCATTAATTAATCATTAATAAATCATTAATAAACTATGTATGATGTATAAATAGATTATAAACAGTTTGTTACTGAGTATTAGATGAAAGTTTTATCTATCGCTTTTATTTTCAGACACTTTAATGTGTTGAAAGTGTGCAGTGTTTGGGTTTCTGCCCAACGCAGTGTAACCCTTGACCCGTGACCTTGTGACCTTGCGTAACGGAGACTGATTTGCTCGTGCGTTAGCTTTCGCTGTTGGAAAAGTTGCTTGTTTTTCATGTTTAGCACAAATGATCTCGAGTATAAACAATTCGGCTTCGTAGCAGGCGTGAAGTCATTGTGCTGTTAACTCCAACCTGTTTCAGCTTTCCGACGTCTCCGTGTCCGTCTTCCCTTCCGTCATTCCTCCCTACTTATCCTACCGTAAGTCCTTCGTTCCGACGCATACATGCTCGCGACATATCTAATTCCGCGCACGACATCTATGAAGCGCTGATGCGATGAGATGAAAGTGTTTGGTGTGTGTGAGGTGCTTTGTGGGAACTTTGCGCTATATGCATGAGCGTGAATAGGAACGAAATTCGTCCTTGGGTGTTACGAGCTCAAAGCGAGGAGTGTTTCTGTCATTATATCAGTGTGGCATTCTGCGAACGGAGGTCAGGAGTGCAAATCCGCCCAACACACACACACACACTTCTCACCTCCATGTCTCTCACACACACACACACACACACACATATATACATGCACAAAGCCGAACAAGGTCTGTCAAACTTGATAATTACACATTCATCACCTCAGAGTTGTGTCGGAGTGATTGGGTGGCTTCAGGAGAGAAACGCACTTGTCACGCCGGTATTAACCGTTCCATTAGAACACAGTGATTATGTTAAATGAATCAACGCCGGGGCTCGACACCTTGGCCGTGAAACCGAGGAAATATTTAGAATCTGTCTCCTGACACTACTGTGAGGAGGGGTGCAAAAGGGGGTGGTGGTGGTGTGTGTGTGTGTGAGTGTGTGTGTGTGTGTGTGTGTGTGTGTGTGTGTGTGTTTGAGGTTGTAGATGCAAGGTTGAATGCACAAAGAAACTGATTATCAAAAATGTTTTTAATCCAATTCATTTTCCCCACGCATGTGAAATGTGAATGCACCGGATTCATCACAGGGGCGAGCAGGAGGGGGCGTGGGGGGGCAGACGGGGGCGGAAAGAGAGGGAGAGGGGGCGGCCGGGGGGGGCAGAAGGAAGGGGAAAGGGAGGGGAGAGGAGGGGGGGGCGGACGGTCCCACACGGCTTGTAGACGGTGTGTACTGTGATTGAGTTAAATTGAGTCACAATATAATAATTATAAAGTGACTCTGGAGACGAGGCAGGGTTCATCCGTCTCCCGGCGCTCGTCGGAATTAATCACAGGAAATCGAGGTTCAGAGCTCGGCTCGTTCGTACGGCCCACTGGACTCCATCCCGTGATTAAAACGCTGCTCCGGTGCCACACACACAAAAAACAAAAAAACGCTGAACTCCAGACGATAGCGGAGCCAGCGGAATGTAAAATGAAACATTCGTACCGAACGTGTTCCCGTGTGTCTGGAATAAACGGATGGCGCAATAATTTAATCACACGCCAGCTGAAATATCGCGAAATTGATTTTAGGGAAACAGAAACGGAATGCAGAATGAAGCAGAAGTTTTTATTTAAAAAAAAAATGTATTTATATTTATTTATATATATCTGAGCAGGATAGAAGCTGCGTGCAACGTAAGAAGACGTGAGACCTCAAAGATAAGACGTCAGAAGATATGAACAACAGGAAGCGAAGGAAAGAGAGAGAGAGAGAGAGAGAGAGAGAGAGAGAGAGAGAGAGAGAGAGAGAGAGAGAGAGGCTGAGAAGAGTTTTATTAAAAATGAAAAAGAAATAAACCTGCTGTGTTCCTCCATTATAGCTCACCAGATTAGGAGTTATTATTCCTAATTAATCATTCGTTTTAAAAAGCAGCTCGAATGTTTCACAGAAGTAAAGAAGAAAGTGAAGTAAAGAAAATATTTATATAAATATAGATATATATAGATAGAGAGAAATAAAGAAGCAAAAGGTGGAATAAAAGAAAATTAAAAAATGCAATAAATAAATAAAAAAATAATGAAATAAATAAAAATATTAAAATATCTTAAAAACAATAGAATGAACGCAATAATAAACAAACAATGACAATAATATAATTTAATTTATTAATGTAAAAATAACCTGCCAGCAAAAATAAAGCAAATAATAAAAGTATAAAAAATAAAACATTTTTATTTTTTTTAAATCAGAGACAGACGGATGTTCATGAAGAGCTCGAGATCTTTATCGTTCCTTTCCTTCTATTTCAGGACATCTTAATATTTCTGAAGAGAATTAGAGAATTATCAGGTTTTTTTTTTTGCTAAGAAATGACATTTTTATGACAGAGATAATGACGACATGCCGAATTATCTTCAACATCTGTCACTCGGGTCAAGCTAATTACACGGCAGCTAGAGAAACAAGGCCCAACCTTTCCCAGCGCGTACAATCCCTCAGTGATTTTCTATAGAGACAGAAGCGCTAATAAATTTAGCTACTGTAACTAGACCAGGTGGTCAATCATTGTCCCGTTTTCAAAGCCCTTGATGAGGACGGTGTTACAGCAGGGGAAAAATAGAGCATTGTTCTGCTTAATTACAGCGTGTCACAGACAAGGACGGATTTGCATTTTAAACAAGCACTTAATCTGATTGGAGAACAATTGTCAGAAATTTCATTAAATATGTGGAGGGCAGCAACTTGTGTGTGTGTGTGTGTGTGTGTGTGTGTGTGTGTGTGTGTGTGTGTGTGTTTCTCTTTCCAGATAATAAACGCAGGCCTTCGTGACTCACAAAAAAAAAACATATTTCCAATTTCATCTCAACTTTATTCCTGAAATCATGTTTGTTTTTTTTTGTCGTCCCCCAGTCTCTCTCTCTCTCTCTCTCTCTCTCTCTCTCTCTCTCCCTCTCTCTCTCTCTCTCTCTATTATCAATGATTCATTTCCTTTTGCAGTTTGCTTTCTTTAAGTCCGCGTTCATTCGCACGCAGCACAAGGTTTGAAGTGAAAGAGAAGAAAGAGGGAAAAAAAAAAATAAATAAAAATGATGACTCCTCACTCCTCACCATTTCCTGCTCCTGATTTAAAGTGGGCTCGTCTGCTTCCTGCATATCTAACAACTCTCTCTCTCTCTCTCTCTCTCTCTCTCTCTCTCTCTCTCCATCTTTATCTACGATTCCACTTATTTACAGATCACTGCAGAAACATCTGCTCCTACACTCACCCCCGAATCTGTGAAGTGATGTTTTGCAATATAGCATTTAATTTTTAATGCCGATTCAGTTCTCCTTCAAAACACTAGAAGTTCCATGGAGAGGCGTCTTTTGATGACGACTACACAACATCCAATAGAGGGGGGAAAAATGGCGGGATTAAAGCGGATAAACAGAGCGACGCAAAACAAACCCGGGAGTAAACACACAACCAGCGAAATTCACAACGTATATGTATATATCCTGTAAATGTACACGTGCGGCGAGGGGAGGGGAGAGGTTCGGGTTTATACTGTCTTTTTTTTCCTCTTTAGAGAGAATTTACTCTGTTTTTATCAAATAAAAAGAGAGAGAAAGAGAGAGAGAGAGAGATGGAAGGAGAGACACAGACACATGGAGAGACGTCAAGAGAGAGATGGAAGGAGAGAGAGAGAGACAGACAGACAGTGAGAGATGAAAGAGAGACAAAGGGGGACAGATAGAGAAAGAGAGAAACACAGGGACAGAGGGAGACAGAAGAGAGGGTGAGAGAGTGAGAAGGCGAGAGACACGGACAGAGACAGAAACGTACAGAGAGAGAGAGGGAGAGAGAGAGAGAGAGAGAGAGAGAGAGAGATAGAAAAGAGAGAGAGATGGAAGAGAGAGAAAGACAGAGAGACACAAACTGTGAGAGACAGAGAGATAAACGGAGACAAAAAGACAGGCAGAAAGACATAAAGATGGAGTGAGGACGACAGACACATACAGAGAGATAGAGAGATACAAAAAGAGAGAGACAGACACAGGGAGAGAGAGAGAGAGAGAGAGAGAGAGAGAGAGAGAGACAGATAGAGCACCTGCGTAACAAAAGCGATGCTTTTCCTCAAATGATCATTCACACACAATTACACTGAAACACTGAAGAGGTTTCCGCTATTGTCACAAGGCTGTTCTTCCTTTTTCACCCCTCAACACACACACACACACACACACACACACACACACACACACACACACACACGTCGCAAACTAAGTTGTGATGCACCTGCAGCTGCTCATTCACAGCACGAGACGGCCGCTGGAGCGCCGCCAGGCCTCCCCGCTTCCCTCGGCGCAGCGATGCCACGTATTGATTTGCGATACAGCATAATAGGCCATCAGCTTAATTATTACTGAAGAGAGCGCATTGTTCCTCCGACATTTCTCTTCCTCGTCCAATCTCGCAGAGCCTCAATGACTCATGACGCTCGGATTGATTTGCATACCTTCCCAACAACAACAACAACAACAACAACAACGCTTCGTTAGTGATTTACAGAGCGAGTACTCACAAGATCAAGATCACAAACGTTAACTTTCCCCAAACGCAAAATCCATCGCTATTTCCCAAACTCACAGCCGCTCAGCAAAGCTAGCTACAGCTAGCTCATTTGGGCTGTTCGTAAATAAATGAGTGAGAATAAATGAGTGAGAATAAATGAGTGCATAAATCCAGACTGACTCTGAAATCTCACTTCTTTGACAAATATATGCTAGCTCACTAGCAGTTAGCTAAGAGCCTAGCTGGGTTAGCTAACATTATGCCGTAAGGGACATGGGGGCCTTTCTGAATTTGCATATTCATGCATATTCATAGATCTTGGTACTTTTTATTGAGAATAAATGCATTGAGATTTAACTACACCAGCTATTTGTGGTACAATTTATTATTTTACAGTAGTTTAAATACATAAGTAAGATACGATAAAATAAGAGAACACGTATTGATCCTAAAAACATTTGTATTGAAAGGAACATATCGTTAGCTTCATAGCATAATTGCCCAAGTCATATTTGGTCAAACATGACTTAGGCAATTATGCTATGAGGCTAACGATATGATATAAATAATACAAGACAAGATTAGTAATATCGAGAAGAAAATAATTAAGATCTTACATCTAAAGATGAATTTATAGATACAAGTACAGTAGCAGCGATGGAGAAACAAACAAAACATGCTAATGGACTGAGAAAAATCTCCTCATGAAGTCAAGCTCAGTGTGAAGAACGTGCGTTTATGCGACCCGTTCACGCTGATCGATGACGTAAGCAGCGTCGTACGTAGTCGTTCTCTTTAATCGCAGCTCTACCGTTACAGTCTCTTCATCATCTGACATGGAGAAACACACTAGCGCACAGTCTGTTAAATCACAACACAATAAAAAGTACCAAGATCTATGAATATGCATGATTACTATGAATATGCAAATTCAGAAACGCCCCCATGTCCCTTACAGCCTTAAACTAGCTAACTCAGCTAGGCTCTTAGCTAACCGCTAGTAAACTAGCGTATATTTCTGAAAAAAGATATTGAACGTTATGAACTCATTTTCTTGGGGTTATGAGAGGAAGCTGGTATTTTTTTTTTAGAATGTAAACAAATTGAGCTGTAGAAAAAAAAATAGTGCGCTTTACAAAACAGAAAATTGTAATCTTTATTTATTTTTATTTAATTATTTATTGCTATTTTTAAAGCTTAAAAACGCTTTGTAACTTTCACTCACGTCACCGTATCCCTTTTGATTAAAGACTTTTATTTTCCGAGGAACACTTTTAACACTTAAGGAATTCGACGTAAGAACTGCTCTATCGAAACTAAACTGAAACGAGCAGACAGACAGATTAAATAATGCAAAAACAGAATAATAAACTCAAACAGAACTGAGTGTTTGAGTAGTGATCATGGTAGTAACGATACCCAAACAGTAATGTGAGTTGAGTATCAGGGAGTAATTGAGTAAGACTTTAAGAACTTTTCAGCACTTTTTCCACCATCTCGTGGGAAACAGAGACGACACCAGTGACCGAAGAGTGAAATGTCAAAGTGTCGGAGCGATGCCGGGGTTCTCTGCCAAGCCCGGAGCCGTTGTTCGTCCCTCATCAGGGGCATGAGAAAGTTTTTTTTTAGCCGTCTGTCACAGACGCAGATATGACTCGGTCGTGTCGTTTTTCTTCCAGGCGTAGGTTAGCAGAGGTTAGCCTGGGTGAGTGCATTAAGGCTCTCAGAATGAACGAGCTGTATTAATTCACTGTGCGGCTCTGTCTGAGAAAGCCGAGCGGCCGAGCTTCCCAGTGCGAGAGCGCCGTCTCCGAGTGGTCAAGCCCTGCACGAGCCCTGTGTTCCACTGAATCGGGCCTCAGACCGGCCGGCTCAGGAATGCGTGGGACTGTTTGTGTTGGAGCGCCGTCTCTGTGGTCTTAACCCATTTCCTCGTAACGGGCACAACAGTTGACTCATACGCTGAACAAAATGCTACTTCTTCCAACCGACGCACCACTGCTGCGTCTCGAGGAATCGTAAAACGTTATTCAAACACTCCACTCCTTACACCTTAAACAAGACACGGCTTTATGACTATTATTGTTATTTTTTTTAAATGATTACACACTTCCTGTCAGAGGGTTTATTACACTCAATGCCCCATGATGTTGAATTCTTAAATCTGATTAGACAGCAGCTGCAAATCGCAGCTTTATAAACGAGTCTGTAATTTTATTTATAATTAATTCACTCGTCCTGATACGGTGTTGTTTCTATAGTAACAGCTCATTCACGAGGACTTGTGTAGCAGAGGCTCGGCTAATAATAATAATAATTAAAAAAAAAACAGATTAAAAAGAAAAACGTGTATTTTTGCTAAAGGATAAACTTTTCCGTAAGGAGATGTTTAGTTAGCATTTATGGAAGGAGTCTCCAGTGTCAGAGGTAAAGCTGTAGCCAAGTTTTGCGAAATCTTCAGGATAGAGGTTTAGAGTTTACGCTTTCTTTTTTTTTTCAGTTTCACAGTAAAATGAGATGGATGTTTATAGCTGCTATAACGTGAGTGATAACTAAGTGGAGATGTAGCTATAAAGGGATAAAGTACAACGTGTTAGAGGCCACTTAAATGAAAAAAAAAAGTGTGCCAAAACTTTCGAGTGTCCGCGTAGCTTTCAGTGGAGAACACTAAACTGAAAGTGTGTATAGAAGCTGCAGTGTGTAGCGTGTTGGGACGACAGAAGCGAGCCGACAGTGAGACTATGGGAGGTGACGAGGGCGGACGCGAGGTCTAAAGCCGTGTCCCTGGGCAAATTTGCAGCGCGGAGAAAGCGACGGCTTTATTCATGTCAGCAAACAGTGCAGCAATCTCCCAGAGAAATGGGCTTTGTGTCTGCGCCGGTCCCAGCAGAGCTCGGCCACGCATCTCTCCAATCTAAAAGAGCCGAGTCTGTAAAGAAAAAGCACACAGAAGCACAAGCAAGGCCAAATCCCAGCACCCCGCACACCTACCCATCAGCCCCCACGTCCCCTGCCTCCGACGCTGTTTTCTTTGGCTGGACGCGAGCTCCAGAAAACTGTTGTAAAGACACTACGAGTACAAAAAAGTATAGATTATACTGTAGGTGCTGCTGCCAGGAAGGTAAGCCTGTTTCGATGAGGAGGGGGCGTATCATAGACGGCCTGCGGGGATACAAAGAAAGCACTGTTTCCAAATGAAATAAAAAAAAAAAAATAAATAAAAAAGTAACTCGAAGCTGAATGAAGCTGACATTGTGCTCAGCATAAACCGCGCACTGTACAGACGGACCTCAGGACCTTTTTTCTTATTCTGTAGAGAAAAAATATCCACGTCCGTAGACCCAGAAGTCCGCGCGGACCGGCGGCGAGAAATCGGCGAAGTAAATATTTCATGTTCTTTTCTTTTATCTCCAGGAATTTGCCGATGCAGCAACACAACCGTATGTGACCGATCCTCGCTCGCCTGGCTCGTGGGAGGACGGTCCTGATCGACGCAAACACTCTCTGTTCTTCATCAGCGTTGTCAAAGCAAACAAGATGGAGCCGTGTGGATGTGTCACGACTCTGCGACTCTGAATACACAAAATCCCTGCTGACACAATACAAATGAGCAAGAAGCAGCGCTTGTAGGAGATTGCAGCTTTTAGATTTATTTTAGATTTGTGCTTGGGAGTTAAGCGTGTGTACTGAGGACCGAATACTTAAATTATACTATCGATTCAGAAGTTATGCGACAGTTACGCACACAGATTGTCGTTACAGAGACGTGCCGCAGCTATGCGCGATTGTGAACCTAAGCACATCTTGTCTTGCATGATATCAGCTCGAGCGAGGAGAGGTATTAAGTCCAGAGGATGTTGGAGGAGATTCATCTCAACCAGAGACATCATCTGTCTTACGGAGTGAATATTTCATGGATAAAATTAAACTTAGCGTTTCTCTGTAAGCGTAGCAGACGAGCGCTTGGTCAGCTTATCCTTCAAATTGTCGGAATGTTTTCTTTACAGGAAAGTGCATTGAATTAACAAAAAAATTGACAACCCAAAATAGCAAACATTGATTTAGCATCTTGTGGCTTGTGCGCACGATTAACCGTCAAAGCACAACATAACAAATAAAGCGCTAAATAATAGGATGTGCTGGATCAAGTGCTATTTTATTACGTGTGGAAGCCATTTAGTTAGAATTATAACTGTTCTTACAGCAATAAGCTGGCAATATTAAACTCCTGAGAGACTCCTTGCTTTTATGGCACATAGCATTACATTTGACAGCAAAGAAAAAAATCATGACCTGCTTCTCAGTCCGCATTTTCTATCCCTGATTTTTTTTTCAAGTTTAGAGGCGAGGGCTTGTGTTTAAATGATGGTCTAGATGCTATTAAAAAAAAAACAACAACTCAGACACTTCTACTGAAGAAAAGAGGTGTGTATTACACGCAGGTGATTTGCATAATGT
This sequence comes from Pangasius macronema, assembly GCA_037577455.1. Classification (NCBI taxonomy): domain Eukaryota; kingdom Metazoa; phylum Chordata; class Actinopteri; order Siluriformes; family Pangasiidae; genus Pangasius; species Pangasius macronema. The sequence continues at coordinate 1,032,658 of CM074955.1, forward strand.
GAATGAATTCAGCTTGAGCATGTGTGTAACCCGATTCTGAATACGCACAACTTTCCTAGCGTAAATACTGACATACAGTTTGGACTTAAGTTGCAGGCTCTTAGCCCTTAATATTGCTTTAAAATTCTTCTAGAAGGTGGCATAAGATGAAAACATTGCATTATTTTTTTAGAGATTAAAAAGTGGGAGTCGCTGCATGTGCTGAGTGGCGAAAAATGGACAAGACAGAAGAGGCTTCGTGGCAGATGAGGACCCTGTCCAGCTGGAGGAATGAGGCTGAGAGGGAAAATGAGAATGAGAAGGAGTGAGAAACTCTCATCAGTGGCTTTCAGGCTGAGATGTCTCTCCATTCCTCCTCTTTTGTCCGACTTCTCCAGATCCTCCCTCCACTTGAGGACTGCTGCTGCTGCTGACGCTGGTGAAGGTGTGCCAAGTGGGTTTCGGCTCAAAATTACAGGCCTCGTTCTGTTTCGCTTGTCAGTGGAGAGAACGTGGTGATTCTTTATGCCAGGCTCAGCTTGGAAGGATGTAGAGAACACACACACAAAAAAAAGCCCTCCAAGTCTCTCCTGCGGTGGCCAAAATACATCCGAAGGGGAAAAAAAATCAAAAGGAAAGGTACAGGACCAGGAAGATCTGGCCTTTCACTGGAATACCCAGTTTAACTCAGTCCAGGCGTCCCAGCGTTCAACTTATCCCACAGCTTTTCGAATTCAGGCTCGTGATTGGTCAGTCGTGAACGCTGACAGCACTGCAGCTGCAAATCACAGGTTTCTATCAAGGCACTCGTTATAGTTTCTATAATAACAGCTCATTCACAGGGACGTATAATGCGGACGCTCCAAATCGACAGATTTTAAACATATGTGTAATCGTTTATTTAACATTTGTGGAAGGAGTCTCCAATTTCAGTCAGAGGTAGAGCTGTAACTTTAAGTTTTCCGACCTCTTCAGGATGGAGGAGTTTACGCTTCTTTGTGGTTCCTCATGTAAAATGACAAGCAGGAACAGGGACTAACTACATTAAATGGAGAACACGTATGATGTGACGTTCATTAATAAATAAAAAATAGTAATTCTGGGCTAATTGCTGCGGTGTCCCTCAGAGGGACATGTGAGGAACCTGCACTGGATTTTCCTCTCTCATCTCCTTCAACGACTTCCTCGTCTTCTACTCGCCTCTCCCTGAAGACGCTTTGGATAAAATCATCTGCTAAATGGATAAGCAACAAAAAAAACATTTCAAATACCTACAGGAAAGTTATAGCAGCACAGAGAATTGAGAACTCAGCCCTGATTGATAACGGAGCCAAAGCATCTAGAACGAGGACGGAACCGCTCGCGTCCAACAGAAGACTCCATACCTTCACTCCAGCTGCGATTCTCCAACTCCCCGCTGATGGACTTTTGAGAGTTTGCTTGAAAATAAAGCAACACACGTGTTATTTGGGTAACGAGAGAACTGCAAGATGCCTGCATTTAAATTCATTAACTCAGGACTCTGCTTTTCGATTTGGCCCTGATGGTTTAAGCGTTCCATGTTCCTCTGACAAATTGATTCTAAACCTAATCGGCCCACGACCTCGGCCACTAGTGCGTGATTTACGATGTCCATAAACTACAGCAGGCCATACACACACACACACACACACACACACACACACACACACGCCGTTATGAATTCTATCGGTTCTCAAGCTCGGTAAGTAACAGGAGTGCTTCTCAAATCTGCTGACCGACATGTTCGCTGTAGTGAGGTCATGTGATTCATTAGAGTTCATTAAAGACACGGATGGAGAAGCAGAACGGAGCAAACGGCGGAAAAGAAGAAAGGATTCAAACAGAATGAAAAAGAAATCTGAAATCTGATTGTTTTTCATCATCGTACCATAAACACTGCAGTCTGCTAATAACCAACATCTGGAGGTTCCACCGCTGCATGGAAGACCAGAACGTCCAAAAGCTTAATTGTGAAAAATAGTGTTTTTAAGGGTTCGGTGGATAATTATAAGTTCTTCGCTTCCAGGAAACAGTCATGTACGGTTTTACATAGAGCTCTTAAAGGTTTCCTCCGTTTTCTAAAAACCAGTTCACGCAGTTCAAGATGCGTCACGTCCGGCGTAGGATTTAGCATCGCGCCCGCGTGCCATCGTACTCCCTTCACGCTTCACGTCTAGTTTTTTCCACTTGTGTGCGTTGAGTGAAGTGTAACACATCAGAAAACATCACTTTCTATACACTGTGCACTCATAATTTACACAGATCATACACACACGTGTGTAACCTGTAGCTACGTGGCAACAAAGAGTTTGTCTGCTACGATACTCATTTTCGTCTCGTGTTACGATTACAGCAGACACATGGCTACGGACAAAGCACACTTAGCGATAGAGACTCGCGAGCAAAGCGATGTGAGCTTGCTTCTCTTTTTTGTGCACTTAACACTCCATTCTTTTCATTAGCGCCCTCTACAGGACAGTTTGGTAATGATGTTGAAGTAGGAGTGCACTGTGCTGGAGTGTGGAGCAGATTTCCTCATCGTGTTCTTACATTCTGCTTTATAATCCTGCAGCGACATTTATACAGGAAGCTGAGGAGGTGGACGTGTCTTGTGTGGATTGTCGGAGGTCCTGATGTGACGATGCTTACGCAGTGAGTGTGTGAAATCGAGGTGAGAGTGTAGCTATTAGCTTATGCGCCATATTCAGAGAATCATCTCAGATGAATCCAGCTCACCTTGTGTCTGTTTCTTATGATTATGTTTAATAAAAAGTCTTTAATCGTGTTGAAGGCTGAAATTTCAGGAAAATCACTGGAAATTTTGTATTTCTACACTTTCTATGGTTCTTGTTGCTTCTAGCTTTCTAAAGAGGTTTTACTCAGAAGCTTTTCCGACAGCGCAGCTTCAGTATTTCTGACCTTGTAGTTTCAAGACAAAAGCGAAGCAGCAGGCAGACAGACCTCCGTTTCCTCTCCACTGTACAACAGGCACGGTTTGAAGACTTCAAGGCATTTCCTGCTTTATCTGAGTGTTCCCTTTTTTTCTCTCCTCCTCTAATGATCGAGACTTTGTTCCAGTTTAAATAGGATTTTTCCATAAAAGCCACGATAAACACATACTTCCCGGGAAAGAGCTTCCTCCCCATAATTTTCGCCAGCTTTGCCTTTATGGCAGCCGGTGAGCTATAAAGTGAAGGGGCTTCCACATCAGATCTCAGGGTTGTTTTCTCTTCTGTTCTTCTGCTCCTTCGTTTCATGCTTTCAGCTCTACTTATAGCAATTGTTGGTTTCTGGTCTCAGTATTGTGTGACAGATAAATATACATGTTCCTGCTCTGTAGGTGGGTTGGGAATAATTTTCAAGGATGGGTTTCTACATTGTTAAGAGTCCTTCATTATGTCTCATAGCAACCAGAACCATCATTTCCAAAGTTTGTGCTCCCTGTTGGTTAGACTGTCATGGTTAGATGTTCTGGTGTCTTTGTCTCGCCTTTCGGGAACGATCGGACGAATCCCGATGCTGCTTCTGCTTCGAGCTTTCCTCACTTGGAGACTTTCCTACCTACAAGCTTCTGCTGTACTCAGAAACACAGTCCTGTGCTCATCCCAGGACTTATCTTTTTTTTTTTTTTTGCATTTAAGAACTATTGCTAGGATTAGACATGTGTTGTCCTTTCAGGATATGGAGCAAATTATCCATGGATTTGTGTCATGACATCTGGACTACTGCAGTTCTTTGTGTAATCAGTGAGCTCTGGCTCTAGTCCAAAGCACAGCAGCTCAGACTTAGAGCTCAGATCCTACCAGTGAAGTTTAGGATTCATTTAAATGGCTGTTCCAGATATTGTAGAAAGAAGCTCCTTCTAGAAATAGATTTCTGAACTGATGGCTCCATCTAACAGTGTGAGGTCTCTTACATCTTCCAGCTAAGCGATTCGTGCTGTCCCAAGGAAAAAGAAAGAATTAATTAACCTTTATTTAACCAGGAAGTCACTTGAGGTTAGTAAGATCTCTTTTGCGTGAGAGCCCTGGCCACACACACACACACACACACACACACACACACACACACACACAGAGAGAGAAAGGGTAATAAAAAGTGAAGGAATTGTACATTTTTAAAGCTTTGTTTATTATGAATAAATATAAATGCCTGCTTTATGTGCACTTGCGTCGTTTTATGTGTCTTACGCATCACTGGGAGCCGTTTACTTTTCCATGTGTTGTTGTAGATTGTAATTATTACCAGAATATTTCCGGGATTGTACTCCGAATCTGTCTGGAAATATTACGTCATATTTTACCTTCTACGAAATCTCCAGTACAAAAAAATAACCTCAGGTGATGTGGAATAAATCCCGTCTGAACGGACACGTCAGGAAAACTTCCGGCACATCCCGTAGGAAAACACTTCGCACTTTTACGTAAGTACAGAGACACTCCAGGAAGACGATTCTGAAAAGACAGAAGACGTGTCAGAGGAGCGACGCTTCTGGTGGCATTAGGTAGGTAGGTTGTTGTTATTTTTGCGTAAGTAGCCTACGTACGTGTTATGTGTGTGTAGCTTAGCACACTCATCTTTGTGATTTATGTGCAGATTGTAGATAATCGTTTATAGTGTTAGAGTAAAGTTTTAGTTACTTTAAATCCTTTAAAGTTTTGTCTTTACTCTTCTACAGCCGTGTGCCGTAATGATTTATAATCCTGCCGTCTGGCGTCACACAGAAGACGACGCACCTTAAATGTCTTTGGTCCAGCCGGAGTTCTACACCGTGCTAGTTTTTAAACGTACTCTCAGATCAATCCAGAGCCACGGCCGGTCTTCTCCAGACTTCCCGTCCGCCGCACTCTACGCGTCGAATCAAAGAATAAAAGAAGCGCTCTTCCTTTTCCATTCCCTTTCCCACACGGCCCGATCGATACCGTATGTCCTGCACGCCGATCCCACAAAGGCTGTACGTAATGTATGTAAACTTTTGTTTTACATGAAGTTTCTTTGGAAATCCACTTCAAATAGAAATCACTTCAAACGCCGAAGCACCTGCGAGACTTTGATCTCGAGCGGGAACGCGATGAAGTTACGTTACATTAAAATTTAAAAAAACAAAAAAAAAAAAGACAAGAGAGCCAGAAACCTGGATTGAAGTGAAAAAAAAAATTTCAGAAAAAGCCGAACTCGTGCAGAAGTCAGGATGAACCTCATTAAAGCACAATGTGTCTTTAGAAGTCAAACAATCGATCGCGGGCCGAGGCAGAAGAACCGCACAAGCCATGAAGAGACCTCGCGCTTCAAAGAAAGAAAGAAAGACAAATCTAATAAATCAGGAGAAAAATCATCTTAGGAAAAAAATGATTTATTTATTTTATTTTTTTTCAGAGGCAAGACTGTGGGAAAGGTAGCGCAGGAAAAAAAGATGACTCGCAGGCCAAAAGTTTGAACTTTATGACAAAATGGTCATGACACGGTGAACCCGTGGCTGTCGTGGTCATGGCTCAGAAGATAAACGACCCCACTGGGACATTAACAAACTTCACTATATCGATCCAATCTGCTTTAGCATGTGACCTTGTGTGTGTATGATGTAAAGGACAGTTGAGAATAGTTTGGATTGTTTTATTGAAAAAGAAATTCAGAAATGTAAAAATGAAACGAGCTGTAAACCAGTTTCTCAGTTCAGAGCTGATTTAAAGAAGGCAGAACGGACAAAGATTTGAGCCGATATCACTTTAATACTTCACTGCTAACATCTGAACGAGCCATTTGCTCTTATCATTATCATTTGTGATCATAAAAGGACTGACAGAAACGCAGCTCAGCACACTAGATGTATCGTTGTGATGTAAAACATTTCTAAAACTGAGTCCACGCTGACACACGGAAAATGACGGAAATCAACACGTGGACATATTCGGAATTGAGTTCAACGTGTAGTGAGGATCTAAAAGTGAAATTGTGTATATCGGTATTCAGACCTCGAGACAGTGGTGAGAGCGGCCATGCTGTATGGTTTAGAGACAGTGGCACTGAGGAAGAGGCAGGAGTCAGAGC
>CM074955.1:1052585-1060421 GCA_037577455.1 Pangasius macronema
AAAGAAATAAAGCTCAGAAGCAGCGCCGCCACCCGCAGAGCCACCGTAGCGCTCCGGCTAAATGAGCATTATGATTTTAACGGATAAATAGCCGTCACATCTAATTAATCTCCACATCACAGGGGACACGACGCCACGGGCCGAGGAGATCACGCAGCGCGCATCAAAGCCTCCGCCATCGCCAGGACTTTTACACCGACCACGAAAAATCCCTTTCTTCTCTATCCGTGTGTGAGAACGGCCAGTGGAGCGAGGTACACGGAGGAGGAAGGATGGATACGGCCAATGAAGAATACATGGAGGAGGAAGGATGGAGGATTTTTCCTGGACTTAAAGGACAGAGCATCATCAGCCAGGGAGATCATTAGGATCCAGGTTTGGAGAACTTCAGAAAAAAAAAAAAGTGGAAAAAAAATCACCAACCATTACTAATAATGCCCTGATAATGACGAGCTGCAAATAAATAAATAAATAAAAAATAAAAAAAAGTGATAAGAGGAGAATTGAAGAATATATGAATTAATGAGATACAGCAAAACTAAACAAACAAAATGGAGGGAAAAAAAGAGAAAAAAAAATGATGGAGAACAAAAATAACCAAACTCTTATGTACATCAGGTGACGGGAAAACATCTGCACTAACGAGCTGCAAAAATAAATAATAAAAAAAATAAAAATAAATAAATAAATAAGAAAAAGAGAAACATGAGATAAGGAAATTATATGAGCTTAAACACAAGGTGTGATTTTTTTTTTTTATGAGGAAATAATAAATAAATAATATTCCTGAAATAATGAGATACTAACTCGTAATTGTGAAATAGCAACGTATTCTGACTAACATTATTATTTCAAGATATCTCATTTTTATGACTTAGTAACTCTTTATTTTTGACTTAATGTCTTTTTATTGCGGATTAATAATTTGTTATTTGGACTTGCTAACTCATATTCCGAGATATTATCTCATTAACTCAAAAATCAATTAATATAAAATAAAATTGATGTGTAATATTATTTAATGGCATAAAAACAATCACTTCTGTGAGCTGCAAATAAAAGCATAAATAAAAAAGAAATAAATATTAAAGGGGAAAAAAAAAGTATAGGCTCCGATTAGTGTCATAAATGATGCACAACATAAATAAATAAATAAATAAATAAATAAATAAATAAATAAAAAGCAAAAATAAATAAATAAATAAATATTAAAGGAAAAATAAAAAGTATAGGCTCCGATTAGTGTCATAAATGATGCACAACATAAATAAATAAATAAATAAATAAATAAATAAAAAGCAAAAATAAATAAATAAATAAATATTAAAGGAAAAATAAAAAGTATAGGCTCCGATGAGAGTCGTAAATGATGCGTAACATCAAAAAAAAAATAAATAAATAAATAAAATCACAACAAAGCATTATTTGGTGGCAAAGCAATCAAGTGTATGAACCAAGCTAAAAAAATAAAATAAATAAATAAAATTATCAATCAATTATATGAACTGATTCTGAATTGGGCCCAAAAAAGCCAACATTTAACAAATTCTTAAAAATAATCTCCTAGAGAGAGAGAGAGAGAGAGAGAGAGAGAGAGAGAGAAATGTACACTATAGCCAGCGCCTGAATATTTAGCATGTCAATCATCTCCAGAAAGCTGGAAATAATATTCTCATATTTGTCCAAATAAATCATTTCAGCATGCCATTTACCTTTTTCATTATGAGCCGTAATCTGCCCGGGGCTTCGCCAAGGCCCTGCACAGTGGGGTGGAAGTAAAGGTTACCTCTGAATAAAAAAGAGAATTTACACAGATATTATCCGCACAAAAACAGCCATGACATTACGCCGAAGACGCAACTTCATCAGGAGGAGAGCGACTCTGCGGAGGTACAAAAGGAAATGAGACGATCGCACGGTCAAAGTGAGAGGGATGTAGCGTATAAACGCAATCAGGCATAATGCAGGACCAAAGAATACACACACACACACACACATATATATAAACATATACTAGAAGTTATTGTGCTTTAAAATGAGAATTTAATTAAACAATGGAGGGGCAGTGCAGATTGGCAGGAAATGCCCGAAAGCAGATCCAAAACAAGCGCTCGTAAAAAGGGAGAAGGGTGTTTCCTCCGACGGAGGAGAGAGAGAGAGAGAGAGAGAGAGAGAGAGAGAGAGCCCTCCAGCTCGCCTTGTCTTTATTCGACGCAAATTGTGTGTGCACTGGGAAGAAAATGCAGTGTCCTGCCAAGCCGTCCGCATATTTACTGTTTACTGCTGGCTGTTGCACATGTGGTTTTTGCATACACTCTCGTCTCCCAGTTAAATCATCTGCGGTCCCTGGGCTTCCTTCTGACATTACGCCGCCCTGGCTCGCCGCCGCGCCCTCAATCTTTCACGCAACGCCGAGGCATGCGCACCAAATAATAATGACCATTTCAGACATTTATATTTATGCATCTTGGATTTGTTTCCGCTTGTGCTTTTTTTTTTATCTTTATCTCTGACTTTCCCTTATGGAGCTTTTCCTCCTTCTCTTCTCTTCTCTTCTCTTCTCTTCTCTTCTCTTCTCTTCTCTTCTCATTTTTCCTTTTAAACGAGTTCATTCGATTTAACTCGGGAAAGCGGAATTCGGAGCTCCTTCTGAGCTACAAAGTGGAAAAAACACGGATCGTCTTCTGTTAGCAACGAGCTAGCCGGCTAACTGGGATGAGTGACGTTTAACTTGTGAAGTGTAGAGTCAGCGCTATCGGTTTAACCAGTGAACACGTCTGTATGTTTGATCTGAAGCGTCTAAACTCGTTTAAAGGTAAGAAGAGTGTCGTGTGCTGTGTTTACTGTGTTACTGACGCTGAGAGCGGCCATTTTGATTTGCCATCACTCCCTGAACTCGGACTTGAGGAGACCATCCTGAGTTCCTGAGTAGGAATTCTGAGCGGATAAAACTTCCTTGTCAGAGGAACAACCTTTATTCAGTTAACATAAATACACTTGATGTCAGAACAAAATGGTGGCACACACACACACACACACACACACACACACACACACACACACACACACACAGAGTCTTTTCTCCTCGCTAATAGTGGAGAAATAATACATACAGATCTTCGTTATATGTTTATCAAATTCAGAGACTAGCCACACAAATCTGTCCTTGCTCTTAGCATCTGTGCTTTTCCCAGCTGAAGCACTGTAACACGTTTAGATCGGAATTTTGACTTTGGAACTTGGATCAACTTGGAACTTTCCAAATTCCGAATACAATGGATTGCAGCATCCGTTTTTGTAAAATTTTCCTCATAACAATTGTTCACATGCAGCACAGCACCTAGCTAGCATGACCGCTATATATTAGCTAGTCTGCTAATTCCTGTTTTTGTTTATGGAATTCTGTCGTGTTTGGTCATGTTTCGAGGCAAATTTTTCTCCTGATGTCTACAGTCCAGCTGTCTTGATCCTCCAGACCTCCAAACAAACTCCAATGCAGCTAATAAAACATCAAAACAGCAGTGAAGACAACGAGAATTCTTCACCGAAGTGGAAAAAAAAGCGTAAACTCCTCTGTCCTGAATATGTCTGAAAACTTAGTTAGGGCTTCACCTCTGAGTGTTACAAAGTGCTGACACTGGAGACTCCTTCCATACATGTTACATAATTGTCTCCTGAACATATCGTCTATCAGTTACACACGTTTTGCTTTTTAATCTGTTTATTTTCAGTGGAGCTTCAGCACCTTCTGACCAATCAGGATCCAGAATTTAACAACAGATCGCTCTAATGCTGAAAGTGCATGTTTGCTGATGCTCATGCTAACTAGCAGGTTTAAACGAAAGCAGATGCGCCACAGAGCGGTGTGTGTTTCAGCCTTGGGGGTCTGAATAAGTGTGTGTGTGTGTGTGTGTGTGTGTGTGTGTGTGTGTACTGTGCATGCTTGAATGCCCACCCTCACATCAAATCCTAAACACCAAGACTAAAACATCTCAACTGACCCGAGACGACTCGGAGAACCAAATCACAATGAGACACTGCCGAGGCAAACGGAGTGTTTACTCAAGTCTTATTTCAGCTCCTGCTTGTGGGCTCCATCTCTTCTTCTCCTTCTACTAGCACTACACGCTTAAAAAAACGTAGAACCCTCATCAATGTTCCCAAAGTGTTCCTATCAGAAAAGGTTTCCAGTAGAGCCTTTTTCAAGAAGCTAAGAACACTTAATTATCCAACGAACCCTTGGAGAACCCTCCTGAAGAAAAGCAGCTGTTTCACTTTAGAAGAACACGTCTCATTGTCTCAATGTTCTTTGGAACATCTTTCACTATGGTGCAAGTAAAAATGCTTCCCATTCGCAAAGGCTTCTATGCAGTATATATTCTTTTGGAAAGATAAGAACCCTTAGTTATCCAATGAAACCTTAAAGAACCCGTGAAGAACTCTTTTTATCTAACAGTGTACCAAGTACCAAGAGTTAAACGTTAAACTCCTGACAGGTTCTAGACATCAAGAAGAAAATAATGAGCAGTAATTTTGGACTTTGTACCACACACTTACACAGTCTTTAAAGAAGAGTCCTTCAAGGGTTCTTTAAGGGTTCTTTGGATAATTAAGATCTCTTGGTTTCCAAAAAAACCCAAAAAGGTTCTATTTGGAACCCTGTCTGAAAGGAAAACAGCTTCAACTTATACCCTTACAGGTTCTATGGAGAATCCTAGAATTTTTCTTTTCCTAAGTAGAACACATATGAAGCTAAGAACCCATAATTATCCAACAAACCATTAAAGAACCCCTGAGGAACCTTTTTTTCTGAGTGTACCAAGTACCAAGAACTAAATGTTAAACTCCTGTCAGGTTCTAGATATTAAGAAGAAAATAACAAGCAGTGTATGAGCATTTGCCAAGGGGGGAAAAAAAGGTTCTCCAGGGGTTCTTTAAAGGAATTACGGATTCTTATTTTCCAAAATATGGCTAGGCTTTAAGCTCTTTTTGATAGGATCACACTTACAGCTTACAAACTTTTATGTAAAACCCTTCAGCAAAGTGTTTTGCTATCAGAAAGGTTTCTCCAAGTAGAACCCATTTGAGAGGCTGAGAACCCTTAATTATCCAGTACACTCATAGAGAACTCTTAAAGAAATCTTTTTTCTCCTTCCAGTTTAGCTAAATAGTAAATGTCCGACAGGTTCTAGGTGTTAAGAAGAAAATAATGAGCAATAATTTGGGAGAACAATTTGGGAGAGTTTGTGGAGAATATTTGCCCAGTTAATCCACATACTCCTGGAAAAAAAAGGGTTCTTCAAGGGTTCCTTACTATTACAATCTTATACTGCTTATATTTGCTTATGTAGAATCCTAGAACAAATGTTTTCCTCTCACAAAGACTTCCAAATTGAACCCTTTTAGGAAGAACCCTGAATTATCCAGTGAACTCTTTAAGAACTCTTGAGGAACCCCTAGATATCTAGAAGCTGAACTCCTTACATGTTCTAGATATTAAACTGAAAATAATGAGCGATAATCTGGAGCTTGTACTGCACACTTACTAAGTTAATACATGCACTCTTAGCTAAAAAGGGTTCTTCAAGGGTTCTTTGGACAATTAGAGGTTCTTAGCTTTCAGAAAGTGGTTCTACTTGAAACTCTTTTGGATAGGACATCATCTTGTTGTATGGTTCTTCATAGAATCTTTAAGAGTTCCTTGCTTAAAGATGGACACCTGATGAACACTTGGGTGTAGAAGTCCTAGCAGCTCTAGCGTTTGCTTTAGGAGTAGTACTTTTAAATTGTGTTTGACTTTTTTTGCACAAAGAACACATACGTTATATATCACTGGTGACTATTTCCAGATGCAGATGTTTCACATTAGAAGAACACGTCTCGGTGTTCCTCGGTGCTCTTTAGCACGTCTTTCATTATGATGCATGTGAAAATCTGAGCTGAAGTCTTCAGTGGTGATTCTCTGATGTTCTGCGTGGAGACAGAGCAGGCGCATGGCTCAGCACTTGTCCGATTACGGAGATGAAAACAGCGCACACTTCTAATCGGGGCCATATGCTGCCTCGCGGCCAGCACTTTCGCCTCGTCATGTCGAGTGGCTCTCACGAATGCTTCCTGACATGTTCTGTCCAGAGCCCATCCCAGACTAATGAGGAAAATGTCTCCAGAATGCCAGGCTCCGTCTCCTCAGACAGGACCATGCTGATGGCCCAGGGTTCTGTTTAATTCACTAATTGAATTCATTTTGATAATCTAAAAATAATTAGAACCCTTATGGGCTCTTCAGTTGTCCGTCTTTATGGTAGGAAGTTTCCTTTATAGAGCGTTTCCTGTCAGAAATGCTTCCACACAGACCTGTTTCGGAAGCTAAGAGCTCTTCATTTTCCAATAAACCCCTCAGGAACCCTTGAAGAACCAAGGTCTGTGGTGTTTTCTTCTTAATATCTAGAACTTGTCATATGTTTAACATTTAGCTTTTCTGGTACATGGAACACATGTAAAGGGTTCCTGAAGGGTTTATTTGATAATTAAGGGTTCTATAGAGAACCTGTAAGGGTGTAAGTTCTAAGTGTTTTCCTTTCAGAAAGTGTTCCAATGACATAGAACATTTTTGGAAGCTACCAACCCTTAATTATGAACCCGATGTTCTCTCGCAGAACCCTTTTCACTAAGAATTAGTACGTGTGCATTACAAAGTCCAAATTATTGCTCATTATTTTCTTTTTAACATCTAGAACATTTAGCTCTTGGTACTTGGTACATAGTCGGTTAAAAAAAAGGTTCCTCAAGCGTTCTTTAAGGGTTTGCTGGATACTTAAAGGTTCTTAGCTTCGTAAATAGGTGCTTCTTGGAAGTGTTCCAGGTAGAACCATTTTTTTTGGAAACTAAGAACTCTTAATTATCTGACAAACTATTAAAGAACCCTGAACATCTAGAACCTGTCAGGAGTTTAACATTTAGCTAGTTTGGTTCTTGGTAAACTCTTAGAAAAATGGGTTCTTGAAGCATACCTTCAGGGTTTACTAGATAATTAAGGGTTCTTAGCTTCCTAAAATGGTTCTACTTGAAGGCTTTGGAACTTTGGACTTTGGAAGAGTTTGTGCAGAGTCTGGTGAGGAAATGACAGGAAGTAACCTGCTTCACCAACGTTCCACAACATTAAATGGATAAAAAGTACAACGTGTTGTTTGTTAATAAATTCAAAAAATGTAATTGCTGTAATGTAAGAGGAATAAAACCCTCCGGGGACGTTCTGCTCCAGGAACATCATCAGCAGCACTCCGTCACTCAGTATTTAGAGCTTATATGAATCATTTGGAAATTCCAACACGTCCAGAACTCTGTTTTTCCCCCGAAACAGAACTTTGTGCGCCGTAGTCTTGGGCAACATCTGGCTCCTCATGTAGGCGCATATTAGGATCAAATTAAGTAGAAATGAATGGGATGCTACATGACAGGCTGCAGATGTTCCGGGCGGCGGTGTGAAAATCCGAGGAGCGAGAAGCAGCATAATGAATCCGGTGCTCCTACAGCGGGGGTGCCGTGTCGGGTTCACAGGTAAAGAGGGAAAAAAGAACTAGGAAATTGATTTCGATCAAACTGCAGTGACTTTAATTAAACGTGTGCGACTTTTTTATGTCTCGTATTAAACGCGAGATTTCAAAGTACAACAGTGTTTTCCTTTAACGGCGTGTGGGAGTTAATTGAGCATGAGACGGAGAACATGTGCGAGTCAGTCCTCGGATCTTTTGTGGCGTAAAATGGATGCAGAATGAGTTCATGTCATTTACTTTCAGCGAGAGCATTATCCTGGGAGTCTATCCCGGGAATACTGGG
>CM074955.1:1063588-1073810 GCA_037577455.1 Pangasius macronema
GATGTACTCGTTCCTAATCCTGTCCAACCTCGTCACTCCCAAAGAGAACCTCAACATCTTCAGCTCTGCTACCTATACAGTAAGGAAATGAGAGAATAGTCGCTTAATGCCACTTCTCTCTCTCTCTCTCTTTCTTCATTTCTTTCTTTCTTTCTAAAAATACAGGACAAAAAAACTAGCATACCGAGGAATTCAACAAAGCACTTTGCACCTTATTGTGTTCATGAAGCACGCAATAAAACTTTTTTCTGGTGCACTTCTGTTTCTCCCTACGACAGGTCTGTATACGGGACTCAAACATCTGGCGCCTGTCCAGTTTAACACACATCACAGCTGGAAATGAAGTGCTTTGACTAAAAGGAAAGTATTCCAGAAAAATATGGATTATAAAATCATATAAACATTTTTTTTTTCTCTAAGTGTATTTATTACGTGAGTCCCGTCCAGACCATTACCACCAACACCGCAGACAGACGCATATGCAAGGGGAAAAAAAAGAAAAAAGAAAAGAAAAAAAAAAAGAAGAGAGGCCCCACTTTAGCCGGCGTACTCATTCTTTCTGCGCTGGCACTTCCAGCAGGAAACTGACAGTATTATGTGACACTGTGGAATGCTCGGGAGGTCTGAGCTGGCGAAGTCCACGCACATCCAGCAACAATGCAGCCTTTTGTTTAGCACTTAGCAAAATTGTGTCTAAGCAGCGTGTTCAGCGTGTTCTGCTCTCCTGAGACTCCTGAGAGAGTCGTGTAACAGAAAGGAGTCGGCTTACCAAATGGGTTCTGCCACAGAAAATGGGTAGGACCACAAAAACAATCCAAAACATTCACGTGGGATAAGCTGTAAAAGCCAGCGGTTTGTCACGCAGACGCATCACTTTTACAATAATAACGTAAAGAATCGGATCACGTTACCACGTGCTCATGATCAGGACACTGAGGTGGAAACTGGACGAATTAAACAAATCACACGTTGGAATTTTTGCTATAGGGAAATATAAACTAAATCTTTAATAAATCTTTTAAATATTATTGCAAATTTATAAAAGTTTGCAGAAGAAAATACAGAATTTAACTGATTTTAGCCAAATTTAACTTAAATTTACATTTAATTTAAACTCCAGGTTGTAGATGTTAAGAAGAAAATAAAGAGCAATGATAAAGTTCCTTAGTTCTTTACAGGTTCTTTAAGAGAACCATAAATAATTATTTCCAAAATATGGCTCCACCTGAAACTACTTCTGATAGGACGACACTTACGGCTTACACTCGTCTATGCAGAACCCTTCAATAAAATATTCTGCCATCAGAAAGCTTTCCAATCCAAGTAGAACCTCTTCAGGAAGGTTAAGAACCCTTACTTCTCCAGTACACTCGTAGAGAACCCCTGAAGAACCCTTCCTACACTTTAGCTAAATGTTAATCAGGTCCTGACAGGTTCTAGGCATAACCCAAGACCTCTTAATTATCCAAGGAACCCTTAAAGAACCCTTAAGGAACCTGTATTAGCTGATCAGTGTGCAGAACAAACTCCAAACGACTGCTCTTTTCTTTCTAAATACCTAGAACCATGGGTTCTTTAAGGGTTCCTTGAATAAATAAATAAACTAATTATCTTCCTAAAAAAATGGTCTACTGGGAACCACTCTACTACTCCCCCAGAGGAACAGCTGAAGAACCCAGAGGAAGAGATTACCCTGAAGAAGCTGAGAACTAAAGAACCCTTAAAGAACCTTTTTTTCCCCCCAAAAGAGTGTGTATTAGCTGGTAAGTGTGTGGTACAAAGGGTTAATTTCATAACTAAGGGTTCTTTAGCTTCTTAAAATATTCTATGTAGAACCATACAACAAAATCATTATCCTATCAGAAAGGGTTCCACATTTTATTGGAAACTGAGGACCCTTATTTATCCAATGAATCATTAAAGAACCCTTGAAGAACCCATTTTTTAAGAGTGTGGGTTCTTTATAAGGGTTCCTTAAGGATAACTGAGAATTCTGAGTCTCTTAGATGCTTCTTTCTGACAGTGAAGCACTCGGTGAGGTTCAACAGGGAACATCGGAGGGTTCTAAGTTTTTTAAGAGTGTTAATGTTGAGAAAGAAGGAACCTTAATGATCTAATGAACCCTTAAAGAACCCTTTTTTGTGTGTACTACCTGAGTAAGTGCGCAGTACAAACTCCTAATTATTGCTTTTTTCTGTAGTTATTAACAGAGATAAAATGTCAAATAATAAATAAATACATAAATAAATAAATAAACTGTGGACTTACAGCAGTTATTAACAGACATAACACTGAATAATTCAAACCGAGTTTCTTTGCGTTATAATGCGTTATAGACACAATGTAAACCATTCACACTGCATAATAAACACCTCTATATATGCAGGTGTGATGCATTTTCTTAATTAACGCTAACAAGGTGCCTTATGAACTCCTTACGAACGCCTTACGAGCATGCGTAATTGCCTTCGCAGAAAGTGTTTCTGAGCTTCTTTTTTCCCATCGAGAGGGATTTGAGGTTTGTTCGTGCTGCACGGAGACGATTTAAACAGCAGGACAGAGACGAAGAGCTTTGAGGAGGAAAGGAAGGAAGAGGAGAAACAAATCCAGTGAGCTCCAGGGTTCTAGCAGCTCAGGAGAACCGAGACGATGAGAGGGTCAGCGCTCGTCTGCCAGGCGCTCCACCTTCCGCCTCTCACCGTGACTCCGAGGAAAAGTTCTCTCATGGAAAAATGGCACATTCGGAATTTAATGGCACTGAAAACACACACACACACACACACACACACACACACACACACACACACACACACACACACACACACGGAAATAACAGCAATCAGAGCTGATATTCAGAAAACAGCCGAATCTCAAACACACTCCGACATTTCACAGGTTCACACACACACACACACACACACACACACACACACACACACACACACACACACACACACACACGAGGAGATTGAAGGAAAAACAGATCATAAAAATTGTTATAAAGTGGAACACTGTGGCCCAGGCGGTGTGTGTGAGCGGAGTTAAGTGGATGAAATGCGCAGAAATAACCTCCATTACAGCAATAAAATCATAACGTTTATTTAAAATCAAAACCCGAACATTTCCCGTCTTTATTACAATTATTATCAATAAAAAAAAAATATAGAAACAGGTGAAAAAACACAAAAACAAAACCTTCACATCCTCAAGCAATGAGAGCAGATTCACCTTCTGCTGTTCTTAAGGCAAAGGAAAGATCATTTACAGCTGAAATATATCAAAATAAAGAGAATGTTTTACTTTTAGTGATCATTTGGAACGAGTGATTGAAGTTAAAACAATTTTAGTGATAATTCATAAATTAATTAAATAAATATAAAAATAATTATAATAATATTTTTTTTCAAAAATACACTTACATTGGAAATGAAATGCTGTTTTAGTATTTGATTTTAAATTTTTAAAAAGCTAATTTTTCTGAAAAAAAAAAAAATATATATATATATATATAAAATTTGCTAGTATCTAGACTGTAAAGATAAATCTTTTTTAAAGCTTACTCTAGTCACAGATTTTTATAAATTTATAAATCTCTGTAAGTTCTCTTATGGAGAACCCTGAATAGGTTCTAAATCGAGGAACATTATTGTAAAGGTGTAGAACTGGACTTTAAACAGCACACTATAAGATCATTAAGATCAGGTGTACAGCACACTCTAAAAATTATAATCTGTCCAGGGTTCTACATAGAACCGTCATATTTATGGACAATGACGGGATGTAGAACTCTAGAACAGAGACTTACAGTAAGGGTTAAACATAAAAAAAATATAAAATGCTTTTTTAAAAGTTCAGACCCCAAAACTATCCAATAAACCATTAAAGAACCCTTGAAGAACCCTTGAAGAACCCTTTCTAAGAGTAGATGTATTGACTGGGTAAGAGTGCAATTATTTTCTTATATTATATTATTTTCTTCTCAACTCCTAGAGCACCTAGAACCTGGCAGGAGTTTAACATTTAGCTCTCGGTTCTTGGTACAAAGGTTCTTCAAAGATTTATTGGATGATTAAGGGGTTTTTAGCTCTGGAAAGGGTTTGAGATCTCTGAATAAACTTTATGGGTTCCTCTAGAAGGACAATCCAACATGCCTTAAGGGTTCTAAGACGTCTCTAGAGTCCACCAGGAGATGGACCAGCTTAAGAAATGATGTGCTTTAATGTTCTAGTCTAAAAGAGGGCCGAGTGGTCAGTAAGTGCTCACTGCACTCAGAACTAGAACCATTTACAGTTCTTTGATGGTTCTTCTGGAGGAACCCTTAACATATCAGAAAGTGTTGAGAAATAGAAGCTTTCTTTAATGCAGCTAAGACTTTTACCATGCAAAGAACCTTCCAAAGAACCAAAGAGTGTGGAAATGAAGACGGTTCCAAAAGTTTGTTTTCTTGATGTTTTCTGGTTGGAGAACCGCGACAGAACGGTAGAAGGTAACAGTAGCAGGCTGTCGTGTTTCTCTCCACGCTAAACTGTTAGCACTGAGATTGAGATCTAAATCTCTCGCGATGTCGATACCGGTCTGCGTTCCTGTCTGTCTTCTTGCGTCTCCTCTTTGTGTCTCGGGTTCCTCAGTGTTGCTTCATCAGCCACCGAATCGAACAGGACAGCTCCTCTCACGCCCACTGGCTTCTCCAGTGCTAATAGATAAGTCACGATTTTCCTTTTCACACTTTTTTCCCGTGCTCAGCTCCTCAGGTTCTTCTCTGGACGTTGATTTCTCGGGGTAAGTGATCCCTCGCTCCAGGACCGATGAGATCGGGCTTTACTTTGGCTCTGAGATTGCACAGCGTAATGTAAAGTGAAGTAGCACGTCTAAATGTCCTGTCAATCAGCCGCACCCCGTCCGTTCGCTCCACGGCGTCCAGAAATCTCCAGCTGGGACTCATTTCCAGGAACATAAACGATACGGCGATATTAAAGCGCTGTTAAAAGTACGTGACGACATTTCGCCGGTGCTGATGAAGACTGGCGCTGGGTTTAAGCGCAGAACAGACAGCAGACGGGACGCTGACGTGATTCGCTTTCGTTAAATAAACTCCTGTCCTGCCGTGATCAGTCTGGAAAATCCACCTTCAGAGTGTTTTTATAACGACTCTGAAAACTGACACTGAAAACTGTAATTACAGCAATCAAGCACAATAACACACTTTACAGACTTTCTTTAAAAAAATTTTGTTTATTTGACTTTGCTTTCTGTACGCAATAATATTTATAACACCAGGATTCGAATTTTGTAAATCTAAATTTTTGTTTTATTTTTATGTACGGAGTTTTAAAATTCTGTCCGATTTTATTTCTAATATTTGAGATGTACGGCTTAAAAACAGAACACCATTTTAAATTTTAAATAATTAAACATTTTTTAAATAATCAAAAGAGTAGAACAAAATTCACATTTTAAGTCATCAAAGCAATGAAATAAAAATAGTTCTTAAAATTAACAAAAGCAATGTGAAAATATTTTTTAAAAAATAAATAAACAGTAAAAACAAAATATATCAAAATTTTCATTTTTAAAAAAATCTAACAATTTAACATTTTTTTAAAAAAATAAGCAAATAATCAAAACATTTGTACATAATTAAAAAATTTTAAATTCGAATTCTAACACATTTTAATTTCTACTCATCAAATTTACACTCAATAAAACACACACACACTTATACACTGCTATACTGGAGGCCATTTCAGCCAATCAGGAGTTGAGAACTGACAGACAAGCCCCTCCCCCAGGGAATCGCAATCTGATGTACTGAATTTGAAAAAGAAAAAAAAAAAGCTGCCAAAACTGCATTTAAATATAAATATAACTGTAATTAAATGTTTCTTTACTCCCGGATCTTATCGTGATGAGATTATAATCCTGGTGCCCGAGGCGACGCTCTGGCTCACCTTGGATCGTTTACGGAGCGTCTCAATTCTCCTGAAGTGTGAAGACAGAGCGCTTATTGTTGATTAAATGCCCACTGGCGTGAGTGCTAGCTTCAGGGGATCCAGGGGTCTGGGTGGGGGGGGGGGCCTGGGGGGGCCTCGGGGGGCCTGGAGAGGGGCCTGGAGAGGGGCGGCACGTGTGCTGTGAGGCAACAGGAAAGAATAAACTGAGGCTCAAATCATAGGAAATTCATCAAACCTGGTTCTGGGAGTCGTGTCTTTCAAGCTCGGTTTCCTCACCATATGATCTCTATAAAGCAAACGAGCGCCGGCTTCCACGCGGGCGAGCAGACGCCTGGAGCCGCCGCCTGGAGCCGCCGCCTAACCAAAACCAAATGCTAATGACAATAGAAGTGGCAGCAGGAAAGCACAGAGAAGCTCGACTTGACCGTTCTGCTCCTGTCTGGCCAAGAAATAAATAAAAAACCCAAGAAACGTTGTTTGTGTGTCTCTCAGTATATACACACGCCTGACAGGAAGCTCCGCGGAGATCAGGTATCGCTCCCCAGATAAACAGGAGCAAATATTTAAAAGCGTTTAATTACACAGTTTCATAATGCTTTAGTCGTCTGTGTATCGTGAACTACTTTCCTTAACTTTGTAAATCTTCTTTTTGGATGAGATTTTGATCATTGACATGCTAATTTTATAGAAATAAATAATACGGAGCACCTCTCGAGCATTTCTTGTCTTTTTTTTTTTTTTTGTTCCAGTTTCCTGAAATGAAAGCAGGAATGAAATGAAAGAGCGAAGCGAATCTCGCCTTTCATTCGTCTTGTTAAAAAAAAAGGTTTTAATTGCTTAACGTGTTGCATCCTGGAAGACGCTCCATCCTTAAAGAGAGCGACAGACGCGAAGAAACAAAACACACAAAGCGCTTGTGCGGGTTTTGTGCGACGCCATTATGACGCTCTGACTTGGTGAGCAAGACATCGTCGGCCCTCTGATTTTCTCGAATGTTTTAAATCACAGTCGAGCGCATTACTGTCTTTCTTTCCGTCTTTTATTCCTGCTGTACTCGATGCCTTGGCGTGCATCGTCGATCGAACGGATTAGACTGTGATATAATAATGGATTATGATGAGACCGATGTGTCGCTCGGTGTTAATAGATCAGTAAAACTTACCTCTACAAGACGAAACCAAGTGTCTCTTTATTTTTTCCCCGTAATTTCTGAGCTCACCGAAGCATTCTAATAGTTTGTATCTCCTGTGACACGGCGCGCAGGTGAGTCACGGACGATCACGATGGCAAACTTCAAACAGCTGCAGATATACAGTACGAGCGCAGAGGCACGCCTGGATGCTTATTATTAGACATTCTGAGTAAATTCAATCGTGGTGCATCTGCATCTGAGAATGATAGTGTTTTGTTTTGCCAGATACAGAGCGAGTTCTCTAATCACACTGCAGCATGCTGGCAAAATAAAGAGCGATCAGTAGCACATTTATAAACAGAACGGACCAGCAGCTTCGCCTGATTCATGTGCGTCTGTAAACGTGAAGTGAAGTGACTTTGTGGCCAAGTGTGGCGACCCAGACTCGGAATTTGTGCTCTGCGTTTAACCCATCCAAGTGCACACACACAGTAGTGAACACACACACACCCGTGAACACNACTCGAACCCACGACCTTCAGGTTCACCTTCAGGTTACAAGTCCGACTCTCAGACCATTAGGCCACAACTGCCCCCATACTTGGAGCAAAACGATCCCGAAAAACAAAAGTGACCAACATCTTGGCTGATTTAAGGTTCTGTAATGAACTATTTTTGACTATAAGTAAATAATACGTAGAACACTAATTAAACATTGCCTCTCAAACCTTTCTAATAGATTCGCTTTATAATCAGGAGTTCATTTATTAATTAAAACAATTTGAAAGCAAATATTTAATTGTGAATATTCCGGTTTTCCGGCTGATGTGATCGAGCTCACAAACGGCTCTTTGGTTCATGATCGAGATGTTAAGGAGTGTTTTTTCACTCATTTTTTTTATTATTAATTTAAAATGTGACGGTGTTTGCGTTAATCTGACGCGCTCGCCTATAAAGAAAACATGGCCACGGTTTGAAGGATAAGCTGACCAAGCACTCATCAGCCACACTCAGAGAGAAACTTTAAGCTCATTCATCATCCAGTTTCAGTGAAGCTTTTACTGAATTCTAATAATTTCCTTTTTTTGTGTAGAAATCATCGATTTGTTTTACTGAATCTCTAAATATGTTTTCTCAGCAGCGTTGTGATAAGGATGTAGCTAGCAGGTGCTAATAGCTTTGGGCTTTTTGATAGCATCCAGAACTGGAACAGGTTTTAGCCTAAAGCGTGCAGATGACATCATTAAAACGCGACACACAAACCCAGATCAATTCTCAGCAACTTGTTGATGTTTACAGGCGACACAGAGACACGTTCAAAAAACCCTTTTTAGCCCAAAAAAAGGCTTTAAGTAATACAACTGAAAGAAAAAAATCTACAAAGTCTTGTGTACAGCAGGATTTTAATTGAATTTCGAGACCAATTTAGCTCAATAATAAGGAAAGCACCGTTTAATGAGCCGAATGGCCTGGAGGTTCGACAGTAATCTGAAAGTAATGCTGAATAATAAACGTCACGATACGCCAGAGATCGCACATTCCTGATTAATGAATTGGCAAAAATCGCTGCAAATATTTTCAGCTACAACGAAGCGCAGAATAAATCTATCTGGCACGTTCCGGCAATTCCCAGGCCAGCGTCCTGTAATTGTTTCCTTATTTAAGCCGGCAGCTTAAAGCCGCAATAATAAAGACTCATAATAAAATCCCATGAAGGTTATTTTCAGGGAAACACAACTCGATGGCAAAAAAAAAAAAAAAAAAAAGAGAGAGAGAGACTAATTAGAAAAATATCAACAGTTAAATCATCAGAGGTTAAACGTTTGCTTCATAACGGCATTTTCCACCACGTTGAGTCGTTTAAGTGCTTAAAATCTCGGCTTAGTTTTCATTTAAACACCTCGAAGCTAAAAAAGACAACAAACAAAACAGAAAAGAAAAGCAGGAACGTAAATCTGAGCACACTGAAGGGTTCTGCAAAGCGCGGGGTTCTGTAGCTTAATACATTATCGTTTCTATAGTAACAGCTCACTCACAGGGGACATTTATTTATCGTTTACGGAAGGAGTCTCCAGTGTCAGAGCTTTGTAACGGTCAGAGGTGAGGAATAAGAGGAGTAAAACACTGAGGTGTGTCGAAGGAACAGCGTGAGCACTCCGAGAATCGAGCGGAAATCTTTCTTTTAAATAATTCTGAATAAAATATGTCTGACGTTTCTCTGCACACGTCAATCAGACGTGCGAGATGCAGAGCGCACCACTGATCCCATTTATAAGCATGAGCTGCTTACTGTATGAAGAAGGTAATCTGGCGTTTATCCAGTTTACAGTACAGTGAGATACGGCGATGATGACACCGCGGCATTGTGTACCTCGATTTAACGTGACGGTAAACGGCGCACGTGCGTACGGACGAGGACGAGAACGCCAATCACAATGAGCTCTGATGAGTGGTCCAATGGAGAGCTGTCGCACGTGACGTTGTCATCACAGAGAGGCTCTGAAGAGAAGGATCTCAAAAAAAAAAAATGTCAAAAATAATATATAAAAAAAAATCACATTACTTTTTAGTGGCCCACTTGAAAGCTTTTAAAGCAGAGACTTAATATGAAGCAGATTGCACGGCTGCATTTACGGCAACGAGCGCAGAGAAGAGCAGAAAACACACTCGACATCTCTGAAAGCCCGACACCTCCGAAACTCACTCCGCTCCAATCTTCCCAATCCATCAAATTCACAAACGCACCGAAATACTTCACTTTGAGTTGTTGATGTTCTTGCAGATGTAGCGGCTTCCTTCGTGCCGGAATTTTTATACAAATCTTCAGATAATCCGTCCTTTTCAGACGCACAGAGACCTGGAATGCCGTTTACAGAAAGAAGGCTAGGACAACGAGACGGCAGGCTTCAGCCCGAACTATTAATGCTCTCTAATGGAAATCTGATGAGCATTTTTTAAAATCTGATTATGTTTATATGTACTCTTCTCCACCTGCATAATGTGGATTATATAAGTTAGATAAATAACTACTGTTATTATTTTAAAAGTTTGTGCACCCCTGACCATCACACCCATGTGTGTTTTGTTAATCGTCTCATTCCCGATTTATTCCCCCTGTGTTTGTGTTATAATGAGCTCC
>CM074955.1:1082679-1097430 GCA_037577455.1 Pangasius macronema
AATAATCAACACGCTGTTTAAAACAAAATGTCTCTTTAATTTGTAAGTGTCAACAGCAGTACAAAAGATGGAGTGATGGTGAGACGATTTTCTGGTTTTATGTGTGTGTGTGTGTGTGTGTGTGTGTGTGTGTGTGTGTGTGTGTGTGTGTGTGTGTGTTAATGAATGGATGTGTGTACTGTATGGTTTTTATGAAAAAAAGAGGAAATTCTTGAGGTAAATGAGCTAAAACAGACAGGAACTCCCTCTTCTGCCATTGTACATCAAATGTATTGAGTATACTGTAGAAATGTCATTACTTTACAACTTTATGGCAAAAAAACAAAACAAAAAAAACCCAAACAAACAAAAAAAAAAAAACGCCTCCTGTGTGGAGAGCGACCTAGAGAATTGTACAATCCACTAAGGTGCCTAAATAAACCAAAATGCATCACTCATCTGGATTATTTTATTTATATTATTATTAATACTACCATTACAGAGAGAAGCCTCGTCTCTGGAACATACGACTCTAGATTTAATTTAGTTTACCTCACGTCAATACTGCACATGGAAAAAAAACAAAAAAAAAACAAAAAAAAACCCAATAAGTTGCTGGTTTACATACTGAAGCCAAGCAGAAAATATTTTTTTAGTACCTTTTTTTGTCTTATTTTTTTTTTAAACAATAATACCCTTAGCAAATTGCCGTGGTTCATACGGTCTCGTACGGTATAAAGAAGAGAAACGTGAACACATTGAGAGTGTGATGGCAACCTTTAAGTTCAATTAAAAACTTTACACTGGACTGTACAAGATATGATAAACTATTTACATTTTTAGACTTAATTACTTTTTTTGTTTTTTTGTTTTTTTAAAAGCAGCACACTAGTTCTATATCTCTAACGCCCGAACGATACCTGGCTAGGTACCTGCCGAGAAACCGGTTTCTATATGCACAAAAACAAAAAAAAAACAACAAAACAAAAGAAAAAAACAGACGAATATTAATGTAAGTGTCAGGCTGCCGGCGGGGTTCGAAGCGAGAGCGGCCCGGGCGTTCCATCAGCCACGCACAGTGTTGCTTGAGAGACTAGAAACTAGAAAGTACCATTGCAATGACAATAATTTGTCCCTGACAGCAAAAAAAACAAAAACAAAAAGTAGGTTTCTTCTGAACAGCAGCTAGCATTTCAGTCCAGCATGTCAGTGAATTGTGCTGATTAAATTAGCAAAAAAGAAAAAAAAAAAGAGAGAATCCCACAATATACATCATTAAAGTCTAATGAGTGAAAACAAACAGAATTACAGTAAGAGAAGGAGAAACAGCAAATGCATTTTGTCTTCAGTTGAATCGAATTTGCATAAAAAACGGCAGTGATGAGAACGAAAAACGAACCGAACACAAAATGGACTGCAGCTGCTGACAAGCTGGAGGAAAAAAAAAGAAAAAAAAAAACGAGAAATTCTACGAAGACATAAAAAAATGCAAAGAATGTGTCCGTGTTATTCAGCATAAAAAATAATAAATATTTGTTCATCCCCGTGGACCGAGCTTAGTGAGAACGTCACTGCGGATGTCACGTGACACGGAAACGGTTTTCCGAGGCGGAGCGAGCGTCCGGTGAGAGCGAATCCGAGTGAGGTTCCTCGTCTGCGGGAGCCGCGTCCAATACTGTCTGACCAACAGGGGCTGAGTTCAGCATCTACATGAGGTACAGTGACTTGTCTAGTTTTGATTCTTCTTCTTTTTTCTTTTTTTTTCCTTTTTTTGCTCTTTTCTAAAGAATGATAGACCAACATACACAAACACGAATTAAAAAAAAAAAAAAAAGAAAAAAAAAAAAAAAGAAAAGAAAGAAAGCAAAGACAGAACAAGAACAAGTCAAATACATAACTTATACTTCAGTAAGTATCCA
Organism: Pangasius macronema; assembly: GCA_037577455.1. NCBI lineage: Eukaryota > Metazoa > Chordata > Actinopteri > Siluriformes > Pangasiidae > Pangasius > Pangasius macronema. Next base: position 1,084,578 of record CM074955.1, read on the forward strand.
TGAACAAAAATAGATTTCTATTTTTCTATGTTATATTTACAATTGCGGAGAAAAAAAAAAAATTGAGATGGTAAATGTATTAAAAAAAAAAAAAAAAAAAAGAATTTTGACTTCCAATTCAGCGTCACTGTATTTTCTCTGATTGTCCTTTTTATTAAGTTCTACCGACAAATTTTTATAGCCAACAACGGCTAATAAATACAATAAAAGTCTATATGCACTATATAGGTTTCAAATACAATATACAAACACAAAGGTACATGAGCGTAAAGAAGCGCGGCTGAAGTCCGGTGCGTCTCGGCCGTGCGTCTCTCACGCCAGCCTCCTGTCCACTCACTGCGCTTCATCTCCCTTAGGCAGCACTGGAGCTTAAACTAACGTGTCGTTTATCACGTGTCTTTGCATAAATTAACAAAACAAGTTGAAAGAAAAAAAAACAAAAAAAAAAAACAATGACTCAAATCTGGCAAGTCCAAACAGGTCACTTTTGTTCGTGTGGATTTTTTTTCTCGCACGACGGCTTCACATTAGTCAGAATCGATAAAAATACCATTTATATCCAGTGCTTGTAACACTTATGAAACTCTGTGTGTGACCGAAGTCCTCTCTCTCTCTCTCTCTCTCTCTCTCTCTCTCTCTCTTTCTTTCCTGCTTTCTCTCTCTCTCTTCTACCTCTTCCTCCTCTTACACAAGCGTGATCAAGTTTCAGTCCTGAACACAGTCCTTTTGTCTACCGCCAGCCTTGAAAAGCAGTTTGGCGTGGTCAAGAAAATATGTACAAAACACGTACAAGTCAATCTACCAGCAAACAGGTAGGAAAAATTTAAACAAGACACCTACTGAGAACAACAACAAAAAAAAAAAAAAGGAAAAAATTAATTAATTTAGGATAATCAGGGCTAAACCCTGCCTGCGTTGTACCTCAGGAGAAAAATCACGACAAGCTAAAAAAAAAAAAAAAAAAAAAAAGAAGAAAAAAAAAAAGTACACATTTTTGAGATTGCAGAAGTGCTTAAGAGACTTCTAAGACTTGAAGTAAATGCTTCTCTATTTTCGGGGCTCCGTAGGAATTGTAAATAAGCGCTTTAAGATATTTATTTATTTATTTTTTCTAATTAATTACTTAATTTATTTATATTTACGACCTTGAGAGGCAACGCAGTGACCAGCAGCTCATCAGCCCAGCAGTAATTGCTGTGTTGCTAATGGAAAAGAAAAAAAAGAAAAAAAGAAAAAAAGACAGGTTCAAGGGCAAGAGGAAAATAGCGAGCCTCATGCATTAATAATGGTGCGTTTCGGATGATACGGACTCGTCAGTCATTTTAATAATCTCCCACAGCTTGATCTACTTGTTCCATCTGCTCTGCAGCACCTCGTGGATTTCCGCCGCGCTTTGATGGAGCGAGCACAATCGCCGATCGCCTCCCTCCCTCCCTCCCTCCCTCCCGCACGCATTGTTCTCGCCGGCTTCTGATGGACACCGGGTCTGAGGTCAGGTCCAGATGGCAGCCTCTCCAGCTACGAGCTTGTGGGAGTTGTTTATTTTCCGTAACAGCATGCCCTGAAGAGTTTTATTATTTATTACAACAACAACACGTTGCACTTTTTAGCTAATAATAGTTACATTTTGGACGGCCATGAAACAGGTTCGTTCCTGTTCTCGCTTACGTTACGGCAGCTATAAGCAGCCGTTCCCTCGCCAGCCTTGCTTCTTAAAATCCTCTGTCCGGGACGATGCTGATAAACTTACACATTCACCTCTGACACTGGAGACTCCTTCCAATGTTTAAATGTTAACAAGGAAACGGCTGCTTAGGGAAAAGCTCACCAGCTTTTCTCGATCTGACTGAGCTGGTGCCGTATTCGAACGAGCGCGTTGAGATGCCGTTACGGAAAACGAATCAACAGCTCTGACCAATCAGAATCCAGGATTCAACAGCGCTGTAGTATAACCTGCTGTGCTACTAAACTCCCTCATAAATAAGCACCTTGTCTCCTTTCTCTGGCCCAGACGAACTTTTTGTTTCTTTAAGACTTATTTACGCTCTGCTTTAAGACTTTCTCGTGTCGATTAAGGTTTACGACGTCCCAAAAGGCCTTTACGGTGACAGAAAGCCCTTATGGACTTGCTGCTGCTGTAAAAAAAAAAAGAAAAAAAAAAGCCAGCATGTATTGTACAACAGCAATTTTGTGATTGTAATGCCACTGAAGCTGCCTCTTGCTGCCGTTTCAATTTCGCAGATGGGATGCCTTTGGCCCCGCTTTGGCACGCCGGCCAATCTGTTTGATTAAGAACATCGTGGGTATAAGACTGAAGCGAAAGGGCAAGACAGGCTGCGTGATCACCGCACTGGACCTCCTGGACTCAACAAGGACTCTGAGATCTCTTTAATAAAATCCAGCATCTCTAACACTGCCTCGAAAATTCCTGAGTGCTTCAAGAAGAGGGAAAGACGCAAAAAGGGTTTTTTTTCTTACGCGATAAAATTTCAGAGGATTGTCTAAGACTCGTGAACTCTCTCCTTTAAGACTTGGAGACCTGTGATTACTTATAAGGAAGGTAGCGGTGTGGTTGGACCTGGATTTGGACACCGTGCTGAGGAAACAATAAGAAGAGCATTAAGATATAATAAGATAAAATGAAATAAGGTAAGGTAAGGTAAGATAAGAGAGGGGGCAGTCTTGTGTTTCGTCATCAATTATTATTATTTTTTTGTTCTGCTGTCTTCTTCCTTATTTTTAAATAGCTCAAATCAAAAAAACATTCACAAGCTGTTGGCTGGCACAGCATACCTGAGAGAAATACAGAACCCCGTCAAAAACAGTGATCTAAAAAAAAAAAAGTATCAATAACAGAAAAAAATATATATATATTTATGTAAGACTGTGAGAGCTATAATTGTGTTTCAAGTCCTGCCCTCTGTAACTTTACAGGTCAATTTGTGTACACATCCATGATCAAATAAGAATTAAAAAAAAAAAAAAAGAAAAAAAAAAAGAATAAAACACAATCAAACTGCTTCACACTCGAAGAAACATTTAAGACCAAAGAGCTGATGAAGCCGGGAGCCACACGTGCATGCAGGCTCCTAAGGGATATATTATCAGAAACAAGTTCTCTTTTCTCTCTCTTTTTAAATTTGTTCTGTAGTTTTTTTTTTGTTTGCTGTTCTTCCTCCTCCTCCTTCAGTACTCCTTCTATCCACTGCGAGCGAAAGCCTCAGTTGGCGCTGACGGGCTCCTGCGCCTCGTTCTCGCTGCTGTAGTCCGATTTGGGCTCGTCCTCGAAGTCCTCGTACATGTCCATGTCGTCCTCGCCGTTGACCGGATCGCTGGGCACCACGCTGGGCACGCTGGGCTCCATCTTCATGCCGAAGGTGCTCTGGATGACGGGCACGGTGGGCTCGGGGCTGGCCGAGTTGCTCGAGCAGTCTGAGGTCATGCTGATGGCTCCGGGGTAGACGACGCCCGCGCTGCTGCTGATCGGGAGCTGAGTCTGGGGCTGCTGCCTGAGACGGGAGGACAGAGAGAACATCAGAAACACTCACGGATATCCACAACGAGGGCGCAGATGAGATAGAGAGAAAAAGAGAGTTCAGAGGTCATTATTCAGCAGTCTTTTGGTCCAGATTTACATTCCTCACTCTATCGTTTCTATAGTAACAGCTCGTTCACAGGGACGAGATGGAAGGAGTCTCCAGTGTCAGCGTGTTTTAACAGTCAGAGCTGAAGCTGAAGCATTTTAAGTTTTCCGACGTCTACAGGACAGAAGGGTTTCACGCTTTTCTTTTTCTTTTTTCGCAGTTTCCAGTAACACACATATAACAAGTTGTGTTTTTTTTTCAAGAGAGAGAAGAAAAGGAGGTTGTTTATAGCTAACTACAGAAACGAATGCGTGTCACCGATGGTTTAACAGCATGACACAGGCCGGTTTGTTCCTTACACACTCCACCATGGCGCTGAATAAAATGCCGATTAATGGAGCGAGAGCTGGAGGAAATCTCATCCGGGGATTTCGCTCCGTTGCTGTATATTAGACGTTTGTACTTCAGACTAAAGAGAGACGGTGTGGGTCATTAGGGTGTGCTATAAAATAAAAATAAACAGAACATGACGGTTAACAAGGTTTGGGAAAAGGAGCACGTTCTTTCTCCATTCGTACGTTCTCACGTCTATAACTCTGTGAATGGGAATTTGCTAAAGGAAATCTCACTCAGCTGCATTCTGTGCTGCCTCTCTTTAAACTTCCAAATATTTTCGCACGTCTGTGGTGCCGGAGTAGCTGCTCTGCTCCGAGGCAGCGTTCGCAGCCAGCAGCTGTGAAAAAGATCTCCACTCAGTTACGACGGAACAGCTTCGGGAAGAATTGTGAAAAAAACGAAGCAGGCGTTGATGTTAAACGGCCTGATTGATACTCCAGAGCTGATTTTTTTTCTCAACGGTGAAGTGGGAACACCGGGTGCAGGATATCTCACGCTGACCACACGTAATAAATCACACGTCTCCTGACGCTTTCCCCGTCGTCACGTGATCACGTGTAGATGTCATCTTAACATCATCTTTATGTTAATCCAAATATATAATTATTACACATCCTTTCATTCAGAAGAACTTTTTTTTAGTCTTTTATAGTACGTGTCATCGTGTGACACTGCTAACGACACATCATACTTTTATCTATTTATAGTTACATTTGTCCATGAAACGAGTTCGTGTTCCTGTTCTCGCTTACGTTATAACAGCTATCGAGTCGCTCCCTCACCACGTCTTTCTTATCTTTATATCTTTCTTCTCTCTCTTAAAGTGAATAAGACAAACTGATGTTACCAAGCTCTGTCCTGAAGATGTCGGAAAACTTACAGCTGTACCTCTGACACTGGAGACTCCTTCCACACGCGTTAAAATAAAGCCCGTCACTTCCAGAAAACTTCCCGTCAGTAATAAACCTGTGACTACGTCGGCCTGCTGACTGTCTCGACGACGATATCTTTTACTTAGTTGTGGAAGACTAGTCTTAGGTCTCAATTAATCCAGTGATGAACATTGTGCATGGAGTTGATGTGGGTTTTTTCGTGCACTTACCCCACAGTGAAGAATTGGCGCATTTCCTGCCTCCGCGAGCGCATCATCTGCTTGTACTCACCGATGCGCAGCTTCTTGCCATCGATGATGCAGGTGCGCTTGGGCCGAGGCTTGTACTTGTAGTTGGGGTACTTCTCCAGGTGGATCTTGCTCAGACGAGCCTGTTCCTCGTAGTACGGCTGCTTCTCCTGGTTGGACATGGCCTTCCAGCGAGAGCCTGAGTTAAGAGGAACAGCAAGGATTTTGTCACAACCGAAATTTCCAGTAAATTATACACACTTTTTATGGTATATACGCAGGATACCGTGTAGTTCGAAAGGAAACTGCTGGATGAATATCGGAACTGTAGTACAGATGTTAATAGTATAATAAACGAGTCACTGTTTATACAAGAAATAGTCCAGGATCCAATATGAACATTATTTCTTCCCTGAAACATTTTCTGCTTTCATCCTAGCTGTAATATCCAAATCCGGTCGCTCCGGCGGGAGGCGAGCCGCTAAGGCGCTGAAGGCGGCTTTGTCTGGGAGTGCTGCATTAGCGGAAACAACGGGGCCTGTAAATATCTCCAGCCTTCAACGTGTCCCTCTGGCTGACGGGACTTTTAGTAACGGTGATGTATTGACTCTCGGCACTGCGGGACGAGACCCATTTAGCCCTGTCATTTTTCATGACAAACACCAGGGCTGTGTGACGGCTCCTAAATCCATCTGATTGAGCCACTCCAAACAGCCGCCCCACTGCCACAAGCTCTGCCTCGCACTCGCAGCGACAAGACACGACACATCAGGCACAGGGTCAGAAAATATATATATAAAAATCACTAAACAAGATGCTCACATAAACATGCACTGAGAATATTTTTGTGGGGTTGTGGTGAGTTCCACCAACATACATTTATTTATTTTTATTTATTTATTCACACGTTTCATTAATAATAAAGAATAACACCTTTATTTTACAAACCTTATATACGACACATATACACGATTAAAAGAAAAAGTCTGAGACAACCTCTGTTTTTTGTCTTTTATCAATAATTCTACAAGGTTTAATTTGCATTGCTGCTTCTCCTCCGACGGACTGAAGCGATGTTCCGACTGAAGCGGCGCTCTCACTCGCTCAGCAAGCGATCTACACTCACTCGCTCTTAAACACAGGACGTGTTCAGTGGCTCGGGTCAAGACGCTCACGTGCGATTACATCAGCAGACTTTCGACGTGTCGCGAACGCCGTTCTGTTTATTCTTCACGTCGCACATTTATCACCGTCACCACGTCCGAACACGGAATATTTATGCGTAAGGATATCACGAAGTTTTACGCTAAGGTTAAATTCGGTGCTACAAATCCTTTACTTACGCTCTTTACACGTACACGCTAACAACGTGACTGTATAGAAGAAACGATCGAACGGCGTTGAACTACTCGTGTACATCTTAACTAGATCCTGAAACATTAAACAACAGCAAATTACACTTTCAATTTACATAAAATGACACGAGGCATAACAACGCTGCTGTTTAAAACTTTTAATGTTTCTCAGCTCTTCAACTTTTAAGGTTTCTTTCAGATCAACTTGTGAAAATCTTGATCTTAGCTTGTAAACCCTCTTATTTTACTCATCGTTTCTGACTTGAAACAAAAGTAGTAACATTTCACGAATAATGTATTTCACAAAAAACACCAACAACAGCAACAACAACAACAACAACAAAACCGATGTCAGCCTCTCCAGGGGGCGGGGCTTATATCACTCCCATGTTGTTACATCATCTAGGTGCTGGTCTCTCAAACATAAACATCTACACGGTGAGGGTGAGAAAGTCAGACTTCATAAATAGTGAGGTTTTTAAATCTCGTCTAGTGAAAAAACTACAGAGGCAACTGATTTATTTATTTTAAGTCATAGTGCATTCATTAAATTGACGTTGATGATAACGCTTCAGTCAACTTGTAACTTTTAACTTTGAACGTGTCTTTGCCGCTCCATCACCTCACCTTTAAACGCACGCAGAGTGAAAGCAAAGACGTAACAGTCAAGAGACAGGCTGTGTTAAAGAACAACACACATAGCCAAGTTCAAAGTAGTTTCGCAAAATTTCAACAAAAACGTAAATCGGACAACTCACAAATGTGCAGAGATTTGTGGTACCTCGCAGAAAGTGTAGGTGACACCAGGTTCAGAAGATTCTTAGCCAGCAGGTTTTTTTTTTTTTAAATGTAGTAATGCACTTTCCTATGAATATCATCTTAATAATTAGATGACCGCAGCTCAGCTAGCACTGATTAGCGTGTGATTAATAATCTGGGACTCACCCAGGATCTTGCTGATGTTGGAGTTGTGCATGTCCGGGAAAGCCTGCAGGATTTTGCGGCGCTCGTCCTTGGCCCACACCATGAAGGCGTTCATGGGTCGCTTGATGTGCGGCTCGTTGGGGTTCCGTCCTCGCGATTCTCTGAACACCCGGGCTTCGGTGGTGCTGGCGCCTCCTGTTGGCCAACAATAATACTGTTGTGGTTTATCTGCAGAACCATTCAGCTCCTTACTCCCTGGAAACACCAGAGTGAGAAGAAGGACAAAGCAAGCGCAAAGCGTTAATCAACTTTGCAGGGCTGGAGGAAAGGAGCTCGAACTCATACACACACTCTCTGTACACACACACACACACACACACACACACTTACACACTCTTCACACACACTTCAATCCGATGGCCGTCACTGAGGACAGAACAAGGCGGCTTTGTGGATTCTGCTCATATCCAGAAAAAAAGAAACCTTGACTTAAATCCTTGTTAAATATTCATCCAGGGCCCAAGCACCCATTCATTTCACACTTACACACTCTCTCTCTCTCTGTGTGTGTGTGTGTGTGTGTGTGTGTGTGTGTGTGTGTGTGTGTGTGTGTGTGTGTGTCTAAGCATTCAGCCTCTCAATCAGGCCACTCAGCATCATCAAGGCCCGAGTTTTTCACTTACAGCGGGACGGAAAAATTTCACGCGCTCTCGCTTCCTTTTATATGTAAGATGTGAAAGAATTAAATAAAAGCCGTATGAATATTTAAACAAAAAAAAAAAACATGTTGATAAACAAGGCCTGAAAAATAAAACAAATCCAAAAAGGGCTTCCCATATGCTCCGATACATCTTTAATGATTCGAAAAAACTGGAAAAAGAAAGCTCTGAATGAGGCATGAATATTTCATCATCCACATGTGATGCGTGTTCATTAGGAGCTCGCGCGTCCTGCGTCGCTTGGCGCGTTACCTGCGCCGGGCTCCTGCTCTCACGGCAACAACAACAAAACAACAACAAAGCTCTTAATGAGTCTGTGTAGAGATATTAAAGTGTAATCTTCAGTGTCAACAAGCGGGAACAGGGCGCACGAGGAGGAGCGGAGAAAGAGGCCACCGAGGAGCCTCGTTTCATCTTTAAAATAAAATGAAGGAAGGGACACGCGGAGATAAAATAGCATCGAGGAGGCGGAGGACGAGGACGAGGACGAAGAGTCGGGACAAGCTGCCAACAAGAGTCTCTACTCCCCAAACGCGAAGTCTAAATAAAGGTGGTCGCTCTCAAATTGGGTTGTGTGCTTAGTGTTGCGTCAGTCTTGCGTCAGTCTTGTCAGTCGGAACGCAGTCAGAACGCAGTCAAACAGTCAGAACACAGTCAGAACCCAGTCAGAATGCAGTCAGAACACAGTCATACAGACAGTCAGAACACAGTCAGAACGCAGTCAGAACACAGTCAGAATGCAGTCACAACGCAGTCACAACGCAGTCAGACAGTAAGAACGCAGTCAGAACACAGTCAGAACGCAGTCAAAACACAGTCAGAATGCAGTCAGAACACAGTCATACAGACAGTCAGAACACAGTCAGAACACAGTCAGAATGTAGTCACAACGCAGTCACAACGCAGTCAGACAGTCAGAACACAGTCAGAACGCAGTCATACAGACAGTCAGAACACAGTCAGAACGCAGTCAGAACGCAGTCATACAGACAGTCAGAACGCAGTCAGAACGCAGTCAGAACACAGTCAGAACGCAGTCAGAACACAGTCAGAACGCAGTCAGAACGCAGTCAGAATGCAATCAGAATGCAATCAGAACGCAGTCATACAGACAGTCAGAACACAGTCAGAACACAGTCAGAACGCAGTCAGAACGCAGTCAGAAAACAGTCATACAGACAGTCAGAACACAGTCAGAACGCAGTCAGAACGCAGTCAGAACGCAGTCAGAATGCTGTCATACAGACAGTCAGAACGCAGTCAGAACGCAGTCAGAACCCAGTCAGACAGTCAGAACACAGTCAGAACGCAGTCAGAACGCAGACAGAACGCAGTCAGACAGTCAGAACACAGTCAGAACACAGTCAGAACACAGTCAGAACGCAGTCATACAGACAGTCAGAACACAGTCAGAACGCAGACAGACAGTCAGAACACAGGCCACTTCATCAACACCTGAGGTGTTATATAAGAGTAAACCCCCGAGTGCGGTGCAGTTATAGGAAAATAATCAACAGCGGGGCGGCGTGATGAAGCCACGTTACCCTTACAATGTCCCCGAGTGTTTTATTCCTCTTATACCACAGCATTTTATTCAAGAACAGCAAGTCATTTTTATCCATTTATAGTTACATTTAATTTAATCTAATCTCTGTCTCTCACTTCATCTGTCTCTCTTTCACTGTCACTTGTTTTTGTGTCTTTCTCTTCCTCCGCCTCTCTTCTTTGTGTATGTTTCTCTCCATCCATCTCTCTATCTCTGTCTTCATCCTTCTCTCTTTCTCTCCCTCTCTCTCTTTTTCTGTCTGTCCCTCACTTTATCTCTGCCTGTCTCTTTGTTCTATCTTTCTCTGTCTATCTCTCACTCTTTCTCTCTTTCTCGATCTTTCTCTGTTTCTCTCATGGTTTTTTTCTGTGTCTGTCTTTCTCTTTTTCTACCTCTTTTTTTCTATTACTTTATCAGTATCTCTTGATTTTTGTCTCTCTGTTTCTCTCTCTCTCTCACTCTTCTCCATCTTTCTCCCCCAACCCACCCACTCTCTCTCTCTCTCTCTCTCTCTGTCAGTCTCTCTCTGTGTGTCCATCCCATAAACATGTGCTCACTTTGTATCCTGACACACACTACAACCGGAGCAAAAAAAAAAAAGAAAGAAGAGAAAGAAGCCCCTCTCTCAGCTGCCCGTGTAGAGCGGCCATGAGGGATAATACACTCGCTTCCGCACACTACATTAATTTCATTTAGCGTGCACTCTGCGCTCAGGATAAATTGATTTCATTTTGTTTGGTTTTGACAGCCATGTTTATTGTGCAATGAAATGTAGCACGGCGCAGCGGGCTGACAGGATCCATCAACGCGGGGCAATGACGACTGACGGCCCCGTCCTACTTCCGTAAGTAATGGGGCGGTTTTGGGTCGCACGGAGTGTGTGTGTGTGTGTGTCACACACACACACACACACACACACACACACACTCCATCCTCAAGCTCAGGATCTCTCCATACGAGTGATTGGGGGAAGATGGCCGACTCTGATTTATGACGCGCCCTCCAATGCCATTACTTCAGCACTGACACTGATTCATCAATTTATACACCGGCACGCGTGTCGATACGGGCAGAGGTGAACGCTGAACGAGTGCGAGGCACGATGACGCGTTACACTACGGCTCAGAGGAAAGATGAGGCAGTAACTGACTTTCTTTTTTTTTTTTTGAGGCAGGGATTTTTCACAGATCTCCACAGACTGAAGTTCAAGTTCTGGACTTAAAAAATAGAAGAATTCACCTCCATATCTTGTGTGTGTGTGTGTGTGTGTGTGTGTGTGATACTGGTGTGTGTGTGTGTGTGTGTGTGTGTGTGTGTGTGTGTGTGCACCATGTCTATGCACTGCTGTTCTGAAGATGTAGGCCATTAGCAGCCTTGCTTACAGACACGAGTGGATCACAGCACCCTGGAATCTCCTCACACATCTCGACTCTCTCTTCCAGATATTAAAAATGAGTTAAAGATTAAATTATCGAAAAATTATTTTCATACTTTCACAATATGGACAATTATTGATACACAACTTCGCTATATATGTGTGTGTGTATATATATATTTTTTTTCAGGTAGGAGTTTTACACGTTTTAAATCTCTTCATATCAAACTATAAATCATTCTTTCCTAAATTCTTTCATAAATCCATTAATTTCTTTAAACAAACAAACAAACAAACAAAATCTCTTTAGCTGATGTATGAACATTTCCTTAGATTGTGTCATAATTTTGTTTTTAATTAATTTTTGACTTTTATTTTTATTCACAAAACTATACAAAATATATATATATATACTGGTCATGAATGAGAATTGTGATATTTTCTTTAATGATATTCAATTAAAATATAAAATAATAATCTCAACAGATTAACATGGATTATCTATCTATCTATCTATCTATCTATCTATCTATCTATCTATCTATCTATCTATCTATCTATCTAACCATTGTACTCACACTGAGGCTAAAATCTCTTTTACGAGAATCTTGATGATGATCTTTTGCCTCATTTGCATATTTAAATTTGCTTTGGAAAGAAAACTGTTATAGAAAATGTCATTGTACTGATTTGTATTTTCAACAAATTAACATTTCATTCTGCTACGAGTAAAAAAATTAATTTTAGCGTGTGATACATTTAAAAGTGCTAAGAAATGTTATTATAATTTTTATTTTTTTTTCTCTGCATGTATTTCTATTGGATATTTTCTCTATTCCGCTGCTCGTGCGGTAACGGACGGAGTTTCAGCTCACAGCCGGGTTTTTTCAGGTTTTTCCTCCTCATTGTCGTCATTGTTTAATAAAAGCGAGCGTCGCACCGCCGACGTTTAAAAAAAGAGCATTAATTGATTTCTGTCTGATTCCCACACGACATTTTAAAGAATTAACTAGTTAGGTGTGTGAGTGTGTAAATAAATATAGATGTTGGCACAGAGACGGTGACAGGGGAGAACCCCTGGAGTGAGTCGGGGAGGAGAGGAGGGGAGAGGAACGCTTAATTCTGTCATTTACTGAGAGAGAGAGAGAGAGAGAGAGAGAGAGAGAGAGAGAGAGAGCAAGAGAGAACAACATTTCTATTAATACAACACACCTTTTCTGAAATACATCTGTTTAATTAAATACATTTTGTTTAATTTGTTCCTTGAGATAGAGAGAGAGAGAGAGAGAGAGAGAGAGAGAGAGAGACATACAGAAAAAGACAGACAGAGAGACAGATAGAAAGAATTAGGGATAAATATAAAGAAAGAGAGACATATATGTAGAGAGTGAGAGAGAGACAGAGAGATAAAGTGAAAAAAAAGAGAGATGGACAGAAAGATATATAAATACAGTATATATATATATATATATAGAGAGAGAGAGAGAGAGAGAGAGAGAGAGAGTGAAAAGAGACAGACATTTAGAAAAATAATGGGGAAGCGAGAGACAGAGATAACGATAGACAGAAAGATATACAAATACAGCATATATATACACACACACACACTCCTGAACAAAATCTTAAGACCAGGGGAAACATTCCAAGTATTCACACTCCGCGCTGGTGGATCGTAACCAGGTTGTAAGAACGTCTTCAAAATGTCAAAAGAAGAAAAAGGAGCAAGAGATAAAAAAACAGAGTTTGGCAATTTATCTAAAACTGCATTTAAACTCAAACAGGCTGTTCATCAGCTGATCAAAAGTTTAAGCCCATCGCCCAAAAATACCCACAA
>CM074955.1:1097530-1121901 GCA_037577455.1 Pangasius macronema
GGCGATGGGCTTAAACTTTTGATCAGCTGATGAACAGCCTGTTTGAGTTTAAATGCAGTTTTAGATAAATTGCCAAAATCTGATTTTTTGTCTTTTGCTCCTTTTTCTTCTTTTGACATTTTGAAGAAGTTCTTACAACCTGGTTATGATCCAACAGAGCGAAGTGTGAATACTTGGAATGTTTCCCCTGGTCTTAAGATTTTGTTCAGGAGTGTGTGTATATATATATATATATATATATATATATATATGAAGAGAGAGAGAGAGAGAGAGAGACAGAGAGAGACACAAGGAGAGAGAGAGACAGAGAGAGAGAGAGAGAGAGAGACAGAGACAGAGAGAGAGAGAGAGAGACAGAGACAGAGAGAGAGAGAGAGAGAGAGAGAGAGAGGAGTCTGAAATCACCTTAGCACACCTGTCTTCAGCAAGCTTGGACTCGATGAGAGTGGATCAGAGTCAACATTCAGTCTTGTCACACACACACACACACACACACACACACACACACACACACACTGCTCGCATTCTCATTAAACCATCACAATTACAAACACTAATCCTCTGAGTTCAACATGTCTCTAACTGCTTTTCACTTTTCGCTTCTTCTTCCAGCTGCATGTGTGAAATTCTGCGTCGTGTGCGTGTGTGTGTGTTTGTGTGTGTGTGTGCACGCACAGTGTGTGTATTGTGTGTATGTGCATTGTGTGTGTGTGTGCGTGTGTGTGTGTGCGCATGTGACAGCGAGTGCACAAGGATGAGAGCTCGGCGTGTCCAGACCTGCTTCCTCCACCTATTATCAGCGTCCTGCATGTTACACCGTGCAAACCTTCTTGTCACGTCTTTCACGTTGTTTCACGTCTGTGCAAGAGTTTCATGACACAAAGCTCGCAGCCTCAACCTCGGCCAAAACAAACCCCAGAGATCAGGGATACAATGCTAGGACACACACACACACACACACACACACACACACACACACACACACACACACACACACACCCACAGGAATACATACTATATATTTTCAAAAGTGACCATTAACATTTATTCCCCTTACACCGTTTACCAACTACTACAGTTTCTTTATTTATTAAAGAATGACATCATAATTTTTATCCATTTATAGTTACATTCAAAGTCAGTTAAAGTTAGCTCCTGTGGCAGAACACGTAAAGCTATGGCTTCACCTCTGACTGTTACGCAGCGCTGACACTGGAGACTCCTTCCATCAAAGTGAAACAAACATCTCACAGAAAAAAACGACTTCACACGTTCTTCGATCCGTTTATCATCAGCGGTGCATCCGCTGTAACAGTCACGGTGAAGGAGTCACGGTGTTACTATGGAAACGATAACGTATTAGAACGAGCGCGTTGATATCGCAGTAACGATAAGATCACAACAACAGAGAGAGTAAACAAGTAAAGAATCGAAACAATCAGTCGATCAGGAACAAACCCGTCGCTCGTTTACAGTTCAGCTGAAATTATCACAAACGTGGGTTTGGATTTCCGCAGTTTCGGGCGGCGGCTCCTCCCACGGCGCTTCCTGTGTTCCGAGCGTACGTTCAGAGCGACCGCGTGACACGACGCGAGTCCTACGCCGCCATATGCACGAGAACAACAGGCTCACACTGAAACCCATTGTGGTATTCGTTAATGTTTTTCATCTGAGCTTAAAAAGACTTAATGACTCTGCGGTGAGCCGGCGCATGTGGCTCCTTCCTTTCTTTTCTTTTCTTTCTTTTCTTTTTTTTTTTTTGCGTAATGAAGGAAATTTTAGTCTATTTCCAGACCAAGGCTATTTTCCAGCGCTCCCTCCTGTTCGGCTTCGGCGGCTTGTTAATTCGCTCGCCTGCATGCTAGGCAAATATTGGTTTAAGTAACCCGAGGCTTTGTGCACATCACGGCGACGATGCAGCGGCGCTTTACACCTCGGCAGCTCTTCTCTCGCTGTTACAGTTACAGTGCGCCTGCATCGCTCAGTAATTTTCCTCTGCTTGGAAAGACGGAGTGGGCTCACGGAATCCAATTCTCCACAACCTGAAGTTCAAGAGCTGCTTCTAAATAAGGTAAATTAATGAAGTGACCGTAAAGTTTACACCCCCCCCTCCTCCTCCTCCTCCTCCTCCTCCTCATCATCAGGCGCAGCACTAAGCTTACATTCTTTTCCCTTTTCATGGAGGAGGAAAGGAATTTGTTTGCGTTGGTTCAGTGGAAACGTTCAGAACACTTAAACACCCAAGTACACAAACTCTCTGCGCTTTAAATGCGGCATTCATCAGGACAAAATAGTTTGTGTTTCGACCGGGGGCGGAGATAAAACGGACAGAACACGAGTTACCTGTTCATGCTCCTTTTCTATCTTTCGATTTCCGAGAATATAATTAATATAAAATACGGAATTTACCTAAAAATATCCAACTGAACACGTTAGGTTCACGGAAGTCTGTCCCGGGAACACACCTGGATGTGATGCCGGTCCATCACACACACACACACACACACACACTCACACTTAGAGACAGTTTAGCATAGCCAGTCCATCTACTGGTATGTTTTCGGAAGTTTGGAGGAAATCGGAGAACCCGGAGGAAACCCACATGGATACAGTTAGAACGTGTGAATCTTCAGAACCAGAACCAGCTCATTTTTCCCTTCGCTACTTCTTAGCTTCTGCAGAACAGATCACTCAATACGTATTTATTTTGTACAAAGTAATAAAATGAAGGAAGATTCATAAAAATTACATCCAACTATTCAATTAGTATTTATTCTATTCCCTAAATATCCATCCGTGACCCAAAGTCCATCTCACAGGGATATGTGCAAAAGGTTTAAAATTAATAATCATGAAAACATTTTTTCAAATGAATTATTATTAAAATGATGATCTGCCATTTAAATAAACTTCACATGGATTAGAGGAAGAGGTGAAAGTCTGGAACGCCCTCAGGAGACGCGATCGGGACGTGATTGACGTGTGGCGTCATGACGCTAATCGCTCTCCGTGCTCGTCCTTTTAAACTGCCTTTGAGTTCATCTCTCTGACAAGGATTTGTCCTGTTCTCAAAACATAGTCTTAAACAGTGCTTTCTGTGTGTTTTGTTTCTACAGCGCCATGGAAACTGCTAGAAATATTGATGTTTGAGGGCCACAAAGGTGAATGACGCTTTGTCGAGCAAGTGCAATCAGACGTCCTGCAGCTCAGACAGAGAAGGGCCTGCTTTGTCCTCCAGGCTGTCCTCTAAACACCTAACTGTGAACGCCTTCAGAAACGCAGAGCTGGAGTCTGCCATCAACACACACACACACACACACACACACACACACACACACAGACCCGGACCTCTTAAAGAGGAATTCCACAAAAAAACACCGGAAAGAATCTCAGACGCATTTCCAACATGTTTGATAGGAACCACTTCACTGACAGAAGACGTCTATAATGAGGATAAAATTCGGACGAATCGTTGACGTTTTCTGTAAAGACACATTTTTTACGCATGTATGAAAGGAGTCTCCAGTGTCAGAGCTTTGTAGCAACCAGAGGTCAAGCTGTATGAATGCAAATGTAACTATAAACGGATAAAATGCAAGTTGCTGTGGTGTAAGAGGAATAAAACACTCAGGGATAAAATCTTCATCTACAACAGTATGATGGAAAAGACACTGGGAAAGATCTAACGTTCATGGCTTGAACCTGAAGAACGTTTCAGACCCTCGGTTCCTGTGGTTCCTCTCAACGCTGCTGACTTTTTCAGCAAAGCAACTCGAACGATTTTGTGGCAAAGGTGTTTTTTTTTAAATCAGTGGAATTCCTCTTTCACTCGTCCTTCTTTTGAAACGAAAAAAATAAATAAACGAAGCTCAATCCAATACGAGCGATAGAAAGATGGTGACATCATAGATTTAGAAAGTGAAGGAAGACGTGATGAGGAGTGTGAGAAGAAGACTTACCGTCGAGGTCCTCCGGCCTGGTCAGGTCAATGACCCTCTGTCCGATCTTCCCATCGTCTCCCAGTTTTCCCAGATGATGCCCCAAACTTTCAAAGTGGACTCGTTCCTGCACACACAGATAAATCCTTTAAGTCTCTTGCTTTTTTCCCTCCTCTTTTTTTTTTTAGTATTTATCTCTGAACGTATGATCAAACCTGATCTCTATCTTTACGATAGAAGGGAATATAAAAGGCGTGCGGTGATGTGGGGTTTGACGCACTCGTCTCATTCACCGCTCTCGGATAAGAGTCAGCTCTCGGCGCTAAAAACAACACAGCGGAGGATCTCGTGTGCACAATGGGATCGGGACTGCTAGCAAAGCACTTGTTCTTCATCTTCTTTTTTTCTTTTTTTCCCCCCCTCTCTCCCTCTTTCTTCCTCTCTGTAATCTTTGCAGCCTGGCATCCTGAGCTCCCTGCCTATCATTTATTCAGAGCGCGCGCTTTAAAGAACGCACCGTGTTTTCCCTTTTGTCGTGTCACTTTCTGCTCCGATTAAACTTGGCGTCATGTCATACTCGACGCACAATGAAACCCTGTCATTCACGCGCCCGGCAACAATATTAAATGTCATGTCCGTGCTCGCTGACGGAATAAAATAACAGTTTTCCGGGGGCCCCGGCTGAATAGTGGCCGCACATTACGCTTAATGTATTATGCAGGGGAAGAGGGCCGACCGCTGTTCAGGCCCATTGTGGAATGACCTAGTTCTGCCGGAGAGTGCTGCCTTCACTCCGGTGCATTAACGCAGCCTTCACTTCTCCTCTAAACACACGCCACTTTGACTCCCAATGATCTACGGCGGAGGAAAAAAAAACGGAGGGATTCAGACACACGGGGAGAGCTAATCGTGTCCCTTTTGTCTTTTTGTTCTCATCTTCCCTCCTTTTTGTTTTTATTCCACAGGTGAGACAATGATAACAGATACTCACAAGAACATTCATCTTTCAGACATGTTAAAACTGCTGGTACGACTAAACCACGATCACGCAGGCTCCCAGATCCATGACGTCCTCTGGGATGAGCGTTGAGCAGAGAGTCATGATTTCACCCACTTTGTCCTGAGGCATCTGGGGCTATTTATTTATTTTTTATTTTTTTTGTTTGTTTGCGTACACTTTTGATTGTGATTATATATAAAAACTTGTCTGGTATCTTTTTATTTTTCAGGACAACCTAACTAACATGACCTGATAATTATTTTTTTTTATTTAAACATATTTTGTGTAATATTAACCCTTTACTGCACATTGTTGCCATATGGCAACAATTTACAAACTACCCCCCTATTTTTCTTTTTTTTAATTTTGAAATATATTTTTATTTCTTGAACTAATTCAAGTAATAAAAATCCCTAAAAAAGAAATAAATAATTCATGCAGCAGAGGGTTAACACACTCGACCCCCAAAAAAAAAAAATACAAATAGAAAATTTATTAGAATATTAGAATTAAAAATTAGACAATTTGCTGATTATGATTAAGTTTAATTTTTTCCCTGTATGTTCACACAGCAAAAAATGTCAAAAAGCTAATAATAAATGCAATGATCATTTTTTTATATCAGATTTAATTTCCTATAACTCCGTTTTTAACGTGCTCCATCAACACCAAACATTTCCAAGCCAGCACTTTCCACAATTTTTTAAAATGACATTGTCAGAAAAATAATGATGTGCGTTAATCAGGTGGGTGTGATTAGTGACCTCTGCGTGTTAAAAGAGAATAAATATATATAAATATATATTTTACATCCTCCAGAACGAACAGCGTGTGCTTGCAGAAGGAGACAATCTTTGTCCACGCACCGAGGCTCAGTGAGATAAAAAGGATTGCTCGAATTAAACTCTCAAACCATCAACGCAAGGTTTTCCGTCGTTATTTATTCCGAAACCATTACTCAAAAAAAGAAGCGTGAATCATTGAGATGCAGAGAGAAAGAGAGAGAGAGAGAGAGAGAGAGAGAGAGAGAGGGAAAAGGAGAAAATACAGCAATTTCCCATCGCGCTTGAGGGAACAATCATTATTTATGGCCATCCGAGTGATTCTGATGTACAATTAACCACTACCTGCTTATGAGCTGTCATTAAGAACTGCCTGTCTTGACTGTGCTTTGCTTACTTTAAGTGTTTTCTAATTATGATATACGCAGGCGGTTCCCACTGGGCCTGGGCGGCTTTGTGAAGATAAGATAGAGCTGCCTCGCTCCGTGTGAAGCCTCCTACACCAGCGTATTCATCACCAGGCCACATTATTGCGCTTAATGAAAAGAGCACGCAGCCCCCGATGACAAATTGACGGATGTGCGATTAGTCGGATGAGGAACGGGCGATGTACCATGGATGGTCTGGCTCTGGAAAAGGGTTCAGCAACGACACAAGTGTTTGTGTGTGTGTATATGTGTGTGTGTGTGTGTGTGTGTGTGTGTGTGTTAGAGGGGGGTGTGTGTGTAATAAATTAGCCGCTTCTTCCCTTCCCTCGTGCTCAGCTGCCCTCTCTGATCAATCAAGGCCTTTTATAAACTCATGATCATTAAGCATCTTGTAGGACCTGAGATGGGAAAAGAGAGAAAAGAACAAGACCCATCCATCATGGAGTTTCATTAATAACTGCCGGCGCTTTCAAGTTTCTCCTCGCCGCACGGAGATATAATTAAAAGAACAAGTCAACAGGGAGCAATTGTGTACGAGGAGGGATTCCGTCTTTATTTCCACACCTCGGTATTTTTCCTCCAATTAACCGGGGAATGGAGTCGGGGCTGCTGGACTGCCGCTCGCTGGAGTCCTCCGTCTGTTCAGGACGCATTAGATACAACGCGATTGAGCGGACGCTCCAGAACAGCGCAGGCGAACATCAGAGTAAATGTGCAGCGCATGAGCAAGCTGCATTTCCATTAAGTTTTACACACTGGGTTTTATATACTTATTGGTTATCACTGCTATAATTTATGTCACAGCTTTAGGAAAAATCGCAGTTCATTTATATGTACAACATCTTTTCTGTTTTTTTTTTTTTTTGAAGAGGGGAAAAAAAAAATCTCAGCAAACTTAACTCATCTTAACTTTACTACCGGCTGCATCAAGCAGTGTGATAAATTAATGGCATTTTTATTATTTTATGGTGTCATTAAATTTTTACTGATCACTCCACGACTGAAGAGCAATAAAGGATGCGCAGTAACCTGGGACGGTCCTGTCCAGCCAGGCAGATAGTCCGAGTCCTAGCTGAAGGTCTGTAAGCACGACGCTGTAAAGGATATTTATAATGTGCATTACAGCAGCAGGAAGGCAGGAACTCGTAGGTAAAGGAAAGGAGAAAGGAGACCAAACAAAGAGACAATGAGTGAGGGAAACAAGGAAGAAAAAAAGAAGAAGAAGAGAAGACGGCGTGGTACGCTCAGCGCCCCTCCCTTCGTAACCGCGAGCTCTCTGGCGCAGGGCTGGCGTTCTCCCGTTTTCCCGCAAATGCGCTCAGCTTGCAGCGCTTCCACCCCACATCTAAAATTGTAGCCTCATGCGCCAAGGATGAAGTGGAAAAAAAGTGGAAAAAAAGTCACCCACAATAATCTCTGCTCCTTCCCTCCCCACCCCAACATTTTGTTTTTTTACAGTAAAACGGTGGAACGATGTTAAATAATGGGCCACTGGAACTTCGGGAACATCTGGAAAGGGGCCAGGAGCACCGTGTCATCGCTGTAGCGAGAGCTTTAATCAGGCCGGCCGCAGAACATGTGCCGGAGGAGTCGTGTTGTGCTGGTGGCTCGCCTCTACTTACAAACGTGATGCTTTTCTCCGGTATAAATAGGCCTGGCTCAGGGCATATGGCCCTGGGGTTTTTTCTTTCTGTTTTTTTTTTTTTTCTTTTCCTCCCTAGCCAGACCCATACAAGAACACAAAACAATCTCAGTCCTTGTCTTGTGTCAGTGTAACTGTGTACATCAGTGTCTTAAAATTTCACTTTTCTCTCAACTTAAAGCCAGGTTTGAGTGAGTTTTATCAAATGACTGAGCTGTACAGGTGCAGAGTTAATAACAGGTTTATTCTTTCCCAGGTGCATGAGGCTAATGTCATTACAGTCAGCACACACACACACACACACACACACACACACAATAAAAGTGCGTAATAGCCTGGCGCAAATCTGTTCACATCATGGCCTTGCCTTGGTGCTGAAAGCAGAGAATGCGCATGTCATTGCCTCCGTGAGCGGAGCGCTGGATAATGGACGGCTTTGTGAGGTCCGTGGTAAAGGAGTGCCGAGGGAACGCATGCAGCAAGTTGTAGCTTTCAGCTTCCTTGAAAGCCTGTGGTGGTCCTATAGCGACGTTTTGCCATCCGTTTTAGCCTCTCATCTGTTTTCCATCCTCGTGTAACCAATCACAAGGTTATTTATAACTGCACGGCTTCCCAGTAGTCACTCGTTCTCCATTTCATCTAGCCCTAAGCACATGCGCTTGTGTGGTGAGCTTTCATGCGGTCTCTCGGTCTTTTTCCACAAAAGCAGGCCTCCGATCCTCCAGCTAAGTTTTTTCGGCATCCAGTTTTATCCCTTCGCTTGCCAGGGAATCGGAGCGGAGCCGCTCGCCGCTCTAATCAAGCGGCAAAACTGTAGCGGCACGTCAGAGAACGACAGAAAACCCCAGCCCTGGCACGACGCCAACACCAGCTTTCACTTTCCAGCTTGTTTCCTATTTGGAGCAGCAGATCCCACGGCCATACCATAATTGTGTGTCAGGCTGACAGCTTTGTCTTGTTTATTGAGCGAGAACAAAAAAAAAACAACTTCACCCACAATGTGACCTTTCAACTTCCATAGGGAAATGATCCGTTTTATTTCTCGGCCATCCCGCTAGTCTCCAGGCTTTTCATTCTGCTCTGCGTTGAGATCATTTGTTTTGGCTCTTTTTTTTATGAGCCCTGAGCTCTAAATGACCCTGAACTGTTCACTGAGTCCTCAAGGATCTGTTAAGAGTGACCTCGCTTTCTCTTTCCTTATCGCACAAACTATTTACAATAATGGAACGACTCCAGAAGACCATCGAGGCCTTGTGATCAGGAATACAGATATGGAGGGACATTTTTTACACCCATTACTAGAGGCTCGGTCCCAATATGGAGACGTATAAAGACCTAGCGTGGCCTGTTGTGGTCAGATCTGTAGCACAGGGGCTCGTTAGGTTCTTGAACAGAAGCCCTGCTGTCGCTTACGTATCACGCCTTGGTGTAAAAATCAGGAGAGGTTTGGAAGGCAATTGAATCTAGCTGGGCCATGTGCCTGCTCATACACACTCAAACCCACAGTTTTGTTTAAAAGGACGTCTATTTTTAATATCTGGAACATTCAGACAAGCAAAGGGTTCCCAGAGAGGGTCCAGGAGAGCTAAAGTCCAGCACAGTTTGGTGATTTCATTGCCAAATAAACCTGGTGAGTCGGATGTACTTGAACACTAAAATCACCAAACTGACGTTTTGCACTCCCTGATCTAAAAGCATTAACCTAACAATGCTCGACAAAGGCGCTT
Source organism: Pangasius macronema (assembly GCA_037577455.1). NCBI lineage: Eukaryota > Metazoa > Chordata > Actinopteri > Siluriformes > Pangasiidae > Pangasius > Pangasius macronema. The sequence goes on from CM074955.1 coordinate 1,107,048, forward strand.
GCTGGCAACGGGTTTGAATATAATCACATTTTTGGAAATTTGGGATGGCCGAATCCATGTGTAGCACGATTTACTTATGTGGCAAAAAAAAACTCCATGACTGGCAATTTCCAACAGCAGAAAAAGGAGCAGAAAATTGGTTCCAGGGCTGCCGAGTAGAGAAGATTACACTTTCTGGCCTTTGTGAGGGTCGACCTGAATAGACCTCCAAATGTACACAGAGGGAAATGCAGCGCACATTGGCTTCCGCATCCAAAAGGTAGCTGGAGAAGATTTTGAGGAGCTCCATTTTTGACTGTTCAAGGGCCCTCTGCACTGGGAAAGAAGGACAGTGAATGTTCCAGCTCATCAATAATGCAGAGGAGAGGAAGGGGTTGGAAGCTGCAGATGCTCAATAGGTTAATACACTGGCCTTTCACCTTTCTGATTACAGTTTGGGAGGCGTCAGCAGAGGAATAGATTTTAGTTCCTCAGCATCTGCCATCCTGTATAGCATCGACTGTCAGATACGGCTTCATTAGCAATGGAAATAACAAACTTTAATATCCGAGGCTGGGGAGGACTTAAGACTTTTACCTCGCTCCTTGTAAACTGGAAGATGTTGAAATCTCAAAATAAAAATCATTCCCGATAAAAGCATGATAAATAATAGAGCGACCTAACTGCCCTCTTCAGACAATACTCCATTTTAATAAATATTTGAGAAAACATAAATCATGAGTGTGTTTATAAAAGCTTTTTTAACTCTGGTGGGGGGAAAAAGGTGAAAAAAGGGACAAATAAAATAATAAAAAAACAAGCAAGGTTCACTAAAGCATGAATATTTAACACGAGCACCTTGAGGATGAGAGCTATAGAACAGCTAATGCAAAGGACAGTGCGGAGAGAGAGAGAGAGAGAGAGAGAGAGAGAGACACACACACACACATGATGAGGGAAGAAAATAAGAGAAAAAGAAAATGTGGAGAGAGGAAAAAAGATGCCAGAGGACAGAACACAGAGAGAGAGAAGGAGAGAGAAGGAGAAAGAGGGATGAAGCCCATCCTTATTGTGCTCCTCGGACACACTTTGTATTAAAAGATGAATTGATCCATTTGTAAGCAGCACTTAGCCCCACTCTCTGGCTCGGTCGTTACACCGGGATAAATCAATATTTAATATCCCCCTCCAACAGCCCCAGTAGATGATTTTAACCTCTCCTTAATCCCATTTTACCTTACCTTTCCAGAATCGTCCAGGCAAGCTTTCACCATGATAAACTCCCAAACAGTCGACTAGGAGACAGCTATTAAAGCAGCATCCAGTATTTATGTCAGGTAGGATACGGAGCTGAAATATTAATATTCGGAAACTGAGCAAAGACAAGGCTTTTAACTGGAGCCCTTTTTCCCACCATTGAGTGTCGAGAGACAATGACAGCGGTTTCCTCCATCACGGCCCGTACAGCGGCTGGTACAAGTCTTCCATGCTTCCGTGCCATTTTGTTTTGCCTTTACATCATGTGCTTTTGTTTGTTTGCTTTGTCACATGCCTTTGTTTTGGTTCTAGTCCCGTCTCCCCTTCTGTCCCGTCATTGGTTTGTTATCACGTTGTGTTCACCTGTTTCTTATTAGCCCTTAATTCCTTTGGCTATTCGTCTCGTTCGGCTGTTCCAGAGTTTCATCGCCAAATCTTGCGGATGATATTCGTGCACTTCTGAACATGAGATTTGTGTTTTCTGGTTCCTGTTCCATGTTCCCTTGCCTCTGCTACTGTTTAAGCTTATGTATTATCCTAGTCTGTTGCTGCCAGCCTGTGCTCTAATCCTTCGCTTTCACTTCTGACTACGACTCCTGTATTTCCACTAATAAAGAAGACGCTGACTTTACACACTTGCATCACGCCTATCAGCTCACATAGACTTAATTGTGATTATACATCATGAATTTAGCCCATAATATTGAAGTGGAAGGGAAAAAAATCAATATAGTTAGCAAAATTATTTACAAATTATTCATGCATGTTGCTTTGAAACCTATAAATTAGGTCTGGAGCGACCAGTTGCTATCAGAAGTCACATAATTAGTTAATAGAGTTCAAGTGTGTGCAATTAAAGTGTCATGTGATCTCAATATAAAGGCTCCAGAGTTTGTTAGAGAACAAGGCCAATGAGCTATCGGAACAAATCTGGGGCAAAGTTCTGGAAAAGTATGTCAGGATTTGGTTTTAAAAAACATTCCCCAATTTTTTGAACACTATTAAATCCATAATTATAAAATATGGACAGAACTGCAACTGGCACAAGTGCAGCCTAAAGGAGGCCGTCCACTAAAGAGGGGATTAGTCAAAGAATCAACTAAAATAGGGAAAGGTCAAGGGAGGTGAATACTTATGCTAACCGCTTATATGTTTGATACACTGTGAGCGTCTGCTGGCGTGTAGATGTCTACGAGCTATGAACGGACATCACTGCGAAGACTTTGTAGGACAAAATGAAAACATATCATGAATTTCCCAAGCTGAAGCCACAAACCTCACTTTGGTTTGAGCTTCAAGGTGGAGCGCTATTTACATTATCAGATGCAGACAGACTTCAGGCTTCAGAACAAAAAGTACAAAAGAGCCAATGCCATTTTCTCTTATTGGCCGTTGGCGTAAAATGCGTCATAAAACAAACTGCAGAAATGACGACTTCAAATAAAAAGTAGGTGAGTCTTTTTTGCAATGTTCTGTTACCTATGGAAACTAATTATCATTTGTTGTCACCTTCTTTTGCAAGCCGATAGCCGCCAAAGGGCTTCCTAGAATTACCGTGCCCTTACATCAAAGTTCTCCAGTGAAAGCACATCAAATCTAACTGCTACCTTAATGTTGTTTCTAGAGCACAGAGGTCTAAAAGATGACTTCAGGGCAGGGAACAGAGGTGAGGAGTGAAGAGCTAGCCGCCTTCTTCGCTGCTTAAAAAAACACAGAGCTTTCCTAAGCTCAACACACAAACAAGCAGATGAATAGACACAGAACATAGCGTGGAAAACAAAGTCAAACCCAGACAAAAGAGCAGCAGAAAGAAAAAAAAAGCGCCAAGCTCTACCTGCCCGGAACAATACAGACAGGTGTGTACTGGCTGTTGACAAGCATGCCTTTTCAGCTATTGTTTAAAGTGCATGGCGTTCGTGTCATGTCACAGCATATTCCTCAGCTTGGCTGACCATGAGCTAACCCCAGACTTCACGAGGTAGGGTGAATAGCTCATGACTGAGGACAGTGAAAAAAAAAAAAGAGTGAGAGAAAAAGACGCAGGTAGTGGCTATGCACTCACATACCGTATCCACCTCCAACAAAAGACCTAGAAGAATAACAAGCTTAAGAGCTAGCTCTGAAAAAAAAAAACTCCCCTCATAATTCTGTCTGTATAAACCCTGAGCATTGTGTTTGAGAAAGCCAGATTTTGCTCTTCTGCCATGGGGAATGAAGAAGAAAATTGCTGGGGAAAAAAAAACACAAACAATGGAGTTCTTTAAAAGCTTTAGGGAGATGTAAGCTTTATTCTGTATTATGTGGGATTCAGATTGAAGGCTTAGGGTTAGATATGTTACAGTCATGCCCAGTTTTGAGGACACACTTTAGCCTCTGCTTAGTGCCACACCACCAAGTCCTTCAAAGTAGTAGCTCCTCGGATTTTTTTACATATATATTGACCTACTTTAGCATGTTAGTTGAAAGTAATTAGGCACTAAAACATCTAAAATATTAATGATGCTCCACTCCCAGATACCGCCTGCTTATCGCAGCCAACTGGCAACGTGGCATCAATCAAACGGGAGCGAGCAGGGATTTGTCTAACTCTCGATTGACTCATTGATTGAAGATATTTTTAAAAGGAGTCCCTTGGAGTCATCGTACAAAGCGGGACTGTTCCACACCAGGAGTCTGTCGCCTTTAATTGGGCCGGGACTTCACGGTTTGGACCTGCTCAGGGGGCAGTGCTGGAGGATCCGATATGTCCCTCCAACATAGACACACCACATAAACATATGCACAAGTACACTATCAGACACGCCAATGTCAATAACACACACCACTGACCATGCCAATGTCAATCACACGAAGTCTCCTGGACCCACATCAGACAAATCTTTTTTTTTCTTCTTTTTTTTTTAATCTTTTAAAGTAGATCATCTTAACGAGACAGAGATGCCACCGCTTCATATCTATCTTCCAGGAACTGTTCCTATAATCATCAAGACTGTCCTTTGCTCATCCCAGGACTATCATCTATCATAATCACGCTATCTGGTGTCACCCAGAAGAGGATGGGTTCGCGTTTGAGTTTGGTTCCTCTCAGGGTTTCTTTCAGATCTTTAAAAAAGGAGCAATATATAGCTACTATCATTTCTCATTGGAAAAAAAAAGAAAGTTTAGCCAGGCCATGTCCACGAGTAACAACAGTAGCGGTCAATATACCCTCAAGAGACAAACTACGAGTGACACATGCGAGTTGAAAGAAGGATATGTGGACCCTTTGAAACCTAAAAAGAGAACTAGGGCACGGAGTGAAGATGCTCACCTTGTCAGCCCTGCAGTTGTTAAGACCGAGGCCTGAGAGAGCCGAGAGTTTAGCCTCCATGCCCTGTTGGTGATGCTGCAGCTGCTCACGTTGGATCTGCTCCCTCATTTTCCTCGCCTCCTGGATGGCCTTCATCACAGCATCCTGGTCTCCAAATAGTGCCGTGGAGTTCAGGTTAGACAAGATATCTGCAAGAATGTCAGATATGTAAATACATGAATATACACAACAGCAAGCTCATTATGCTGAAGGTCCATTGAGTGAAAATGACACTCTGGGAGGTCTGGTTATCAACTCTTCATGTGCGGGGGGGAAAAATAAGGCAGCAATCTTGGCGTGTGATGCCTTTCTGTAATTAGTGGATCAAAGCGAGGTGAGGCTGGGTGAGGCAGTTAAAACTCGGAAATAGAACAAAAAAAACAACGGCAAGTCTGTGTTTAAAGACCCGGTCCATGGAAAGGAGGGAAATGAATCTAGTCAACTAGCGTGGTCTCATTTAATGAAAGACTGTTTTAGCAAAAGTCAGTTGTAACTTCCGTAAAAAGGCTTAATATGAGAGGTAAACCGAGAGCTTTGAAACAACTAATTGTCAGCGCCAGCATCCATTACGCCAGGGTGGCTGTAATGCCAAGGTTTGAAGGAGATTAAGGGGATGTGGTTGTGTAAATAGAGCAGTGTGCACTGGGATGAATGAATTGCCGTTGGGTGTGATATGACAGAAAGGATCACAGCAATGTAGTGGACTGGTACAGTTATAAATAGGTTTGTCAAATGAAAAAAAAGAAAAAAAGACAACAGCCTTGTCCCATATCTTCACCTGAATATAATATTTTATGGCAACCTTACTGTTTATTTATAGACATATATCATTTATATAAGTATAAATCACAGCGCTGGTGAATTCTCAGTTGTGATTGCATCAGATGTTGACGAGTTTCTATAGTGACAGAATATTAACGTGCTCATTGAGGAAGACTTACCAAGGGATGATCCTCGGCCCAAACCGAGGGGACTAGGGATGCCTCCACTCTTGGGCTGGCTGTTCGGACTGCTCTTGCTGCCCAGGAACAGGCTGTGTGTCGGGGACATGGGGGATTTCACTGGCTCGGCTGTCTTAGGCCGGGCCGAGAGGTTCAAGGGCTGCGTTCCCTCCTCCTGCGTACGCAAGCAATAATGTTTAGAACATACACCATCCAACAAAGAGATATCAAGACAATTAATTAGCCTGACTCCGCCTAAGAGCCAGTCTGAGCATTCAACGCTAGGCTTCGTGCCATGCTGAAGCTCCTCTGTGTCTCAAGGCTGGGTTTTGTTCAAGCTAATTAAGTCATAGTGTGATTCTCTAAGGTGCACCTTTTCCTGCTTACCTGTGTTTCACCGAAATCGTTTCCTGCAATGCCAGTGACATTGAAGAGAACTTCAGTCTCATGTTGTGTGCTAAAAAATGGGGGCTCTTATTTGGCAGAGAGTGCCACTGTCCAAACAGATGGACCACATAATGAACACTGCCTGGAGCTTCTTGGAAATCTGACTGCCAATTACAGTTTGTCATTCAATTACACATTAAATAGTCAAACAAAACAGATTGCCAGCTAATTAAGCACAGCATATCTGCATATGGCCCTAACAGAGCTAAACGCTGGCTGTATAGTTGATCAAAGTCGTAATTACGAAGATTACATGGTTCATGTAACAAGTGTCAGCTAAACAAATGGGGCTGAATGAAGACAAATGTTTTACGTCATGTTTCTGAAATAAAAGATCAAGCTGTATTCAGGCTAGCTCTGTACAGACCATGTACCAAAATCCTGTTTAAGCCACCATTAACCAACCCTGCTGAAGAGGATCCCGCATTACCTCTCGTATATCTGATTTATCCCCGGCTCTATTGTGATATTAAACAAAACGTTTCCAAATGCGCACATGTTTTGAGTTACAGCAGCAGACGTGGGGAAAGAAAAACTGATGATGTATACAACCTCTATTCAAAGACGAAGACTGTTCCAGCATGTGGAAAAAAGTGCTAAGAACAAGCAGTCACCAAATCATGACCTCATTAACATAAATCTTTTCTTATCGATTTGTGCTTGTTATATATTTCATGCCTTTGATGAGATCTGGTTTGGTTTGGACCACACTGCAGGATTGTGGATTATTTTTTTTTTGTTTAAAAAAAAAAAATGCTGCCAACTTTTGTGAGGAGAAACCACATGTACCTAAAAATGATTCTCCGGGTGCGCACAGAGCCATAGCAACCCCGTCCACACAGTTCTGCATGACGGCGCAAGAGCCTTGTAAAAGTCATGCCAGATTGATGGGTTCTGCGGAGAAAGAGGCGACACAGTACTACGCGCTAAGCTAACGCTACCGTAAGACTTCTTTTTACGAGTTGTACATTTTTTATGTACGTCCCTTCGTTCAATACTAAATGCGAAACACTGGTCATGGCTCCGATTTTTACACTCTACATGAAGAGACTTCCAATCCTCAAGTTCTCCTCTTACGCCAGATTCCACGGCTGATTTAAGAACGCAGAAAAAACTCGGGTCAAGCACCACTCCAGGCCACGCTTAAATGTGCCCCTCTTTACACTTTCAGAGCCAGACAAGAGACATCCATTTGAGGTAGGGTTAGGGTTAGAGTTAGGGTTAGGGTTAGTATTTCTGTTTGCCTGATGGACTGGTGGATTGGAATCTCACAGATTGGTAGTTAAAAAGAAAGTCATTTACATTATACTGTTCAGATTCTACCCTGTGCATTAGGTCATCTTCACACTTTGCCCAAGATTTCAGAATTTCTTGGCGAAGTGGGAAAGAGAACGGACACCTGTTCTTCTTGAAAACGGTGGTCTTGTGTTCGCTTCTATTGAACCATGGCACAGTCTGAATCACGTACGGAACCTATCCAATAGCAGTGCTGCATGCCGAGTGACATGATTGGTTCAAGTTTACATGTTACTTCCTGTCTGAAGGTCCAAAATGGCAGCAAATGGATTGTTATGGTCAGCGGAGGAGATGGAACGCCTCACTGATATATAAAGCCTGACTTTTATAGGACTGGAGCACTGTAATTAGCTCTTCTCTGTGGTGCGATTGCTTATACTAGGAGCATCGCTAAAAAGGCACGTCTCATGTCAGCATGCATAACTAAAAGAATCATCTTTATGACAGGTATTCCTGCACAATGCCAAGCATGGTTGCTCACTTTTTTTGGTGCCAAAGGAAATTAAAAAAAATAATAAAACAGCAAATGAATGAACCTAGTGCCTACCATTTTGCAAACTCTGTGCACAACAGTGATTATGAGCCCCTCCAAGCCCAGAATCCAGAGTGTGGACTTGAGTATTCCATCCATACACTCCATTTAGAGAAATGGAAACAGATAGTACCACTCAAGAGGGTCGTACCTTGACTTGGCCCAGTGGGCTGGAGGATCTCTTCTCACTCTTGGGCCCAGGTGAGAGTGGCCCTGCAGAATTAGGTGGCTGGGGCAGTGGCGCCATCTTGGCTCCTGGAGAGAGCTGCATGCTGGCCAGCTGGGCGGCGTACAGTTGCTGCGAGGAGGGAGGAAAAAACCCACAAGGCATTAACGTCCCAAGCCAGCCACCATTCAAAACCCTGTTCTCCCCACACTCTCGCTCTCTCTCTCTCTCTCACTCTCTCTCTCTCACTCTCTGTCATTCTTTTCTTTTATGTCTTCCTCTTTTTTCCATTCTGGCCCAGAATCTCTGCTAAAGATCTAAGATAGATAGAAGCCCTGCAAAACCACATTTGGAGATCCTTTTTTTTTTGCTCTGTTTTTCTATTTATCAGGTTTGCAGTCTGAAGGAAAACTAAGATCTGATTTCTCTGGTGATTTATCTTCCTCCATAAACCTCTTTCTGCTCTGGTTTTTACCGATTTTACATCACAGTTTAGACACCTGAGCCACCATTTTATCAAACAGTACATATACCATCACCCACGTACCATTACCCAAACTACTCACTGCAGTTGAGTTTCCATGACACACAATATCAAAGGCTTTCATTAAGACAGGAATCCAGACAAAGCAAATTCTTACCACTCTTATTATTTTCCTTGGCTCAGTCTCCCAGCCTGGCATGAGTAATGTTTCAGTTTTGGTACAAATTAAACAGACAGACTATGGGCTGTTAAACCTCAGAATGTTTTTTCGGGGTACAGTGTTGGGAATGTGCATTTGAGCACTTTATATTTCAACTAGACTGATTGTCTGCCAAATCGCATTTAGTATGATTTTAATTTTACTCATCCAATAATAGCAGGCAGGCAAGGGGAGAAAACTAGCAGCACTGTAGTGGTTAAAATGAATTAAATTAAATGCTTGTTTTGTAAGGTCTAGCAAGAAAAATATAATTAAAATGTGTGTCTTGTAGCATTATCAAGAGGCTGTGAATAATTTGGCTTTGTTCCGTGCTCCATTGAGAGAAAATCCTGGATACACTTGTGTTAGCCCAGAGGCTAATATTGATTAGCAAGCAGGTAAGTGTTTAAATTGGCTTTTGTCTCCACAAGTATGTAGCACGGCTCAGACTAAATAGCCCGTGGCCTCCATGACCTGACACACAATATGTGCGTAACCCATTCAAGAACAAGCCAGAGAGAAACAACTACTACCAAGTTTCTTTGAGTTTTCACTAGCATCTAAAGGGTCTGCTGTTCATTGTGTCATTCAGCTACTTAACATGGAAAAAAGACCGTATATAAGCAGACATGTCTGCTCTCTCTGCACTCATTTCCTCTTGTCAGCAAGCTACATAAGGACTCCATTTGTCTGAATTGGAAAAAAGTGGCATGAGCGTTAGTGGCTTGTGCCCCACCTCAGCTAGTCAGACAGAAAAACCCAGGCCTGGACAAAGCTCTTTGTGTCCACTGTGTATCAGAAGATATAAACACAAAAATGCTCTCCACCGCCTGAAGTTAAACACTTGCACACTAGCGGTACACAAAAGGGGTCATTCTTCTGCAGGGAGGCTGGGGCAAGTGACAGCACATGGGCACAGGAAATGGCAGGCTGATTAGGTTCACTCTGTGATAGTATAGCCTTACTGAGCCATATAAATAGAAACAGCCATTATGTGTTGAAGTCACAAACACAACATTTTGCTTTCACGTGAATTATGAAGTGCCTAAACACAAGGGCCTGAGGTTACTGTTTTCATGTGACTAATCTGTATCTTGGATGAATGCATGAAAGGAAGTCATCAGTCTGCCCATCCACATCCACACCACTAGTGACAGAATGCATCCTGACCCCATGGGAAGAACTTTATTGTTCCTCAAAAAAAAAAAATCTGTAATTGGATTTTGCTTCAAATGAGATAAATAGACAGAGGTCCACCACATTAAAGATAGTGAGAGAGTGAAGGTGAGACACTGGTTAGCATGCCAGGACACATCTAGTTTTGGATGAAGGGCAGTAGTAGGTCTGGGGCAGGGGCAGAAGGGGCTGATGGTAATGAGGGTCATGTTGAAAGTCAATGGTCAGACAAGAAATGGGCAGCAGGCAGCCAAGATTGGCTTCATGCCTCTGGTGCACAACACACCCGCACCGAGAAAGATCAATTCTACCACCTCCTAAAATATCTCTACACTCTACCATTTCCATTTGCTCAGGTATTCTACCAATTATCAGGGCAATAAAGGCAATGAGTGATGTTTTATTTCAGCTTCAAGGAGATGTGATATAAGGTTAGAATGCCTCTAACTCTATAGTAATGTAATTCTCACAAATTATGGACGAAAAGTCTCATAGCTTTGTAGCTCTTTAGAAAGAAGTGATGTAATACTCGAGTCCTGTCCCTTGTCCCTTGGAAGTAAGACCTTAAAAGAGAGGGTTTCAGAATAGAGCTCTTTAGGAAGCTAGAACCCTAGAGGAAGAATTTATTGTGATTCAATTTGGTATCAACATTGCCCCTGATCAATTGAATAAAGAGTGGTGGCAACATCCTCCCCACATTCAGGACTTGCCTTGAGGGCTTTGGATTCAGATATGAGCGTGAGAAAAAAATTAGGTCATTTTTCAATCCAGAATTTGGTACATTGAAGTGAAATTTAAATCACCAAGTTCGGGTAAACCAGAGATCAGCTTCCCAGTTTCCACACTTGACAAAACATATTGTACTCTGGGTGCAAATGCACAACTGATCTCTGGCTTGTTGCATGGGGCAGTCTACAAAGGAGACAGAATGCCTTATAGATATACAGAGAATTGGTCATGGGTATAGATTCCATCCAAGCGTGAAAGCATCTTTAGACTCAGACTAAAATAGGTGATCTCATTAGCATCCCAATAACACTGCCCAGTACCTGTACATAAGGGGGAAAAGTTCTGCTCTTCAAAGCCCTTCGCTCAAGCTCTTTCTTTATCAGGAGCTCAAACGTTTCCGAGGTACAGCTCTGTAGCTTCTCTAGTAGATACTGTTATATCTATCCAGAGCATCGTGTCATAGACAAAAGAGTTGTGCCAAATGGTCATGCAGTAATGCTGAGTCATTCCACACACACACACACACAGTCCCGCAGTATAGCGAGCTATTACACCATGTGCTGATTCTGATAGCTTGAGGGAAACAGGATGCTGACTTTCAGCAAGGCCTGTAGAGAAATATCTCGATCCACACCAGCGACTCGGGTAATACCTTTGTCCACTTGAGCATTAAATGATTCTCTGCTCTACAGCTTACTTAGACAGAGAGCAGGACTTGGGAAATGGAGCTTTTCAATTCACTCACCTCACCTGCTGCAGTCGTTACACCTCCAGCAACACACGTACACATACACACACACATTCATGCACACCTCTTCTCTCAAGCCCATGGAATGCAAATGGCCAAGGGCTGGCCCAAGGTCAGCCTGTTAGCCTCTGGTAATTAAAAGCAACCCCTCTAGAGAGCAAAGGGGTTAAACGAGCAGCTGCACTCACATTGCTTGCCACAACATTATCCATAGATTACACTCACCTCCACCTACCACCTACCACCCACCTCCCCCAATCTCATTCAACACTGCTCGACACATCAACACACTTCTATAGCACCAAAACCGCTTTCACATTTAAACCTCAAAGGGCTTCGCTTTAATGTAGAGCTGTCTCAACACGGAGGCAAGCAAAAATGTATAATATACCACAAGCATTTGGTATACGTCATGCAATCGCAAAGCTGAAGATTGTCGCTGAAATTTCAAGTCTGCAAAAGCAAAGCTTATACAGTTATTAGGAAGTGATTTTAGTCAATTGCTCATGCACTGAGGGCAACAGAAACAGCAGACTCAAATTTGTTCTTAAAGCTGTCTGACAGATGGTCTGAGATTTATCAGATTGAGCAAATCCTGGCATAAGGCAAATAGAAAATCACGACAAAAAGAGATTCTTGTGTGTAATCTTGTCATGTTGGAAACTAACACTGGGTTTAGTTTGGGTTTAGCTTGCCCAGCATCGCCTATGTAAGGAATTAAACGCAACGTGATGTTGTAGGATAATAATCAGAGATGCAGTGTGGAGTTCTTTTACCACCCATGAAGCTGATGAGCACATTCATTTGTAGCTACATTTAACTCACTAGCCTCTCTTAGTTAGTTAATAAGACCAAAAAAACTTGTTACAGAGAAAGCCCTAACACTGAAGACTCCTTCCAGAAATGTTAAATGGATATCTCTTTACAGACAATCTCCTTACACCAGTGTATTTATACATGTACACGTCCCTGGGAATGAGCTGTTACTACAGAAACAATAAAGTATTAGACTAATGTATACCTCTGATTTGCAGTTGCACTACAATCATAGAAAATTAATCAACACCTGCTAAATCTGATATTCTCGTCTGTATCAGTGAACACTAGTGAAGGTTAAGGCCTAGGTTACCGCTGCATGGCGATGCCAGGGCTAGGCCGGCAGGAACCCTGTGCTTGTTTGCCACAAAGCTTGTCGAGGCTTGGTGCCCAGGGGATGAGGGGGAGGGAGACCCAGGCTGGCCCAGATGTCACGAGGAGAGGCGGCCGTGCTCTGGTGCACTGCGCCAGTGCTTTCCAGTATGGCCCAACATCTGTTTTATCTGCTGGCAACCAACCTGCTCCCACATCTCCCCTCCTGCTCAGCCCTTCCTCATTCTTCCACCCTTTTCCCCTCTCTCATTTCCCCCTTGCTCCTAATCTCTGCCCTGCTGGGTGACAATGGCCAAACTGTCTGATAACACTCACACACCCATACTTTATTTCCTTATTTATATTTATTTTCTTTTCCACACTTCACTCTGTTCTTTCTCCTCCCTATCTCTCCCTTTCCCTCTGTTTACCCGCATGTCTGTCCATCTGTCCCTCTTTTCAACAACCCCATCTATCCAGATGCCCATCTTTCCATCCCATTACAGCCTCGGAGCTGGCCTCCCAGTGCCTCTCTGCTTCTGGCTATCTCTCTAGAGTGAAACACACATCTCTTCTCCTCCTCAATAACCTCAACAGCTGTTCACTCTCATTTCTAGAACTCAAAGTCAACAGTGCTTCACTCGCCGGCCATGGCAGCTGGCCTCAGCTCTCTCTTCGTATCTGGAACATCCGGAGACATCAGCATCTAAACAAAAGATAACACCCGGTTTCCTCTTTTCCACCACGTCCTGTGGAACATATTAAAGGAAAAACTGACCCTGAACAACATCCAAGATTTATTTCGTAACTAAATCGTTTCAAAAAAATTTTGGTCAACGCTTTCCTACATTACCCACAATGCTGTTCGACTACCTGCTGATAGCAGTGCAGTGGGATTTAGCCCTCGCTTTATCTCTAACTAAAGAGAGTGATGCAGCAGCGCTTTAGTACTTTAGCCTGTCCGGCACTCTTATCTTCTCATCTGTAGACTCTTCTCAAACAGAACAGCTTCCAAAGCTTTGAATCTCATGTTAATACCGCTGTAAATGCCATTTCGCTCATCATCTGGTACATCTCTAGCTAACTAGCTAACCGAGTCTCTTCCTTCATATAGCTGCATTGAATTTTGCAACTGTGAGTCCAGCATTTGCACCAACATCTCCACTACTTCTCCACTAGATTTCTCATTAATATGATGTTGAATGTCTGCTCTTGCAGTTATTACTTATGCTTGAGGTCAATTAATTTGTTTTTTTCCCTGTATGACTATATTACAATATAAGCTCCTGGTGAAACGGGTGATGTTTAGAGTTTAGAGTAAATGATTGTAAATCAACCTCCATACGTTATATGACTGTATGATTTGGAGAAGAAGAAGAAGAAGAAGAAGAAGAAGAAGTAGAAGAAGAAGAAGAAGAAGTAGAGAGAAAGATGTCAGTTGACTCGTTTGTGCCCTCTGTAATACGCTACAGGGAGGATGCAGATGTTCCGCTTTATCCAATGATGCTTACTTTAAAACTGCTTAAACCCAGAAGTCTGCTTCCAATGATAAAAAGCAGGCCTCTTACAAAGTTCACTCTGGATTTGTTTGGGATCCAACCGCCCCGGCAACAAACTAGGCAAAACAAGGCAGATATCAGGCAGAGAATGGCTTTAAGGAAATTGTTTTTTCCCCCTCAAAGCAATTGAAGTAAGGTGATGTTGCGCTCCGGCAAATTAAATGCCAATCCAGAAGAGACAAAAAATAAAATGGAATTCTTTTGTAGAATTAGGATAATTCCTTTTAGGCCGGTCTACGAGTCGAGGACAATATCCACCTAGGGGTGAGAGGTGTCAGTACTGATAAGGTAACGGACACCTTGGGATGGAGGCATTGTTTCGCCTCTCAAACTCCGCTCATCCCGAGCCCTGAGTGGGCCTTAATGAAGAGAGGCATCCGGCCTGGAGGAACGGCACGGGCTGCTTTTCTCCAGTGACTTGCAGAGGGGCAATCTGTCAGAGAAGCATTGAGTGAAATTACTTGCTGTGTAGGGGCATGCAGTGATAGTCGCTTATGTGTGTGTGTGTGTGTGCTTGACCAGTGGAGGGAATGGTATTGACAAGCCAATTATACTTAGGCCTCCCGGCCGCTTTCATTTCCAAACCCGAAGCCTTTGTTAGGTCTCGCTGAGAAAAGACAGAATGAGATCTTAAGGCCTCACTCACATTCTGTTATGACTCAGGGAAAACACAGGGAGTGACATTAACCCTAATTTTACACAGCTTGTCTCTTATGGGTGTGTAGTGACCCCTACAATTTTTAGTTCCAATTAGAAATGGTAGTAGTGACATATATACTGTATATCTTCTAAAGCTAACTTTAGAGCGGCCATGCTGTATGGTTTAGAGACAGTGGCACTGAGGAAGCGACAGGAGTCAGAGCT